>JAUPFV010000002.1:367870264-368470264 GCA_036936605.1 Limnanthes douglasii subsp. nivea | reverse complement strand
AGGTCTAGGGGGAAGTTCATATAAAATAGGACATAATTGGAGTTCATCTCCACTCTCCCCGAAATTTTGTCCGGACATCTCCCAAAGTGGTTTGACATTTCTAAGTTGGAAAAGTTTGATAGGCCTCAAGACTCGGATAATCACATTAAACAATATAAAAAATTTATGATCAACTATGATGATGATAAGTTATTGTGTAGGGATTTTTCTCAAAATTTTAAGAATGCTGCTTCAAAATGGTACAATGGGCTTCCTCAGGGTTGCATCAACAATTTTGATATGTTTTGGAGCATGTTTCACCAATATTTTGTGGGAATCAAAAAAATTTGTGCCAATGGGGATACGATCATCTATTGTAGGAAAAGTGTTGGGGGAAGTATCAAAGAGTATACAAAGTGTTTTATCCAAGACCCATACAGAAGTTTGCGAGGATAAAGTGGCCCTAGATTATTTCCAAATGGGTTTACTTCCGGGGGTAATGAAAGATAATGCGGAAGAGACACAAGCAATGACACTCGGGGTGTTATTGGATCAGATATAAAAAAAGGATTTTAGTAGGGGAAACACAAGCCTCATAGTTAGAATCTATAACCCAATTTTACCAAGATCCGATGACGACTTGGAATGCAGTTCCAACAATAAATATCTGACCCCAGGCTTCGCGACCAGTCAACAATGTCCGACCCCGAGAACCAGTTCAGACTGCAAACCATGTTCCTTCAAGAGAAAAATAATATTCACCAGTGATTAATTCACATCAGTATGTCCGACCTATGTTGAATAAGTGGATCCGACCCGCTCATTTTGCTGAATTGACATAAAATATGGTAGCAATTTTTGAGAAATCTCGTCCAAGTGTGCACTTTTGTAAACCATTTCCAATGCAACCTCCGAGAGATAACAAAAAAAATATTATCAATACCATGAGGATATTGGACATGATACGAAAGATTATGTGGCGTTAAAGAAGAAAAACCAGTACCTAATTTTAAAATGGAAAGTTAGATGCATTTTTGAAGAAGAATTATTTAACTCCAAAGTAGGAATTTGCCCCAAAACAGGAAAACAATTGGTCTCCCCGGAAGGAATTTCCATGCATCAAGCAATTCATTTTGGGTTTAAAGCATTTACGAAGCTGTTTTGGCTAGATTGAGACTAGCTAAAATTTGTGGGGCTAGTAAGTGATTGATATCTCCTCATAAACCACGCATCTGGTCAATCATAGGAAAGAAAAGATCATTTAGATAAGTATCAAGTAAGTTTAAGGCTTTGACTTTTTTGTTTGAAAGCGTCAGATTTGAACATGTTCACATGACCGGTAACTCAGTAGCTGATTGCCTAACTTCCGCATCGTATTATGAGGGATACCCTTGGATTAACACACATGGAAATACTTTGATAGTAAATGAGTACGAATTGATTGAAGGAATTATTTAAGCTTTTCAAATCTCTACAAGCACAGTGAAAGATTGGAGGAGCGAGATTAAAGAATTTCTAGTGAATGACGTGTTACCAATTGATAAAGTGATGGAAAAGATAATACGGTTTAAGGATTCCGGGTACATTGTCCTCAGAGATGTGTTGTATAAATTGTTTTTTGGCCGACCACTGCTTTTATGTCTAGGAGAGAATGAATCGCAGATTATACTATCAGAATTACACGATGTGAAGGGGTCAGCGCACCATGGATACAAAACACTGGTACGAAGAGTTCTTCTTGCGGGATACTATTTGCCTACACACTCCTCGGACACTAAGGAACTTGTTCAAAAGTGTGATACTTGCCAAAGATTTGCTAATACGATTCATGCGCCGGGTGTGCCTCTCAAATCGATATCTGAATCGTTACCATTTGATCGTTGGGGTATTAACTCAGTTGGACCATTACCAACGACTTCGGGAGGAAGGCATATGATAATTATTGTTGTGGATTATTTTTCTAAGTGGGTTGAAGCTGAACCTTTGGAAGGAACACAAGCCAAATATGTAATCAAATTTATTGTTTCCAATATTTATTGCAGATTTGGAATTCCGAGGAAAATAACGATGGACAATGGACCATAGTTTGATAACAAAGAAATGAAAGTTTTTTGTGCATCAAATGAGATACAGCAGTGCTTCTCGGTACCTTTTCACCCCCAAGAAAACGGCCAAGTCGAGGTCACCAATCGGACAGTTTTGGATGGCCTACGAAAGACTTTGGAGGGAAAGGCTGTAAATGGTCAAATTACTTACAAGTTTTATGGGCTTACAAAACTACTCTGCGGGCAACAACACAAGAATCACGTTTTGCATTAGTTTATGGGATGGATGCAGTGGTACCCTCAGAAACAATTTTTCTTTCGTACAAACTTAGTGAATATTCTGAGGAAACAAATGATAAAAAGAAGCGAACAAAATTAGACTTAATAGAAGAAAAAAGAAGAAAAAAGAAGAAAAGCTAAACTAAATTCTTTACACTACCCAACTTTAATGAGAATTTGTTATGCCTCGAAAGTGAGATGGTGAGAGTTTATTGAAGGGGATAAAGTGTTGAGGAAGGTATTCCTTCATACAAAATAAAAGTGGTTGGGAAAGTTAGGACCTAATTGGAAAGGTCTGTATACGATAACAAAGAAAGTCAAGCCAGGAACATATAGACTCAAAGACAACTTAAGAAAGGATAATCTTCATCCATTGAATATTGAACATCTTAAACTATATCTAGAATGATTATGCAGAACTGTATATTTTTTTTTTAGGAACTTGTGTAAGTATCAAGGGCATGCTCTTTCCTACCCTAGTGGCGCAGGAAGGTTCTAATGAGGTTCCCTAATAGCCGAATTATATACAATACTCATTTGCCATCTTAAAAATGATTTATGCTATGTTCATTTTTTCTAATTTTATAAGCCATCCAAAAATCTTTGGAGGACGATGTTCATAATTTTAAATTTAGAAAGGTTCTCCAAAACTCTTTGGAGGACAATGTTCATCATTTTGAATTAAGAAAGGTTCTCCAAGAATCTTTGGAGGACGATGTTCATCATTTTGAACTAAGAAAGGTTCTTCAAAAATCTTTGGAGGATGATGTTCATTATTTTGAACTAAAAAAGGTTTTCTAAAACTCTTCGATGGGTGATGTTTATTATTTTGAACTAAGAAAGGTTCTCCAAAAATCTTTGGAAGAAGATGTTCATTATTATGAACTCAGATAAGTTCTACAAAAATTCTTGGAGGACGATGTTCAACATTTTGAATTAAGAAAGGTTCTACAAAAATATTTGGAGGACGATGTTCATCATTTTGAATTAAGAAAAGTTCTCCATAGAATGTTAGATGATAAGTTCACTTTTTTTTACTCAATACAATATCTTTGTAACAAAAACCATATAATAAAAAAATTCCTACGAGAAAGGTTTTCTAAGGTTGAGTGCGAGTAAAGTATCTTCATATGAAAAACTTTTTATCAGGGAAATAAGCAAAGAACAGAGATTTTAAAATAAAATGTTTTAATATAAATATTATAAGGAACAACATGAATACTTTTCACATCAGAAAGTAAAAGTTATAATACAAGAATTTTAATACAATACAAAACCTCCTAAGTGTTACCCTTAAACAGTTAATAAAAAGAGGTTATACAAAACACAGTAGGCAACGATACTATTTTGGAAGCATAATTTTCTTTACTGCCTTTCGAAGAGCCAGATTCGGAAAGAGAACTCTCTAAGTCAATACTAGTCACTAAGTCCTCCAAAGAAACACCAAGTAGGTGATGTCTCTCAATGACACTCTGCCAAAGGCTACCTAGCTTATGATCGTGAAAATGCTCATGTATTTCCAAGACCAGAGTTGATCTTAGGTTGGCATCCTTCTTTTCGAGGTGAGCGATAACATCGGCAACATATGGATCCAGACTCATCTTCTTCTCAGCTTCGAAGTTTTCCTTTAGAGGCTCATTTTCTATAATAAGTCTTTCAATGTCATTGACAGTGCATTCAAAGTGATTCTTAGTTATTTCACAAGAGTCAAAAGACAATCAACAAGCGTGTTCCTTTGGATATCCTTGGTTATAAAGTGCTTATTTTCATTATCAAATTTCTGCATCTTCTTGGAAATCTTCTTTTCCAATGAAGTAATTTTTCTGATAATCATCAGACTTTTTCTTCTCAAGAGTAAGTTCATGATTGACTTTTTGTAACCTAGTCGACATTTCTTTCTCTCGGACAAGCTCTTCTTTCAAGTCTGTCACTTCATATTTCAAGTTGGTCACCTCAACATTTGAGTTTGTTGCATCATATTTAAGCTTATTGACCTTGGAATTCAAATTTTTAGCAATGGTTTCTAAATTGGTTACCTTGGTGTTTAAGCTCTTCACCTCAGCCCTCCTATGAATAACTTCATTCTTATATCGGTATTTTGGGTTAAATTTCCTTTTGAAGAGAGGAGCAGCACGCAACAACCTGTTAAGCTCATTGGCAACAAAATCATTCTCATAGATATCAAAATAAAATGAGGTACGAGAAAGACCTTTTCTTTCCCCAAGATCTTCCTCATGATTTCTTTGTCCAGTACATGGTCTTTTCTGCTAAACAAACTCACCACCTGATTCTGAATCAACAATGACAACCTTTTTTTAAAAAGGTAGACTCAGACAGGTTGTATTGTCACTCTCCCCCTCGCTATCAATTTTATTTTCTCGTTTCTCTTGTGCAGAGAACCTTTGTGGCCTTACAACTCCTTCTCTCCCAGCTGGTCTCACCTCAACTACGGTCTTATAATTAGCACCCACTTTATATTTCTCTTAAACTTCAGATGGACGTATTCCCCATACATCAACTTGTTCTCCCTGTTGAACTTCAATCTGTTGGTCTCCTTCAACCCCAATTTGTTAGTTTTGTTGAGCATCAAATTGTTGGTATCTTTGGACCCCGGTTTGTTCCTCTTGTATTTCTACATCTTGTTCCATTGGACTTCAGTCCTTTGTTCCTCCCGAACATCATTATCCGACTGAACATCATTTTCTGCAACATTATCCTCCTCAGTCTTTTCATCATCCCCTTCAGATTTTTCAACATCCTGATGACTAGGAGCCCTGGCACAAGTGAAAGAAAGAACATGTTATCTAAGCCTTCCAATCGCTTAAGAACAACATATTCCGGGGGGAGTCATGAACTATATCAAGGACTTTTTCTAGCCCGAATGATACCTCCAAAGATGGCTTCTAACCAAATTCGATTGCGTGAAGCATCAGTGGAATTTGTAACTCCAATTGACACCTTCCCATAGACTCAATTTCTCAAAGATTCCTTTGACAGATGTAGCATAATCCTTAAAGGGTTTAACAATCCATTTCATAGCTGTCAAGAAGAAAATGTTTTGAGTTAACTTATTATAAATAAATAAAAAAACAAAGTAAAATGTGCAAATATATACCTCGTCTGGACCATCTCAAAGTTAACCGATAGGATATCTCTTGGGAGTCCTCAAAGACAGTCTCCCATAGATAAATACAAACTGTTGTTTCCATTTTTTGTCGGCTTCTAAGAAATATTTTACTACCTAATACTGCCTTGCAAGGCCGAGAGAGTAAAGTTAATAGTGAATTGTTTTAGCTACACCAGGAAATTGAAACAAACTGCTCCATGGAGAGTTCAGTCTCAGAAATCCTAGAGGCCATGATACAGGTCATAAGTGTATACCACATATTAGGGAAACCTGAGACGAACAAAGTTTTATAAGATTTAAATACTCCACTAAAGCAGGGTCCAAAGGAAAACAAAAGCCTCAATTCATGAGTTCTGTGTAGAGAACCAACTCGTGGTTGCGAATGGATAATGGCGTCTCTCCAACAGTTGGGAATTAGATTGTAACAGTTCTGGAGATCGCCCATCGGTCTCTCAATTTAACCTCCTTGGCTGGGTGAAAGTATTTGTATTTTATTTTGTAGAATTAAGTAAATGTTTGGGTTCGACCCTACAGAGGTTGTTGTCTAAGATATCTTCTAGGTTAGAAGGAAAACCTGATTTACTTCTCCTCTTCCTTTTGTCTTTTTTACCAACGCGAATTCTTCTTGATAAGGAGGAGGTGTAATATCAACTTCCGAAGGAGGAGGGAATGTTTCCTGGTTCACCATAGAAGATTGGGGGGGAGGTTTAGAGCTGGAACATCTTGTATAGGTTGCGTCTCCACTACGACAACATCAGTTTTTTCCTGATCACTATCAGGCTGATCGACCAACTTTCTTTCTTGCATTTCAGGGATAGATTTCAAAACTTGATCCAGGCGAGAGCCTCTTGAATAAGGTTTCTGAGGACTGGCTTCTGAAGTAGTTTGGGGAAACCGTTGAGGAGTTACGTGAGGGGTCATGGCGGAAGAATAAAATTTTAACCCTAACAGATTTCTTAGTTTCTTCTGGAGATTTTTTCTTTTAGCTTGATCTCCTTTACTCGAATCCGAAAGCTTGTCATTTTCATCACCCATTGTTAAGAATAAAGATGATTTGTGAGTGCTTCCAGAAGTAGAAAGGTCAGCCTTGTTGTTTCTCAAGCAAGCTTGACCGGGCGCTGGTCTCTAGCAACATAATGAATACGCTCCCGGAGAGGGGACCACTTGTCACAAAAGGTTGTCTGGAAAATTTATGCAGGTGTTGGATAATATTTAGCACTTGAAATTCTACATTCTACAGCCCTATTCAAGATTTTAAACCACATTTAAAGTTTAAATCTTTCAAGATTGATAAACACTTCAGACATGAAGGGTTAAAAATTAAGTTTGTTTGGAAAACTATTTACCTTTCTAGAATCGACTTTTTATCATGTGTGATGAGCATGAATGAAATATGGAAATCTGAAAATAAGAAAAGAGATGGTTATGTATAGGAAATGAGGTGAAGCTAAGTTGAAGAGTCAACCTAAAAGCAGGCTGGCGTATGTTAGTGGATGATCGACACATGGACATAATTGATGCCACTTCCCAAAAATATCTCTGACACCAACGCACGCCAAACCGAAAGAATGATGGGATAGATGAGGTCATTATAACCAAAGATGAGGTCATAAATCCGAACAAGTCTACAAATCATAAGGCGATCCGAGGAGGGACATGCAAAGTCGATTCCTTCCTGATCAGAAGAAACTTGGTTTTCAAAAAGTCCGCAGAGGGATATATAAGGCGATCAGAGGAGGGACAGGCAAAGCGAACCGAGGAGAGTCATATGGAAACATCCGGGACGTCTCAAAAGAGAGGAAAAACAATTGCTATTAGTCAGTCTTTGCTCAGATATATTCACAAACAATTGCTACGTTTTCAAACCTGATGCATATCGATTTTATTTATAAAAGGACTTTGTGAGTCTATTTTTATTAGTACATCACAAAAGAAAACTAAAATGGTTTATATCCTCTTCAACGTACTAAAGAATAAGAACGGTTTACAAGAGTTATTAACTCTTAATTTAAGACCCATGATTACTAAGTCATCAATAGCTCATTAAATGACTTGATTCAATTACTGGTCTTTCAAAATTGCGAAACGTCTTCAGACTCTCTTGTATAAGAACCTTCATATAAGGAACCTCGTCTTCTGGACCATCGTCTAAACACCCTTATATAAAGATGCTCGTCTTTAAAAGACCCTTATCTAAAGACTCTCGACTAGAAGATCCTTATTCTAAAGACCCTCGGCCAAATACAAAACCCTCGTCTTCAAGATCCTTGTCTAAGGACCTTCGTCTTCAAAACCATAAGCTTGAAGACCCTAGCCTAAATATACAACCCTCTACTAACAATGGGACCCTCAGTTCAAACTCTTCCACTTAAAGATTGATTTCAATTTGTCTTCACACCTTGATCTGTGCAGTAGATCTTTCTGGTTTTGCTAATCTTGGAGGCCAACTGAATTTGAACATAACTTCAATTTTCCATTGCTATTATATTTGTCAACATATATGTTGGATTCTTTATTTATTGGATATTTTCTAGTATTACCACCTTATGTTCCAATAAATATCTGATAAAGTGATAGGTGAAGTCCAATATGCTTGGTTAAGGAATAAAATGTTGATTTTTTTACCAAGTGACTTTTATTCTAACTATAACCGTGCATAACGTTCTTCTTCTTTTTTAATTCCAACTTGGTGAACAAGACTTGAAGCCATATCATCTCTTTATGGGCTCCAATCATGGCTATATACTCAGCCTCTATAGTGGATAAAATTATAATCTTTTGTAATTGTGAATCCGACTAACAACTCTAGTACCAACAATAAATATATGACTAATGGTGCTTTTCCAGTGATCGATTTCAGCTCCAAAATATGCATCCACGTAGTCTTATAACTTTAACTCACCCTTACCAAAGTACAAACACTTCATTTTGGTACCTTGTAGGTACCTTAAAAACTATTTTACTACTTCCCAATGAGCTTTCCCTAAGATTAGACTTAAACTTGCTAACAACTCCCACTTTATGACCAATATTTGGTATTCTAAAGACTATTTCATACATCAGACTCCCAACAGTTAAGGCGTAAGGAACCTTAGCCATGAAATATTTACCATTTTTCCGTTTGAATGGATTGACCCTTGGATAAACAAAAGTGACTTGCCATTGGTGTTTAACTGGCTTTGTACCATCCATGTTAAATTGCTACAAAATATATTTTAAGTAATCTGATTGGGATTGATGCGGGAGAAATAAATCAAGTAGAAGACCTTAAAAAGTTTAGGGTGCAATGTGATATAAAGAAAGTTTCTTAGGAGCGATTAGTAATTATGTAGTGTAAAAAGACTAATTTATAGCAAACAATAGACTTGAGGACTATACCATAATTAGTGAATTATTTAGACATATGGGCCCTAATAAATGTAATATAAAAACACCACACTCCTTTTGGGGAAGGGTGATTGATTAATAATTGGTGAGGTTTATTTTCGTGTGAGGGTAATTTTGTCCAGATTTTTGTGGTATTTTGAAGGTATTTAATGTTTGGATAGAGTGTAGAGGGAGAATTGAGCTGCATGATTGTATTTAATTTTCATTACCCTCCTTTAATGTAGGTGGTTGGGTATTTATACCCTTATCTTTGGGCCACATGGGCTTTCGGGTTGTGTTAATGGATTCGGGTCGAGTTTAAAGACCCATTAGTTTTAAGTAAGCATGTAATCAGCTTAGTCATGAAGTGATTAGGTTTTTAATACTTTAGTTCTGTTCAGATAGTTCAGTAAGTGGAGGCTGTCCGAATTGCCCCTGTCCGGTTAGGTGGATGTTGTCCGAATTTCCCCTGTCCGGTTCTCATAAAGAGTGGTGACAAAATCCGGACTCATCAGTAGCCCCTTTTTAAGGTTGTGTTCAAAGGCATTTGGCAAGACCTAAAAAAAAGCATGTAGCTGGTCACAGCCATGTCCGGACAGATTTTCAAACTATGTAATGGCTTTATCTGAACTAAAAAAGTTCTCAGAAACTATAAGGTTTTTTGCCAGAGATCGTGGGACACGTGTCTTTCTCTGATTCACCACATCAGTCGCTTTTTCCCTAGAACGGTGCTCCCACTTACTCCAAAAAAGTAACCTCTTCATTTAATGTAAATGACATCAGCGCCGTTCCTAATCATTACAAACCTTTCGAATTCTCCTAGGTATCAAAGCATCTTTTGTACCTTTACTATAAATTAGTCCCTTTTCTACTGTTTTACCATCTTCATCATCTTTGTTATGTTTAAACTTCAAAGCTTTCATCTCAAAAAAACAAAAATTTCTTTTGGTGTGAGTTTATGTTCACAGCAAGAAACGCTTTAATCAAAGGTGGGTGGCTCAATTTATCAGAGTTGGAAAAAGCTCAAAAGGTTGAACGAGAAAGGCGCGTTGCTGCATGCCTCCCTGTTTCCCCTGTTGATCAATCAGAATCACCAAGCTCAAAGTCTGACCGGGGTTCCTCTTCAACCAAGAGTGTTAAACCTAAGAGATTTTTCCAACCCAACCTTTCACCCATTGTTTCGGGCTCATCGGTTCAGGAATCAGAGCCTACTGTTGAACCAGGACAGGCAGTCACCAGTTTTAAGAAACCTTCCCCATTCATTGCCATGGGGTCGGATGCTGACACCTCTCCAAAAAAATTAGTAGATAGGAGAAAAAGTCGCTTGGTGAAAGGGCAAGCTCCAAAAGCTACATCTTCCAAATTGGGGGCTAAAAGTAGCAATACCGGGTCAGAAGCACCCATTAAGACTCCTAAGGACAAGCTGTCCGGCCCGAAGGCATCTAGTTCAAGCCTCCGGAAGGAAACCACTGTGTCTGAGCCCCAGCCGGAGTCCAGACTACAAGAAGCCAGTAATGTCCAACCATCCGGAGGGCCTGCTGAGCCAACCACAAGCTCCCCCACCCAAAAACAACTGATAAACCTTCCACGATAATGGAAGAAGTGTTGGAGGATTCTATTGAAGAAGCTCTTTTTGAGTCCGAAGTCTCCGGGCAAACAAGTGAGGCTGCTGCTGCCAAGAAGGGTAAAGGCAAGGAGAAGCTATGCTTAAAGCATCCAGATTTGCCGCAGAGTCTTGTGGGAAAAGTGGGACCTTGTTTCCACAAGGTAAGTGTCAAATACTTGCTAGCTTTGCAAAAACTTAATTATGCTTTCATCCACACAGCCGAACTGGGTCGGATGCAAACAAAATGGGGGATCCCGGAAAATGTCAAAGTAAGGATTCCGGTGGATCCGGAGACACCGATGGACTGCAAGCTTAGTGAAATAGTTTTCTTCACTGAGCTCTTCAACTGGGGACTAAGGTTTCCCCTAGACCCAGAGATAGTCAAATACTTTCACCTTATCAAACTTTTCCCAAGCCAATTGAGCCCCAATGCATGGTACACTCTCATGGCCTGTATTATGGCCTCCAGGCTCTCCGGAATTCCTCTCCCAATGGAGCAGTTTGCAGTTGTGGCCATACTCTGTAGAAACCATCACATTCCCTTCTACCATTACAACATGGGGAATGATTACAAAGTAGTGGACAACCTGCTTGAGTCGGAAAGGAATTGGAAAACTCAATTCTTGTTTGTTAGTGGCGCCTGGGAGAATGGGAGGAAGATTAAAACTGGTGTCAACCCGAGTCTGCTTACCAGCAGATGGCGAAGCGATGGTAAGAATCTTATCTCACATTTCCATTTTTATTTATCATAAATCGGTTTTATCTAACTTGTCTTTTTTTTTTGTTTTTTGGTAGTGCTGCCTAAGGACTTTAGTGACCACTTGAAGGCTGGGCAGATCACTTACTCCAAGCTAAATGCTTGGGCTGCTGAGAAGTGGGGAAATCGTTTCCAAAATGCTTTTACCGGAGGCAATCTAACAAGGTCCTATCTCTGGAATACAACTGACCGGAGGGACTTATCCTGGGAGGAACTAACCACCCCAGCCCTCGGGAAGTAGTCCTTAGGAAAACAGATGCACCGGATGGGTCGTTGTATCTACCTGGTAGAGCTAAAGCCCCAAGTAAGATGAAGGGCAAAAATGGTAAAAGCAAGCAGAGTACAGTTGAAGCCAACCCTACCGAAGTACCCCAACAAACCAAGATCAATAAAAATTGACGTCGCTCTTCTACAAGTAGTGGAGCATGAAAGTACTGGAGAAGCGGTAAGATCTCCAAAACCCTCAAAGGCTCCTAAGAAAGACATGAAACGAGGAGCAGAAGGTATGGACAGGGAGGCCAAGAAGAAGAAAACCTCCAAGGGCGATGAGATTTCCCTCCGGCCTCCGGAGCCCCTTCCCCCTGTCGACCCTAATGAACCAACTCAAGCAGAAGGCATCCCTGGTGACTTTCAAACCGGAGGGGGTGCAGGAGGGGATATCAGCATTGATGGTGTTGATATTAGTGGTCTTGAAGAAATTGGTCTTTACTTTGAAAACCTCCCCAATGATGATTTTGCTGGGCCTTACCTCCCCCCGAGATCTTCGAACATCGTTACCTTCAATGGTAAGTCTTTCTCTGTCTCAAGTGAAAGGGATGTCATAACTCACTCTATAGTAATTAACATTCATCCAGTGCTTAATCTGGAGAAACAAGCACGAGGTCAGTCAGCCATTATTCACGCCCTTAATTCAGACAAAGAGAGATTTTCCGGTGACCTCCTCACTGCCAATAAAAATGCTGATGTTTTGAAGAGGGAAAATGAGGAGTTGAAGAAGAACCATGAGGATTGGGCCACAAAGGTAGCCACTTTGGAAGATACTATCAACAAACTCCGAACAAAGCAAACCGAGTTGGAGAGAGATCTCTCTTCTTCCAGGGAAGAGGTGGTGGCTTGGGACAAGGTCATTCATACTTTAACCAATGACAAGATCTCGCTCGAGGACTCGGTGTCCAAGGCTGCACAAGATAAAGCTGATTTGCTAAGGGAGCAAGAGGCAAAAATCCAAGCTAGGATTGATGCTTATACCAACCAAGTGATAAACACTCATGAAGAAAATTTTTCATAAGTGAAGTCGGACATGGTCTTGCTCTTTCATGAGAAATTTCCGAAGAGGAACCAGGGAGACTTATGGACTTTCGTAGAGTATGAAGACCTCCCCTTCCACACGATGGCTGATGGTGACAAGCATGACTACTCTAGTGCTGACTCAACTGATGAAGAAGAGAACACCGGGGAGAGTCCGGATGAGGAAAATGACGACCTCAAGAAGAAGAAAACTAGTGAGGCTGGGCCATCTAAGGAAGCTCAGCCTTGAAGTATTAACTATCTTTAATTTTTTGTGCAATCGAACCAAAGTCCTTGGATGGCCAAGGCATTTTTTGTAATTGTGTCCGGCTCCTGTTCGGATAAACCTTTTCGTTTGAAAACCCAAAATCCTTGGGTGGCCAAGGCACTTCGTATGTTTTAATGAGTAGTTTTGTTTTGGAAAACTCTTGCATTCTTTCATAGTTTTTCAATTTTGGTGGCTAATGTTTAAACAGCCCTTAGTTATTTCATAAGTATTCTAAAGTGAGAGTGTTTAAATTCTCCGATGACAAATGTTTAAGTAGTCATCACTCCTCCAATTTAATCTGGTCTGTTCAAATAAAACTTTCACAAGAAACTATTAAGTAAAAACACTCCGGATTTTTAAGAAGGCATCAAATTTTATAAAAAGCCCGGACACCTCATTAAAACCTCCCCGCGCCACCAGGGTAGGAAAGAGTATGCCCCCCAAATATTTACATGAACTTTTAAACAAGTAAATATTTACATAATTTCTATTCCAAGCACAACCGGAGGTGTTCAATATTCCAGGGGTGATTAAAAATCCTTCCATCTTTGTCTTGGAGCCGGTATGTCCCAAGCTTAAGCTTTTCAATGACCACATAGGGTCCTTCCCAAGTTGGAGCAAATTTACCGAACTACTTCTCTTTAGTATGTAGGAAAACTTTTCTCAGTACCTTATCCCCCGGTTGAAAATCCCTTCTCTTAATTTTAGAAGCGAACCTGCTTCTCATCAATCCTTGATAGTGTACAGCTCTAAGGTGAGCCTTAACTCTTCTTTCTTCTATTAAGTCGAGCTGGCCTCTGACTGCCACCTCGTTAGCGTGTTCGGAAAAATTATGAACTCGAAATGAAGGGAGAGTAGCTTCTATGGGAGCTATGGCTTCCATCCCATATACTAAGGCAAAGGGAGACTCTTGTGTTGCAGCCCCTGGAGTGGTCCGGTAAGCCCACAAAACTTCTTGCAAATAACTTGGCCATTTCCCAGCAGTCCCTTCTAAATTCTTCTTCAGACCGGACAGTATTGTCCTGTTGGCCACTTCGACCTGACCATTTGCTTGTGGGTGGAAAGGAGAAGAGAAGCAATGATGTATGCCTCTGGAGGCACATAAACTCTCTATTTCTTTGTTGTCGAACTGTGGCCCATTGTCTGTTGTTATCTTTTGTAGAATTCCAAATCTGCAACAGATATTGGATAAAATAAATTTTATAACAGCTTTCGATGTCGTACCTACCAATAGAGCTGCTTCGATCCATTTTGAAAAGTAATCAGTAGCAACGATTATAGTTCTGCGCCCCCCGGATGCCATGGGTAGAGGTCCCACCAGATCCAACCCCCATCGACCAAAAGGTATTGGCTGAGAAATTGACTCTAAAGTGATGGCTGAGATATGAATTTCATTGCTATATCTTTGGCATGGGTCACACGTTTTTACCAACTCTCTAGCATCTTGCATTATGGAGGGCCAATAGTACCCAGCTAACAAAACTCTTCTTGTTAGTGCCCTGAATCCACAATGGGCTGATCCTTCACCATCATGTGATTCGGAGAGCACTATTTGAGACTCGTCGATCCCCATACATCGTAAGAGGGGTTTACTATAAGACTTCTTATAAAGAATATCTCTTAGGATGACAAAACCATGAGCCGTGTACTTTACTTTTATTGCTATTGATTTATCCAGAGGCAAGATGCCATCTGAGAGATATTGAAGGAGAGGAAATCTCCAATCTTGAGGCTGTTTTATCTGTATATTGAAACTTTGTTCTTCTTTATCCGGATTGATTTGAATGGATGAGCACTCCAACACATGAATCCAAGGGTAGGACTCAATATAGGCTATGGTTGCCAAGGAGTCTGCCAGTATATTTTCTGTTCGGGGTATGTGTTCATAGGTGATGCTCTTGAAATTAAGTGCCACTTCTTTGAGAAGAAGTAAGTATTTAACCAGCTACTCCTTTTTGGCTTCGGATTGACCTTGTGCATGATGGATAAGAAGCTGAGAATCGCTCATTAACTTGACCCTTTTGGCTTCACAAATAAGAGCTAATTTCAAACCAGCTATAGCAGCTTCATATTCAGACTCATTATTAGAAGCCCTGAAAGCAAAACATATAGCTTGGTACATTCTGTCACCGTACGGAGAGGTCAAACATACCCCAGCACCACATCCCATGGTACTTGATCCACCATCAGTCTGGATGACCCAGACTTTTTTTCTTTCACACCAGTTGTTTGCTTAGTATCCCTGTCTGAGTGAAATTCAACTAAGAAATCAGCCACTGCTTGGGCCTTGACTGCTGCTCGAGGGGAAAAATCAATATAATAGTCTCCCAATTCCACTGACCACTTGGTCATTCTAACGTTTTTCAAAGGAAAAGATGTCCGGACAATGATAGGGTGAGCCTGAAAATAAGGTCTCATCTTCCTTGCTGCAATCACCAGGGCTATTGCCAATTTTCCAAGATTCAGATAGCGTTTTTCTGCATCTATCAAGCTCTTGTTGATGTAGTACACCTGACGAGGATAATTATCTACTTCCCTTACCAATACTAAACTTATGGCACAATCAGAGACTGCCAAAAATATACGAAGAGAGTTTCTCCATCAACGGGTTTAGACAAAGTCTTGGAGGAAGACAAGTGCTTTTTAATCTCATCGAAGGCCTCATCACACTGTGGGGACCAATTGAAATCTTTTGCACCTTTCAGAGTTTGAAAAAATGAGGCGCACTTGTCCGAAGATCTTGAAATAAAATGGTTTAGTGCAGCCAGCATCCCAGTCAATCGTTGTACTTCTTTAATATTCCGAGGAGGCTCCATCTGAAGTAAAGCATTAAGTTGGTCCGGATCAGGCTGTATCCCTTGCTCACTTATCACATACCCCAAGAATTTTCCGGACTGCACTCCAAAGACACACTTTTCTGGGTTTAATTTCAAATTTACTTTTACTAAGTTAGCAAAAGTTTCCTGGAGATCTGCCAAGTGTACTTCTTCATCCATACTTTTCACCATCATGTCGTCGATGTAAACCTCCATGTTTCTTCCAATTTGACCAGCAAACGCCTTGTTGACCAACCTCTGATAACTAGCCCCAATATTTTAAACCCAAATGGCATCACCTTATAATAATGAAGGCCCATATCCGTGACAAACGTAGTATGTTCTTGATCCTTCGGATCCACTCGAATCTGATTATACCCGGAGAAAGCATCCATAAAAGCTAGCAGCTTGTTTCCAGATGTGGAATCCACCAACTGATCGATCCGGGGAACCGGGTATAAGTCCTTTGGGCAAGCTCTGTTGAGATCTGTAAAATTGACGCACATGCGCCATTTTCCATTTTTCTTTTTTACCAACACCGGATTGGCTGTCCATAAACGGTATTGAGACTCCTTTATGTGCCTCATTTTAGTAAGCCGGTCGACCTCTTGAACTATGACATAAACCTTTCCTTAGAAAAATCTCTTCTCTTTTGTATAACAGGTGCTATGTCACTTCGGATGGACAGTTGGTGTGATATGATATCTGCTGGTACTCCGGTAACATCAGCATTGCACCAAGAAAAAACATGCTGATGGTCTTTTAAGAACTTTAACATTTTACCCTTTAATTCCACTGTCATCTTGGATCCTATCTTGACACTTTTTCCTTCAACCAAAGAGTGTGTTTCAACTTCTTCAATCGGTATTAAAACTCCAGGGGTCTCTCTGGGGTCATCAATTTCACCCTCACCCCCAGAAATCCCCTCAAACTGTTATTCTTCATTGATACGAACTGCCCCCAACGTCCGAGGAGCCAATGCTGTTGCATAACACTCTCTTGCTACCTTTTGGCTGCTCCGAACAACTCCCACTTGTCCTTGCACAGCATATTTCAAACATTGGTGGACTGTTGAGGCCACTTCATGCATCTTAGAGAGCCAAGACCTCCCCAGAATAGCATTATAACAAGTGGGACAATCCACTACGACGAACAGTATTCTAACCATCTTTTTAAAAGGGTCGTTGCCCAACAAAACCTCCTCTTCAAACTCCCAATCACATCTGCTGAACTTCTAGTGAAACCCACAATTGACCTGTTCGAATGCTGATTACTGCTGGATTCTTCATCTTTTTGTAGGAAGTTAAAAAGAGAATATTGTTTGAACTCCCGGTGTCCACCAAAATTCGTCTTATGTCATTGCCCCTGATGGATGCTCCTATGACATCAACATCTTCATGAGGACCAGCAACATCCCTCAAGTCATCCTCATCGAAGACAATAAAGGGAAATGGAATCTGTGATTGATAGGAAGTCATGTCTCCTTCCAGTTGGGTAGTTAGAGTATGAACGTGCCTCTTTCTTGAAGAAGCAGTTGGTGTTGTCATGGTATCTCCTCCGAATATTGTTAGTGACTCATAAAATTTGATAAGTCTGGACACCGTCTTGCCATGTTCTGTAATAAGACCCACCTTGTTCCATGTTGGATCAGGGTCCAAGTATTCTGACTCTACATCGAACCTTTCAATTATGACCATACCCCCATCCGGAGCCGATGTGCCTGTATTGTTCGGACCTGCCCGATGAGTATTATCAGGCCTATTTCCTCCTCTTCTTTTAACATACGCTTTCAATCAAATTCTGGACTTCTTGCTCAAAGAAATACAATCCTCAGTGGTATGGCCAATATCATTATGATACTGGCAGAAACAATTGTTGCGGCTCTCCCTAGGAGACTGTAACGTAGCCGGCCTTCTATAATGTACTTCATCTTTTGTTTTCTCATATATGGTGGCTACGTTTTCTTTCAACTCAGCAAACCACTCCGGTTGAACCCAAGGCCCTCGTTTGTTTCTAGATTGTTGACTCTGAGCTGGAGCAGTCGGCTGAGACTGAGCTTTAGCTTTGTTATGACTCTGCTCGGCCTCCCTAGCCTTATTCCCGGACTGGTTTTGGTTTGGATTCGGTGCAACCGGAGCAGACCTCAACTGTCTGTGCACCCTAGTTTTCTTGGTTTCATCTACGTTAATCTGCTTCCCGACCTGATTCAGCAAACCTCCCCATGTCATGGACTTTTTTCTGGTTACTGAATCAGTCAGGTTTCCAGGGTTTAAGCCTTGCCTCAGGGAAGCTATTGCTACTTGTTCAAAGCAATCAGCCAACCCATTTTTGGTGTTTACAAAGAGACTTATGTATTCCTTAAGAGATTCGTTTGGTTCTTGGCACAATGGATAATTGTGTCTACATTGCCCTTTACCTCCTTACTTCCAACAAACTGTCTTCGAAAAGCCACCCAAAAAGTATCAAAATTTCTGATGCAACCTTGTGGCAAGCTGTTGTACCACTTCAGAGCACTCCCCGTAAATAATTGGGAGAATTCTCTACAAAGTAACTTGTCATCATCATCAAAATTCATTATGAAATTTTTAAACTGTTCGAAGTGGTTATCTAGGTCTTTACTATCATCGTATTTTTCTATTTTTGTACTGTAAAACCTCTTAGGAAGGTTTCCGGACAGGATCTTGGAGGACAATAGAGATTGTCTCCAATTCCGGCCACGACTGAAAACGGTATCCTCATTAGGTGTTGCAAAGATATTTGGTTCATCATGGAAGGCAAAAGAATCCATCACCATCCGATCTACGTGTCTCCGGCTCTGAGACGATCCTTTGCCTATATGCCTTTTCAACCTTCCATGCCTGTCTATTTTTCTTGAGTAATTTTTTACTAACTTTTGTTTCTTTTTAGAACGGCCTTCATCACTGTTGGATGACAGGGATTCTTCGACTCCATCTTCACCTGAGGAGCTGCTGGAAGATTCTGAGTCTGAATCAGAGCTCTCCACCGGTTTAGACCGGTGAGACTTTTTTGAGCTAGCGTGAGTCTTTTTCGTGCTCACATGGGTTTTCGAGGGCTCATGCTCCCTTGGATTGTCAGTATGATGAGCTATTGACGCCTTAGACTTCTCTTTTGTGCCCATCTCTGCCCTCTTGGCAGCCCTCATAGCCTTTATTTCAACTTTTAGCCTATATCGCTCCTCAATGGTGTATTCATCCTTTTCTCCCACCACTTCGGCCAAAGCTGGTGGTACTTCCTGCACGTCCGGATTCATCCGAACTGGTTTTTCCTGATGGTTTTGAACGCTAGATTCAGGCACCGTCGTTCTCTCACTGTGGTCACCAATTTGGTGAGGTTTATTTTCGTGTGAGGGTAATTTTGTCCATAGTTTTTTGGTATTTTCAAGGTATTTAATGTTCGGATAGAGTGTAGAGGGAGAATTGAGCTGCCTGGTTGTATTTAATTTTCATTACCCTCATTTAATGTAGGTGGCTGGGTATTTATACCCTTATCTTTGGGCCACATGGGCTTTCGGGTCGTGTTAATGGATTCAGGTCGAGTTTAAAGACCCATTAGTTTTAAGTAAGCATATAATCAGCTTAGTCATGAAGTGATTAGGTTTTTAATACTTTAGTTCTGTTCGGACTGTTCAGTAAGTGGAGGCTGCCCGAATCGCTCCTGTCCGGTTAGGTGGATGTTGTCCGAATTGCCCTTGCCCAGTTAGGTGGATGTTGTCCGAATTGCCCCTGTTCAGTTCTCATAAAGAGTGGTGACAAAATCTGGATTCATCAATAATTACATAATGATTGCATATGACTCTTTCTCTAAATGATTAACTTTCTCTCTCTAGAATATTTTTGTAAGTAATTTGTAATATAAATTTAGTCCTTTAATATTATTTTACACTAATGTCTCCTCAAAAGAATTCTGGAACTATCATTGGCACCGTCTGTGGGAAATGATTTGGTACCTACAATTGTTTTCCAAAACCTTGGTTAAGTTTTGAAGGGAAGGTGATGGAAATTCGGTGAGAGTTAGATATAAACAACGAGTTAATGGAAAACGAGTTCGAATAAAATCACATCGAAAATAACATAGAGTTTGATCAACAACATGATGATCAACATGTTGGTGAGATGTTAGAGGAATCTATTTTGGTAGCTCGAACAAATAAGTTATTGGAAGAAATTGAGAAACTAAATGTTGAAAGAGATGCTGTGATAGTTTTTCAAGAATATTTGTTCAGAAGTCTGAATAGAAAATGAGGGTGAGAAAAATAAATTTAACAAATACCATAATCATAATAGCAGAAAAGACAGATATCAAAGGCATGGTCGCTATTATTCGAGGAAGAAATTAAAATCAAGATATCGATATGAATCGTCTGAGTCGAGTGATTACTCGCCTCAAAATTCAGATGAGTCTTCTCCGGAAAAAAGATTATCAAAAGAAGAAAATAGCAAGATATACACGGATAATTATCGGATTAAGGAAGTAAGAAAAAAATACCCGAATGACTAAGAGTTATATTGAGAAAGACAATGTTTGGCACGCTTATAATTTGATAGGAAATCGAAATTTTGAGTGGAAGCAGCAATACATGTTTCCTTCCAAGGAAGGTCTTTATGCAATGACTCATGAGGGTCCGCGGACCAATGTTTATAGAGTAGGCCATAATTGGAGGTCTTCACCTTTGTCTTCAGAAATACTCTCTGGAAACCTTCCAAAGCATTATGACATTTCTAAGCTGTAAAAATTTGATGGAACACAAAACCCTGATAACAATATTGAGCAGTTTAAAAAATTTATGATCAATTTTGATGATGATGACAAGTTTTTATGTAGGGCTTTCTCTCAAACATTTAAAGGTGTTGCTTCTAAGTGATACAACAGACTTCCGCAGGGGTATATCAAATTTTTTAATATGTTTTGGAATATTTTTCGACAATATTTCATGGGAAGTAAGAAGTTTCGAGCTAATGGTGACACAATAATATAGTGTAGGCAAAGGATTGGAGAAAGTTTGAAAGTTTATACTAATCGATTTGTTAAAGGTAAAAATGATATTGAGTATTGTAAATATTTTGTAGCTTTGGCAGCCTATCGAATGGGTCTTATCCTATGAATATTAAAGGATAATATGGCTCAAAGTCAAGAAATAATGTTTGGGGCACTGCTTGATCAAGTTGAAAAAATGATTTTGGTGAAGAAACTCAGGCTTCGGAAAAAGGATTTAGTGATCAATTAGATCAAAACCAGTTCCAAAGATCTCTTTGTGCTACCTAGCCTCCTAAGGTGAATTCACCGTGCAAGGTTGTGAATCAATACCCTCTGAGGCCAAGGAAAATTCAACAAGCTTATAGTACACAACAAGGAGTGAGGCCAATATCTAACGAGTGGATTCGTCCAAGTCACTTTACAGATTTGACTGAGTGTGTGGCTACTATATTTGACAAAGCTTGGAATACGGTATAATTTCGTAAACCTTATCCTATTCAAACTCCGAGGGAGAATAAAACATCAGATATTGTAAGTATCATGGAGATGTCGGACATGATACAAAAGAGTGTATAACATTGAAAAAATAAATTCAAGCATTAATTGACAATGGAAAGTTGACAGATTTTGTAAAAAATAAATGGTCAAAGAAGCGTCGAAAGAAGAAATTGCAATGATTATTTTCGAAGAGATTGATTCTTTTTTATATAGAGACAGAATTTGGATCCAAATGAAGGAAGAAATGACATTTGCATTGTGGAAGAAATCGTCCCCTGAAAAAAGGTTAGTGATCTATGTGCATACTTTGAATCTTTAGCAATTTCTAGAGGTGATATTGTTGCTAGAAATTCAAATAACTCTCGAAAAGACACATAGTCAGCTTGACAACTCAACTAGAAGTGGGAGCCTCAGGACATGCGCTTCAGATTCCTTCCCCCATAATTTGTTTTGATGATGATGATATGAGGAGTGTGGCAGGCCCACATTAAGATGTGGTAGTAATTGCAGTAGGAATAGCATGAGAGTTTTCTAGGAGCAATTGGTAATTATGTGATATAAAATGTAGAATGCCTTAAAAGGTTTAGGGTGCAATGTGATATAAAGAAAGTTTCTTAGGAGCAATTGGTAATTATGTAGTGTAAAAAGACAAATTTATAGCAAACAATAGACTTGATGACTGTACCATAATTTGTGAATTGTTTAGACATGTGGGGCCTAATAAATGTAATATAAAAACACCACACTCCTCTTGGGGAAGGGTGCTTGATTAATAATTACATAATGATTGCATATGATTCTCTCTCTAAAAAAATAATTTCTCTTTCTTGAATATTTTCTAAGTAGCTTGCAATACGAGTTTAGTCCTCTAAATATTATTTTACATTAATATCTCCTCCAAATATTTCTGGAACTATCACAGATAACTGCAAAACTCTTCTATGCTTATCTACTATGATTTGCATTCCAAGAATCTTCTTTGTTGGACCCAAGTTCTTCATGTCAAATTCCTTTGACATTTGTTGCTTCAACCTTCCAATATCCTTCATGTCAAATTCCTTTGACATTTGTTGCTTCAACCTTCCAATATCATTCATGTCTAAACCTGCTACTAACATATCATTAACATAAATAAAAAAATGATATACGTGGACTTACATTTTTTAAAATAGCAACAATGGTCAGCATTGCACTTTGGAAACTTTCATTGTGCATGAAACTGTCAAATTTCTTGTATCATTGTCTTGGGGATTGTTTTAGGGCATACAAATCTTTCTTGAGTATAACTTGTTTTCCTTCCTTTTTTTAGAAAACTTCTGACTGATGCATGTATATCTCCCCATCCAGGTCTTTGTGAAAAAATAAAATATTCACGTCTAGCTGTTCAAAATAAAGCTTTTCAATGACAACAATAGTTAACACTGATATAATAGTATTGAATTTCATAACTGGATAAAACAATGTCGATGTAATCAACTCTTTCCTTTTGCTGGAATCCTTTGGCAACTACTCAAAATTCGTAACTCTTAGAAACATCATGATCTTCTTTCACCCAGTATACCCACTTAGTATGAGTGCCTTTTTCCCCACAGGTAACTCAGCTAGTTCCAATGTCTGGTTTGGGATTTAGGACTTACTTTCATTTTTCATGACAAGCTTTCACTTGCTAGCATCATTGGTCTGACAAACTTCATCATAGATGTCAATCTCCCATCCATCAGTAAACAATAAATAGTTCAAGTATCTTATGTTAAGCATATAAGGTCATGAGGCCATTATTAATACATGAATTGTTATGATTGTTTATAGAGTGTCGAAGACTGCTGTATATTGCTCTACCTAACTGACTTTTCCTAACCGAGGGCTTCGATCGGCTCTGTTACTTGACTATCTAGGACATCATCAACATTCGCAAATACCGGTCGCTCGGATCTGATTCATTTGCGTTAGTTTTTTTATCAATCCTTATAGATTACCATATCGTTGAAGATCACATATTTCTTTCGAATCATCTTTTCGTCATCCTAAATGTCGTAGACAAACTCTTCTTTACCATATCTGATCAAGGTGAACTCCTTAGATTTTATTCCTTGATTACTGATATGAACATATGTTGCACAACCATTGGTAATTTCGTTGTTGAATTTTTCCACGACCTTCTTAACTGTAATAACTTTGAGCCCTCTCTAGATCATATTCATGAGATTATTCCTAATCTTTTAACTGAACAAGATAATATGCTTCTAATTTTAATTGCATCCCCAAATAAAATCCACTCTGCTGTAACTTCTTTATACGGTAATAGTGTATATGAAGTTGACATTTTCAACTTTATATAATTTAAAAAATTCCTCGTCAATCATTCAAAATGACCTTCATAATGTAGTTTGTTGTTACTTTAGAGGCTTCCTAACTTGTAAAGATATTTACGCCACTACATATGGTTAATTCCAAAAAATACTTCCCTTAAAACTTGGCAAGAATACATGCATATAAGCTTTTGTACAGTATTCAATAGAATATCGTCCAAGTTTTTAACCAATAGACTAGTTAAGAGTGTCTCTAAAATAATATCTCATGAGCAAGCTGGTATTGTTGAATCTAGAATTATCCATGAAAATATATTGATCACTCAAGAACTAATCCATGATTGAAACAAAAAAAAACCAGAGGTAGCAACTTAATTTATACTGAGATATGGCCAAGACTTTTGATAGAAATTCTTTCAAATTTATATACTTTGTTTTAAAATTATTTTGTTTTTGTGATCATTTTATTATATTAATGAACAATGGCATTGAAAATCAAACTTCTCTATCATTGTATGATCACCAAACAAGATTTTATTGTTAAGAAGGTTCCCACTATCCATATTAGAGAGAATTTGATAGATTTTATCAAGAATATCTTTAAATTTAACAGATGTATTGTTATGTTTAATATGATTCCTAAAGTTTTATATAGACCAATAGACTATTGGATGAAGAATATGTATGATATGTAAAGTTTTTGGAGTGGACCAGAACCAGAATTTTATAAGTTGATTGATGGTCACATAGTTTCCTATTGAGACATGAAATAAAACAACAAAATGATTATATATAGACCATATTATTAGGCAACTAGAAAATAAATGATTGATGGATTCAATGTCATTGTAGAATTGAATGAAAATCAAGTACGCGAGTTCAAAATATGTTATCATGTATTTTGGCATGTGAACTCACTAATAGTATCCTCTCTCGGCTAACAGATAGCTCTCTTCATGCCAACGGTTGCCTAAGTCTCAACAAAGGTGTATTATATGTTAGATTTCAATGTTTTGATAATCAAATACACCATCTCTTCTACAATCAAAAGTAATTGTAGGCTTTAGGGTCAAGAAATTATGGATTTCTATTTTCTACTCCATGTTAAACCCTCGTTAAACACTCAATATCTTATATGCTAGATGAAAGTCTCAAGTTTTTTTTAGAACCAAATGCTTGCAAACGTATTACCTAGGGATGGTTGCACGACTCACAAGTTAAGACTGAATATCCATTGTATGCTTTGTTATTATCCTCAACCTACACTGCTAATGACTAGTTAGTCAGAGTAACCGTCGCGGAAGCCAGGAATCTCAGAGAGACTACCGATCCATCTAAAAAACGTAGGCGGATCAATCACACCACCCATGATGTCGTACGTAGGCGGATCAATCACACCACCAATAATGTCATACATAACGATATATGTTATGCAGTTTCTAACTGATTCAAACTAAAGTTTGAGGATGAGAGTCATTATAACGAGAGGTAAAGTCAAAATTGCAAAAATTTAGTAAAACGTTAAGACAAGAAAGTAAATGAGAACTTTGTCTGAGTGAATTTTTTCCCGATCGTATATATAAAACTAATAATCAATTTAATGTTATATATGATGTATGATAAATATGGAATAATTTTTATTTATGTTTATATAATTATATATTGTAAGACAAAATTTGTAATAAATATATATATATATGTATTGGTATTATTAAATTTTAAATTACCAAAACCAACACGATGAGAGTTTTATGTAATATATGTTATATTAGTATTAGGTACAACGGAAATAAAACTGTATTGTAAGTTATGGATTTGGACTGTTTATTACGGTATCGTTACTCTGATAAGGATTTGCAATTGTTATCTCAGTTATGTAATCTTTCACAAAGTATTGGGCTTATTGTACCTAAAAATATAAGAGGAAAAGTATTGTTAGCCACACAAGATGCATCTCAACCCTAACTCAAACATAAAATTTATTTTTTGGGTGTAAAAAGCATTAAACTAAAGTAAATAAAATCCGTATAGATACTTTGGGCATACCCCGAAGGAATGCATGAGTATGTATCGTGGAAAAGTAAGATAAAAAAAAATATGAGAGATGAAATAAAGTAACCCGAAAAGGGTAGGCAGTGGATCCAAGGAAGCCATCAACAGAAGTGTGTAACAAATGAGGCCAACAAGGAAAAATGAAAGATCTATAAAAGACATGCAAAACAAAGTTGATAAATTATAGGGAAATTACACATACTAGCTAATCCTGGTGCCATCGAATCTAAACCGTGGTTCCGAGAACATACAGTGACAAACCATAGAGGAAATAACAGGAAGAGAACAAAAATTTCTTGTATTCCTCTCCCTCAATATGTGGTAAATGACCATGTAAAAGCAAGAACACTAAAAATGAATGTTTTGAGAAGAAGACCAGTTTGATGTCTCGCAAACCCAATATTTCTAACAATGAGCATTAGTCGAGAACCCTAACTTGGAATTAGCATAGTTTCAAATGTCCTGAGTGAAACTAAAGTCATAGAGGATATGAGCAATAGTTTCATAGTTCGTGTTGCACAAGACATAATCTGGTGGGGGTATTTAGTCCCCAACTCAGAATCTTGTATCGAGTAGAAAGCTTTCCATATATCGTAAACTAAAGAATAAATGAATAACAAAGATTATTATATGTATTCTATATTAACCCAACCCACCCCACAATTAGGGTGGACGTATGAATGACGTTTTATGTGTCATCGATCGTGAATATAGGATTTCAAATATTCGCATTTCAATAATGAACGTAATTTAAGTTGATATTAGGTGGAGGTAGAAAGAGAATAAGATTATTTATATTTTAAAGATCGATATGATTCATAGCTCTCGCTGATTTGATATTAGATAGCCAGTTCCAACGACCATTGTTGATGATATAAGAGAACTTGAGCTTTTTTCTCGATTTTAGAATCTTTGATAAGGTTATTGCAATAATATTTTACCAGAGGGGTAAAGAGAAGCCAAGCATCATACCGGAATGAACTATCCAAACAATTGTCAATAGTCATCCTAAACAAATTAATAGATATAAGATGAAGGTGTAATATTTTCTCCAAGTCCAAGAGGGACAAGAACCAAGATCTAAGTCCCATATATTATTATATTTAATATTTTCTGAATTGATCCAGTCGCACCGGATAGATTATTTTTTATTACTAATGATATGGTGTATATATTCTAGGATGGTCGTCTGATTCCAGGTTTTTAGATCTTTGCGGTAATCTGTTAATACCACTTTAAGGCACTAACCTTGCAAGTGTGAGAAAAATATCTACACAATAGCTTGTCATTATCATAAAATCTCATCATGAAATATTAAATTTCTCCACACGATTATGAGGGTCATGGCTCCCATCATATTTTTCCATTTTTGAATTGTCCAAACGCATGGGTAGATGTTTAGAGAGAAGTTTTTAAGAGAATGGTGAATGCCTCCAATTATGTTCTAAGTTAAACATAGCATGCTCATTGGGAATGGAAAAAATCCTAGGTTTGGATTACACAGTCAATTGATCACTTAACAAGTGATTAATGTTATGGTCTGTTGATTCATTCTTCTTTCATTGATATTTTTTTTCCTTTACTCTTTCATTCCATTTTCTTTCCTAAAGAATCTTTCTTGCTTGATCTATGATGTTTTTTCAAATGTCTTTTAGCTACATTTCCTTTCTCTTTTTATGACCATAATCACTACTCGACGATGAAGAAGAAACTTATGATTCTGATTCTGTTCTTGGTCCCTCAACATAATCCAATGTGCTCGAATAAGGTTTAGCCCGATGTTTTTTTAGATTCTAGGTGGAGTTTAAGGGATTGTGCATTCAAATTATGGTTGGGATTACTATCTGGTTTATCAAGTTTGGGATATTCTGATGGATTCTTTCCTAGTAAATCCTTTTTAACCAGTCTTTGTGCTCTCAATGCATCAATCTCTGCTCATAGCGGATCACTCTCTTCTACATGAATAGCCTTAGTTAGGCTTTTGATAGTGTTATCCGGGTACATTCCTCTCCTACCGTGGTCGCCGATCTAGTGAGGATAAAACTTAATCAACAGATATTTATGTACTGTTTGAAGGTGTATTAAATTTATGGTGGAAGGTAGAGAGATAATTGATGTGCTTGTATTTAATGTCTAGAGAGATAATATTTCAACCTTCTTAAATGTTGTAATTTTAAGTATTTATAAACTAAATTTAGAGTCATGGGAAAATCGGGTCGGGTCATGAATTCGGTCCCCAACAGGCCTGTTAATTCTTTTCTCACGCAAGTATACGCGGTCAAATAATAGCAAGTAGTAAGTAAATAAGATCGTTCCCACGAAGACCAGGTGTATATAACAAGAATTTACTTATGCAACAATGTATGATTATTAGACTAATGCTTGAACAAGTATAAAGTTTGGGTGAATGATTATAATTAAGCAAATTAACTAACAAGATTAACTAACGAGTTTACTTATGCGAGAGAAAACATGGAACCCTAACAAGAATTAATTTAATCAATATGTATGATAACAACGATTACTAATCAGATAACACAAAATCAGTATAAGCTACCTCTCAGTACACGTAAACCAAACCACTTAAACAACCACAAAAGAGATAGCAACTAAGCAGACACCGCTTGCATGACAATCATATATGTCTATATGAATTGAGGTACAATTGGTTTTAAGCGCAAGTTATCTATTTTGATTACATAGGGTAATATAATATGGTTAGTGACATATTACGAATCATGAACAATCACAATACGAATTATTCAAGAACCTATGCTAGCATGGCAAGTTCTAAACCCTTAAATCCACTTTTGCATTCATTAAATATTAACAAACTAGATGTTCGTGACGCATCTAACGATAAGCACAACCATACTAGGTAACCGATAAACGTATCTCACAAAGTAATCAAACAATCAAACCATGAGTATTATTCAAACAAATCCGTTAGAGTTCCATGACAACGATTAGTTCATAATCGAACGAATCATCATCATGGGCTCAAAAGTTAACATAGCTCTAAGACGAATGTAAATAGATTGTAAATAGATGAATAAGCGTTTATAGAACGTTAACCGAACAAGAGCCACTAAGTATCGCACAACAGAAACAATCCGTAAACTATCGATCGAAAAACAAAAAAAAGGGTAGCCGTCACCTGTCTCGAGTAATACATAAACTACCGATCGAAAACACTGTAGCTGTTATCTCAACTGCTGATCGAAAACGACATTAGCTGTCACCTGCTACCTCTCGAAAACCATCGAAGCAACTCCTGCCTCCTGGTTGTATGTTGCTGCTGCCGATCGGAAAATAAACAATCGTCTATTGCTTTTTCTCTCTCTTTCGATATTCTACACGATACCAAAGTAAGTAGCCAATTTTGTTTTCTCCTCTTTTTCTCTCACTTTAATCGCCTCTCTGGTGGTTCTTTCCTGCCGAAGGTGCCGATCCAAAACCCTTAAAACAGATGGATCTTATAACTCTATTTTTTCATTTCTTTTCTAGTGGGCTTTTTTATCTTCTCTTCGGAAAAACCCAAAAAAACAGTCGTGCTCTCCTCTCTCTCTCTGACTTGGAATAGGGTTGGCGTCAGTATGGGTCGAAGTCCAGACCCAACAAAAGGAATTAGTGACAATGGGCTCAAAACAGAAAAAATAAGCCTGCAGTGTTTCTTGAAAATATAGAATGATGCACTCTAGCAAAGGGCAATCTAGAGGTAGCAGGTCCAATGCACCTTCATATTTTTTATGTCTTGGTATGATGCGAACAAATGATCTATCAGGACCATCGATGAGGGTCAACAATACACGTCGTTCTTCGATAACAGCAGTATGCCTAGGACAAACTAGATCAATTATCTTCTTATTAATAGTCCAGAGTTTGTCCCATTCCATTAAATTGAGATTCTTAGATGCTCCCTGTTCCAGTATAAATTGTATAAGTTCTTCGACTTTGAGACCCTTACGAACAATTCCTTAGACAGTTGGAAAACGATCATCATCCCATCCATCAACTTTTCCATTTTGAACAAACCAAAGAAACTTAGGCTTACTAAGAAGGGTATAGACCATATTCAACCGGCTAAATTCATAAATATAAACCTTTTGGACTGTCATACCTTTTTGTATCCTATGATATTGAGCATTTTGGTCATGGTATTCACTAGATCGAAGAGCGTGTGTAATACCTTCTTTTGCATCGACAAATGGACAAGCGAAATCATAAGTAGGATATATTTTATATTTTGATCCAATACGATGGTGGGTAAGAGGATTGCAACGTTAGTAGACGGGGTCCCGTAGGGATTTTTTCAGGTCTTGCATGTCTAACTTCCCGCGAAGACAACCTTATAAACCTCTTTCGGATCCTGCAATCATTTCCTTCCAAAGTCTAAAATTCTCATTTATGCTATTATTCCTACACTTATATTCTATACCATCCATCCTTTATTTCCGCATTTGCTCTCGTGGGGTATCATCAATGTAAGCATTACCCTCAGACATCAAACGTTCAGCCATCTGCATCAAATCAGGAAAATAATCCGAAGTATATGTAACAGCCTCATATTTTATGCCAAAGTCTCAATATCTATAAGCAGATTGTCTACAAACTCATTGCTTTCTTTTGTAGGGTTGGTATCATCAAACCGTATAATCAGTTGTCCTTGGTAGCGCTGAGCAAAATACTGGTTCATCAGTGCAGCTTTTGAGTGGCTAATATGAAGAAAACCACTTGGTTCTGGGGCAAACCGCAACCGCACTTTACCTACTTCTGCACCTTGCAAATCAACTTCAGAACAAGATCGACTACCTGATTTTGCCTTGTCCAAAACATCCCTATTTGTGCTCTTTGCGGAGGGGTTAGCTTGTGATTTTAGCTTAGTTGTTGATCTCTTTCCAGCATCTCTTTTACCAACATATGATGTGGTGACTTCACTCAAGGCATCTTCATACTCAGCAAACACAGAATTGAACCATCGCACCAAATTCTGAAACTTATTTGACTTTGTTAGGCTTTCCCATCTCTGCCCAGTACCTTGATTCGTAGTTACGTTCATAAACTCAGTAAATGTAGTCCTCTTTGGTACTCCAATACGCAGTTTCTTCCCATTTGTAGGAATCCTACGAGAATGAATGAAAAACACGTTAAAACACAACGAATACTTGAGAAGCGACGACGATTTTAAGAATAATGGAAGTGTAATAAGTGACATGAAATGCACTTATCAAGACCCATCAACATTAGTCTTTTATTATACATATTTCATAAACACATTTATGGCTAGTACACAACTTAGTCAGTCTCGTATTTATTTTGGGTCTAAATTGCCTTCTCAAATAAGTCTGACCCCTTACTGTTTATTGGTCTCAATTATATCTGAGTCTATCAAAATATATGCTTAAAGTGACTGAAGCATGAACTACTAAAGTTGACGTTGAAACTTAAGTTTTAAAATTAGAACTTAATTGCTAAAGTTGGAACGTATGTGTTGAAGCTGAAATTCAAGTTCAAGAATCGGTAGAGCTATATTCACAAAAATACAAGGTGATAAGTCAAGATGGGTGATGATACTGTGCGCAACCCATTCGGCAAAAAAATGCACGAACTTTATATGTTGGATATTAGGAGCAAAAACTTTGCATGTTAAAGCTTAAGCATTTATTTCAAAGTTTATGAATAAAACCATGTATTAAAATTGGTAGAGAATATATAAAGACGGGACATCTCGAATCGTTGATCAAAACGTATTTGGTCTTAGTGTCTTAAAATTGGTAAAAAAATACCACAGATTATACATATATGAAGGGATTGGTGCCCCTACCTCTCAAAATAATATTTACATTACGAATGTTAGAGGGTTAGTACACCTACATCTCAGATGGTTTCCCGGACAAACAACGTTATTATCGTGATTTTAGAATGCATATTTCTGACATATTTAATTATATAGATATCACAAACAAAGTATGAATTTGGTGCCGTGTTGTGCATAATTGTTTTTTTATCTAAATTCTGAGTATAAAGTTAGGAATTTCATTTGGAGAAATAATGTAATTGAAGAGTTTTGTACCTAAGCTTGTTTAATATTATTACACTTAATTATAATAAAAATATATGATTTTTATTTATTAAAAACGTACAAACTTATAAAAGTAAGAGAAAAATACCGGTAAATACCTTCTCAACTATGGTATTACCCGGCGGTACCCGCTTTTTGGATAGTGTAACTTGGTACCTCAAACTGAAATTTGGACAAAAATACCCCCGACTAAAAGAAGGCGCGCGCTGAAAAAAAAAAAAAAAAAAAAAACTGGTACAATTCTCAAGATGCGAATTGCTTGCAAATTCTCAGGATGCGAATTGCTTGCAATTTCTGAACGATTCTCATGATAAGATGCGAATTGCTTGCAATTTCTGAACGATTCTCATGATAAGATGCGAATTGCTTGCAATTTCTGAACGATTCTCATGATAAGATACGAATTGCTTGCAACTCTCAAGATTTCTGAACGATAAAAAAAAAACTAGTACAATTCTCAAGATGCGAATTGCTTGCAAATTCTCAGGATGCGAATTGCTTGCAATTTCTGAACGATTCTCATGATAAGATGCGAATTGCTTGCAATTTCTGAACGATTCTCATGATAAGATGCGAATTGCTTGCAACTCTCAAGATTTCTGAACGATAAAAAAAAAAAAAAAAACTAGTACAATTCTCAAGATGCGAATTGCTTGCAAATTCTCAGGATGCGAATTGCTTGCAAATTCTGAATGATTCTCAGGATAAGATGTGAATTGCTTGCAATTTCTGAACGATTCTCATGATAAGATGCGAATTGCTTGCAATTTCTGAACGATTCGTATGATAAGATGCGAATTGCTTGCAAATTTCTGAACGATTCTCATGATAAGATGCGAATTGCTTGCAACTCTTAGGATTTCTGAACGATAAAAAAAAAAAACTGGTACAATTCTCAAGATGCGAATTGCTTGCAACTGGTGAAATTTTATTTTTAAAAAAATCAAAAAATATCATAAATGGATCTAGTTTTGTTCATTTTTAAAAAACAAAAGTAATGGTACTTTCATTTATTTTTTTCGAGCTCCGGTTCGAAAGATACGGATCTTTTAAAAATAAAATTAAAGGAAAAGTAGGAAAGAGAAGGAAAGAGAAGGAAATAGAAATTTTGGTTACGTGGCTGTTTATCAATGGTAAGGGTAGTTAGGGTATTAAAATAAAGTTAGGTTGTAAGTGACAATAAGGTAGTTGAGTTGGGTATTAAGTAACAATTGATCAAACCTTGGGTGGTAAGTGACAATTGAATAGTTGAGTAGGTACCTTTGGTATAATTTCCCTAAAAGTAATATAGTTATAAATATGTATGAGCTTGAACTTCTTTTTATTATAAAAAGTCACACCCCAAAATTCGGACGCGGACTAATCCGAAAACTAGTTGTGTAGTTTTATAATGTTTTAACAGACACTTCAATAATACTCCTAATAAATTATCGCGTTTGACTAGCTTATTCTTTTTATTATCTTTTCCCAAAAGGATAATTGGCAATCTATTTTTTGGGTTTGTTTTTCTGAAGATACAAAATCGAAAACACATTAATTCCATCATTTATTCGGAAATAATATAAAACCGGAAAACTATAAAAAAAACATTATCCAACGAGGGAAGAATATAATAATAACCTAAATGTAATTGAACAAAATATAATATAAGAAGATGGAAACTCAAATAGAGAAAAATAAAGATTAATTGATTCATAGAGAATAAAATATAGGAAAATTGTACTTAAAGTACCCACTCAACTATTTTATTGTCGACCTTGATCAATTGTCACTTAATACCTAACTCAACTACCTAATTATCACATAGTACCTAACTTTATTTTAATACCCTAAATACCCTCGTCATTCATGGCCACCTAACCAAAATTTCATTTTCCTTCTCTTTCCTACTTTTTCTTTTTATTTTATTTTTAAAAGATCTGTATCTTTCGAACCGGAGCTCGAAAAAAATAAATGAAAGTACCATCACTTTTGTTTTTTAAAAATGAACAAAACTAGATCCATTGATGATTTTTTTTTATTTTTTTTTTAAAATAAAATTTCACCAGTTACAATTCGCATCATATCATGAGAATTGTTCAGGAAACCTAGAGTTGCAAACAATTCGCATCTTATCATGAGAATCGTTCGGAAATTGCAAGCAATTCGCATCTTATCATGAGAATCGTTCAGAAATTGCAAGCAATTCGCATCTTATCATGAGAATCGTTCAGAAATCCTGAGAGTTTGCAAGCAATTCGCATCCTGAAAATTTGCAAGCAATTCGCATCCTCAGAATTTGCAAACAATTCGCATCCTCAGAATTTGCAATCAATTCGCATCTTGAGAATTGTACCAGTTTTTTTTTTCCAGCGCGCGCCTATATTTAGTCGGGGGTATTTTTGTCCAAATTTCAGTTCGAGGTATCAAGTGACACTATCCAAAAAGCGAATACCGCCGGGTAATAACATAGTTGAGAAGGTATTTCCCTATACTTTTCTCAAAAATATAATAACACTAATTCATGGCTATAAATTAAAATTAAAGCCGTGAACCAGTCTTCCACAAGACTTGGATTCTCCGCTTTTCTCTTTACTTTTTACTTATTACTCTTTACGCATCTCCGCCCTAACTCAAACAGATACAAGTATAACCATACCGGAATCAAGCCATACATGACCCAACAGCAAGGCACACCAACCGGCGAAGAATACCCTGAAAGTCAAGGCTTGGAGAGGGAACAAGAATGATAAAGAATGAGTTATGCTGTTTGTATTTTGAGTTTATACATCTGATGTAAAGATTATGTTGATGATTAGACTCTGTTTAAGAGATACTGAAATTTATAGTAGTTTGGATTTGGTGACATTAAAAATGAAAAGGATTGCCCATTATCTAATCTCAGGTCTCGAGTGTACACTTGAGGGATGATCTTGGCTGGTCACAAGACTATAGGTTATGTTTTGACTTGACATTGTATCTTCCATTCATATCATTTTCTATTTCTTCCGTTTTCTTCTTAAGTCATTTAAAAGTGTTTAGTTGTAAAAGACTTCAAATAATTTAAAAGTTCGAGTTCTATCTAAGTTATGGAATCTTTAGAAACACATCCGGTAACCAATGAGGTATCAAGTTTTTAATAGAAATTTATATGTTTCAAATCCAACCTAACAAAATAATAGTAAACTAACCTAGCCAGGACTAGACTAGACTGTGGTTAGACCACGGTCTATAAGAGCATTTTATCCTTTATTGTTTCAAACTCCTCTAAATATGCTTTTCATTTTCCAATTGGGGCTGGTTAATTTAAAATTCGTTTTTTTTATAACGAGACCTCGTTATAGTGAGATCCGGTTTGGCTATAACGAGATCTCCGTTAGTTACAAAATTGTCACCCATGCAATTGAGTGCGTGGATATGTAATTTTTTATTTTCAGTCGCGATTTTTAGTCTGTTGAATTGTGTTGCGTGTTATGATGCATTTCTTATCCTACATCGATGATTTCACAATTTATTTCATTCATTTTAATTTTGTTTTAATAAATTATGCTTGTTTAACGGAAACTATTGATTAAATTGTTTGGTTTGCGTGATTGTAGGATGCCTTCACGCCCATGTTCTCCTAATATGGTGGAGCGAGATACCGTTGATAATCCCGAGGAGATGTTAGTAGGCGAGACATCTCGGAGCGTACGTCACCGTGCTAGAGGGGACATAAATGTCGCCCCTGTTTGTCGACGTTGTTGACCTCTATTCGACCTTCAAATCCTATAAAGAGCACGAGGCTTATAGCGTCTTCAGAAATGACGTAAGTTTTTTAGTTTTAATTTATTTGTTAAGGTTATAATTATTAGATGCAATGTGGTTTATGTTATAGTTATGGGTTTATGTTTAAAACATTGTCTATTGCATTTGATTGGTTATTGGTTTGTGTTATAACTTATATTTGTTATTGAATTTATTAGTTTAGGTTTAATTGAATTTATTTTCAAATTTATTTGCTATTGAATTTATTGGTTATTGGTTTATCTTATATCTTATATTTGTTATTGAATTGATTTGTTTAGGTTTGAATGCATTGGTATCGGTTAATGGTTTAGGTAGATTGTAACGTAACGGTTTAAGTTTATATTGCATGTATGTTTATATTGTATTTGTTTATGCAGCCGAGCGTACATATGCGGTGCTATGCTATGTACCAAACACAATGTGGTTGGGATTTGAAAGTGCGCCAGACACGAGTTCATGATGAGGTGATGGGCACGTGTGTTGGACCCATTTTTGACGCTCTCGCTCGATGGGCTACAAACATCCATCTAATAGAGGCATTTTTGGAGTGATGGCATCCAGAGAAGAACATATTTCGTTTCTCCTTCGGGGAGATGACTGTCACACTGGATGATGTCTACATCATCACGGGGCTACCAGTGGTCGGTGTGAACTGCGAGACATTTGAGTATCCTACTGTCGATGAGAGTAATACGGCATACGCTCGCTTACTTGGGTGCAGTGTTCAGGAGTTGGTGGATGAGATTACGGAGAACAAAAGGGTGGGAATAGGCATGTTTGCTTTGCATGGCTGAAGAAGAGATTATGCACGCATCAATATTATGACGATGAGATTACTGATGCAGATGTTCGTCGAGCTACTAGGCGTACTTGTTGCCCTTCTTTGGTTGTACCATACTGGCCAACAAGTCGGGCAACAACACTTGCCTCGACTACTTACAGTTGATTTATGATTACAGTAGCTTGGGCAGGTACAATTGGGGATAAATGATACTCGCTCATCTCTACCTCCAGCTAGGCAGATGATGCTTACACTCTCTTTTTTTCGGAGGGAACCCGCAGCCGCTACTCAGAGTGCAATGAGTGCGCACAGGGTAAACCCTCAATCTGACGCGATAGCCTGCAAACCAACGCCAGAAGGTAAACCACACAAGGTGACAGGCTCAGCCGAGAAAGCGTATATAGAGGGACTCGAACTCATGACCTTTTGGTCATAAGAATGCCATACTCAACCAACTCGGCTACCCCCTTGGAGGCATGATACCTACACTCTACTTCTAGTATATCTGGATTCTTAGGTTGTTAGAGACATGGATTTACGACCATTTCCCAATATTTTCAGCTCAGCAGTACCCTAAGTTTAGTATCGCACATCCTACCATGTGCAAGTATGCGCCTCCACCGTTTCGACAAAGTCAACAGGCTCGAAGTGGTGTTCGAGATTACCTATCTACCTTCACTAAGAACGATGTAACTTATAATTATCTTCATATTTAATTTATTTTATAATTTAATTTACTCTCCTTTGCTAATGTTAAAACTTTTGTTTATATTTTGTAGGTATAATTCATGCCTCACACATACGTACGGGATGCTCGAGGTCATTCTAATGGAGCTTGGATAAATGTGACATTGAAGTCTTCGGACAATGTTTAAGCATACTATTTGCTACGGGTGACTAGACAGTTGGGTCGCATCCAGCAGGTAATATTTTTCGATCCTCGATATAATATATTATTTGTTTTACGCATGCGTATTTTAGATTAATAGTTTCATTATAGGTACTTGGTGCACTGCGTTCCATTCTTACAGGTTCTAGTAGGGTTCACCGTGCAAACACTATCTACAACTGGGACGCATTCACTTGGGATAACTGGGAGTCTCACCGTATCCACCCTAGTCTGCAAGGTGGGCAGTATATTCCAGGACAAGAGGATGGTACGATGTTGGTCTACTCTGCATGGGTTTTGAATAACCTGTGATATGTCATTTCTGATCTAGAGACTCATCGAGACGATGCAGAGGTAGGGTGAACCCCTTCACACCCACACATGCGACCAGACTGCACGATTTGACGAGTCACCTACTCGATTTAGAAGCGTATGAGCAGAGTCGCCCTGGCATTAGTTTGGAGGACCTTCGTGCACCTTTGGACGAGTACTACCATCTTGCTCATGAGTACACGAATTAATTCTTAGGTTTTATTATTTTATGTTTTCATGGTTGACAATTTAAGACTTTTACGTTTATGTACTGAAGGACTAGTTTAAATTATGTATTATGGTATTTTGGTATAGTTTAATTATGTTATCGTATTTTAATTTTTATTTGTTTGCAAGTTTTAAGACTGAATTTTAAAAGAGCCAATTTTATAATATAATCATTTTATAATATGGAAAAAAAAACTTGTTCGAAATTTAGGTCTAGAAACAACATTAAAGTAGCATTAAACATGGTAAAAGTACATCAAAAATCATAAAAAATACTATTAACGAAAACTCAAACGGAAACATGAACTTACTTAAACATGAACTTAAGAAAACCTTAACCCATACAATAACGAAGACATTTATTTCTAGGAACTCCTAGTAATCGTAGTTTACCTATCAGGCTAGTTCCATTTCATCAACTTCCTTTCTTCTTTCAAATTCTGGTACTCCTCCTCAGCAAGATGCATTTCCTCTTCCTTGATGGTAACAAAGTCGGACTGGACACGATCCAGGTGAGTTGGTAGTTGAACAATGTAAACGCGATGTGACATTCCAAGTCGTTGAGGTTGGAAACGAGATGTACACGAAATTCCTTATCACGTACCATCTAGCTTTTACCTCATCCAAATGCCTTGAAATATTAGGAAGCTGCACCTCATCCCTACCGTATAGGAAATACATCTGGCATTGCATTGCCTCACAGTATGGTTTTCCCCATTCTTGCGTGTACGTTTATCCTACTTCGATAGATGCTTTTATCAAATATTCATCTTTCAACTTAGTCCAAAGAGACATATTTTTTGCAATTATATATTTGGTATATCTGTTACTTCCTCGAAGAGTCTCTACTTAAAGGACTTTTAGGATTTAGATAACGTAATCCAAGTAGACCAATCAATAAACGACACTTGTAAGATAAGGATAACACAATCCAAATAGATCAATTATTGTGTGACACCTAATACTTACAAAGGTACAGACATCTAGTGGAGCATTATTAGGGGTCTCGCTATAACATAAGTTACATTATTAGGCTTATCGCTATAACGAGACCTAAATAAAAAATTCCTACCAAATTGGAATCCAATTTATTAAAAACTCCCGCTTAGATAAAAACTCCCGCCCAAATTTCCAAACCTCTATTAAAAGACACCTAATATCATGCAAGATGACATGCATTAAACATTCCTAAACACTCAGAAAATATAAACAGTTTAAGAAATGGAGTTTACCCCTTATGAAGACTACCATTTGCTTCAGGCGATTAAGCTTGTCCGCCGAGAGACGGGGGAAGATACTAGCGATGCGTTTTTTGACTGTGTCCTCTGTAAGATGTACTATAATTACGGCCGTTTAGAAATAGGAGGTCTACTTGTGCGCAACCGTGAACAAATCAAGCGCATGTACCTTTTTGTCAAACGGATGGATCGTTTGTTGTTCTTGCCATTTAAAATTAAGCAAGAAGCGGCCACCGTCTATAACATGACGGTGGCAGACTACGTCACTAGGAATATCGTAGCGTATCTTGAAGATAATATTTTGGAAATGGAAGAAGAGATTGATTCTGACGACAACTTGGGATACGACTTCGACGATTGAGCATCTTGGTTTATTTGGTTATATTTTTAGTTTGCATGTTTCAAATTGTTGTTGTTTGTTTAAGTTAAGGTTTTTACTTGTTGTTTTAGTTTTATATATTTCATTCAAGTGTTTTATTTGGTAACCATTACCTATGATATAGTGTTGAAGTAAAAAAAATCATCTTATTTAAGTTGTTTTATTCGAAAAAGTTGTTTAAACTACGTAATTTAACCATTACCTATAATGGAGTATCATTTAAGAATCCATAAGTAAGGCTAAAACAATTTTTAAAACTTTACAGTGCACTATCACGCACTCCCCAGCATGCGTATGTACATATCCATGCACAGCTATGCACGTCGATGTACACGTCTTCGCATGGCTGTGTGTGGATATGCACATACGCACGCAGGGGAGTGCGAGATAGTGCACTGTAAATTTTGAAAAAAACTATTTGATACCGATTTGTACTATTTTTTTAAAATCAAACTTCTAAGCATAAATTGTGTGATCATAAAAATATTCTTAATTAATACAAACCAAAATAATAAAGTCGAAGGTAGAGGAATAGAAGTGAAATGAATTTTAAAAAGGGTAAACACACAAAATAATAAAAATACTACATCGAACTATGGATCCCCGGACAAATCATAAAACTGATCAACCCCATCGTGTAATGTTGATGGTTGTGCTAGTTTAATTTGGTGATATTTGTTGAGACATTCGCCTAGTGGGATGACCCAATTTGTAACGTCATCGATAGTGCAGAACGCAAACCATCAAGGGTATATATCCGACAACGGTCCATCTAAGACAATCTGCAAATTTCCAAAAAATGGAAGAATTAAATAACTAACGAAATTAATGACAAAATAACAAAGAAGCATAGATAGAATATATTTGTTTGCTTACTTTCACAAAATGATTACCGTGCACGAAACCGATGTCAACTTCTACTATAGGACACGATCTTGGAGGCACACCACGCAAAGGAAGATATGTGTATGGTAGATGAAGAGATACATGGTATACTATACATTGATACCGAGAGGCTATCACCAACCCGAAGTCGAGTAATGTCATCCAATGCCTAGAACCGCTCTCGTACATTTTAAAACAATTCAATATCCGCAATAGGTTATCAACACGTTGTGCACCATCAAAAACCCTCTCCCATAGATCACGTTGATTTGATAGTTCGTACATCAAATCCTATCTTACTTCATCCCATGAATCAACATTATCTTTAATCGTTAAAGTTACGGCCTTAAATCCACAATTACCGTGAGGAGCAACGTCTTCAACGCTAGTTATGTAGTTGTCCAAGTACTTGGGAAAACAACTCTCATACGCGCTCAATCTTTTTCTCTTATTCGATTTTCTAGATTGAGTCACTTTATCATTTTTCAATTGGGCTTTAGATTTGGACTTGGCTTTGGGTACTAAAAATTCATTAACTGCCAAGGCGGTTGTGCTACCTATTGTACCGGGAGTATTAACGCCTAAACTATCACCGTATTCCATTCGGATGGGTTCTGTTTAGTTGACTTGTTGGGACTGGATTTTTTCCGACCTTTAGTGACATCCGGCTCCTTAAGTTTCAAAACATGGCTTCTAGCAGAATCTAGGATTTGCATCATCCTATTTATTATGTGATCTTTCACTTGTGGACCGTAACCGCGGATGATACTAACTATTAAGGATAGTTTTCTTGTAAGCTCATCTTCGGTACCAACGTTATCTCTAGACTTGATCTCTAAAGTACTTCAATAAACATCACATTCACTCTTTTGAATCAACATACCTACTCTCGCGATCATAGCACACTCACACACGCATGGAAAATTATGTGTTGTCTTAATAACACAACAACACATTGTAGGAGTGAACCATAAATCCCCTGCATTTTTAATTGTTTTCTCTAATATTTCTATGGTCGTACATGAAAGTTTACCTTTGATTTCGTTAAAGATATATCCCTTAGATGCGAGTCTAGGACGAAAAAAAACTTCGTTTGATAGTTTAGAAAATGGTAGAGTGTTGAATGCGAAGGAACGAGTGAAGTTTATCCTAAAATTTCTCAAATGTACATAGACTTGTGCCGATTGCCCGTTTTAGGCTCGAATGAGAACTCTCCGCCCTATAACATAAACTTAAATTATTTAGAAGTCTAACAATTAATTAAAAAAGTGATGTATAGATATGATAATATAACTCACTGGTTGCTAGTGTGGTTGCCTAAATGTTTAATTTTATTCGTGTAGATATTAAGGAATTTGTGTCTATAAGGGTCTATATATTGTTTCATCACGTAATCGAGAACCTTGGGACAATAGGCGTAGGCTTGGTGTAATTCGGCGAGGTTTTGGTTATACTCTTCGATCGTCGCCGAATGTGCAACCTCGGCATAAAATTTTAAGAACTTTTCACCCATATCCGCTTTCGGCAAAACTTTCTTAGAGTATGAGCTAATGTTCCTATTGATATGCCAAGTGCATAGTATATGACTTGCATCCAGAAATACATCATCGATAACGTTCATTAAATCCAACTCCATATCGGTGACGATAATATTTGGTAATGCGCACATGTTATTCACCATCACTCTCCTTAGAACGCTCAATGCCCACGTGTAGTTCTCTTCTTTCTCCAAGCTCATAAAAACAAAAGTTATAAAAAAGGTATTTTTCATCGAAGTTTGGCCAACTATTTCTAGCAAAATTATTTTATACCTTGTGGTCTTGTACGTGCTATCCATTATAAGAACTTGAGGAAAAGTGCGCAACAAATCGATGCTTGTAGGATGAGTGAAAAAAAAAATCAAGGATATCGTCCGTTTCGTTGTTTGTTTGCTCCCAAACATAGTACTCGTGCTCTTTCAACTTACCGAACAAGTATTGCATTTGAGATTTTCCAGCATTATCTACCAAATGGTGTTTTTGCCGCATGTTGTAGATGGTACGCATACTAGATACATTTTCCAGATCTTTTAACTTCAATCCACGGTATATATCTCTTGGCCGAGAAGCAATTGTTGTGAGTTTACGAACATACTTCTCCTCCTTCGCTTTTAGCCTAGTGGCCCGTGAATAACCATCCAAGTGCAAGAAGGGTTTGTGGTTGTGTTTTCCATTTCTAACTACCAATTTCCAATAACTGGGTAGTTCTAACATCGGATTGCCCATTAGCATGAACGGACAACCGCATTTTTTGGATGAACAATTTCGTCGCTTCTTCACAATCCCCGGTTTCGGCCTCGGCTTGTAAACACTGTGCCTCTTGCACTTAAAATATAGCCGCGGAGTTTTACCGTTTTTACTACCATCGTCATCTTTATCGACTAAAACAATGAAGCCTACTCTTTCTTTTCTTATCAACCCATGCGAGCAATTCCGCTTTGGTGTATACATTATCTATAGTAAAAAATTGGTTATAATCGGTCATGTTACATGGTACTTCTCTCGGTTCGTACACAAAGCAATATCATTTAAATGGGCAAAATATCATCATTCATTCATATCGCCAACAAAAGTAACTCAATCAATTGTAAACAATTCCATACATGTATTTACACTTTGAAAAACAAACACCAACGCAAAATTGGACAATAAACGGATATATAATACAAAGACACACCCAAATCTTGCATAGTTATGCCAAGTTTTGACAAAATCACGCACTATTGTGCCAGGATTTGTCAAATCCTCGCATTAATTCATGCCAAGATTTGACAAAATCACGTAATTGCGTGCGAAGATTTATCAAATCTTGGCCTGATCGTGCGCGATTTTGTATCTTCCACGCGCGTTCTTGCGTGGAAGTGTACTTTTCAAAGCACGATTTCGTGCGAAGTTGTGGTTTGTTCCAAAAAAAACTGAATTTTTACCTCCAGGACACTCTCCATATGGTCTGTAAGTGGCTCTTCCTCGTTCGAATGGAAATCATCAACATTACGTCTGAAATCGTCGTTATACTCACTCAAATCCATGGTACGAGTTTTTGGGTTTTTAATTCTACGAATTAGAATTGATTTTATGGTTTTTTAGGAGTTTGGGTTTGTGGATTTTTTTATTATTATTATTTTGGAGAACAAAATGGTAGATAAAGAAGAAAAAAATATAGAAAATGAGTTGGTTAAAAAATTTAAATCTTTTATATATATAATTATTTTCGTAATTTATAGTTCACTGAAAAAACAATAATATTACGTGAAAAAGTTACAGAAAAAGTTATAATGAGTTACAATGAGTTAGAGAAAAAGTTTGCATTAATAGCAAACCTCTACAGAGTCGCCATAGGCAACGGAGAAGACACTTCCATATGGCATGACCCGTGGCTGTTCCCCACCTCTTTGATTAACCGGTACGGACCCTCAATCCAATCCCTATCTCGCCTCAGGAACTTAACAAGGGTGAAAGACCTCAACCATAGCGGTCAATGGAGATGGCCCCCCCAAGCCAGATCCCCCAGCAGAACTCTTAACTCCTCCCTCTCAGAAATAGTATCTGCCATCCAAACCCCCCCCCCCCCCCTCCTTGGATAAGGACTCATTCATATGGCTCCCCAACAAAAATAACCTATCCTTCTCCATAAAAAGCACATACAACTGCCTCAGACCAATCAGAAACAAAATCCCGTGGTTCTCTCTTATCTGGCACAAATTTTCAATCCCTAGACACTCTTTCATCACCTGGCTTGCCATCAACAACAAACTCTCTACTCGAGATAAACTCATCACGTGGGGGTTAGACTCCCCCCCGACTTGTGTTTTATGCGAAACCTCACATGAAACTCCAGATCACCTCCTAGCCCACTGTCCATACTCCAGCGCGGTATGGGAATCTCTAGCTCAAAAGCTGCTTTTTCCTATACCCCCTCCCTCCTGGCCATTGTGGCTCGACCAAGCATGCAACTGGAATAGCACAACAGACGACAAAGCCCATTGGAAAACTGCATTCTGTGCCACAGTCTACTACATCTGGAGAGAAAGGAACGACGGAATCTTCAATAACAAGCAATCTCCGTTCACAAGCATAGCGCAGCATGTACTATCCGACCTCAGATACCGATTCAAAGGAACTAAAGCCAGGTTCACCGGCTAGCATGCTATTCACCAAAACTCGTTCTTAACACAATTGTAATTTAATTTCTATTCTAAAGTATGCTCAATCCTACCCGGATTAAGCACTGTAATGAGGCACTTGCCTCCCGAACTCATGTACTTTTTTACAATATCAATTTAATGCTTTTTATACCAAAAAAAAAGATTACGTGAGTAAAGAAATACATAATATTTTTCGAATTGATATTTTTTTTCACCTGTTTTTCATTTTCATAAATAACAATAGCGTTAAACAATTTTTTACCATGATAACCTGCCTATACAAATACTACACTCTTCCTCTCTAACTTTAAATTATTCGATCTTTTTTTATTCATTGTTCGCGATTGGAGTCGCTGCAACGACTATGATGACTAATAGAAGCGTGATAACAAATATTTTGAACTTGTTTTCATAAATCGATGCTCGGATATTTTGGTAGAAATTGGATGTTCTTGCGTGTCAGCTTGATAAAAAGACCAGTGGTTTCACCAAAAAAAAAAGACCTGTGGTTGTTCTTTGGTGGGATACGAATCCAAAAGTTGACTTAAAGTTAAGTTGGAAATGAAGATGTAGATTGTATCCATATTCTGTTTTGGTTTTACTTTGAGAAGAAAATTAAATATAAGATTATGGAAAAATAAGATAAAAAGTAAAATATAAATAATACTCCCTCTATTTCATAATTATATAATTTTTTTTAAAAATCTTTTTGTTTTATAATAAATGTTTTTATCGTTTTCCAATACAACATTAACTACCTATATTCTACTTTTAACAAATATAATATTTTATTCACTCGACCGATCAAAATTTACTATCTTTTATTTTTTTTTCAAATTCATTATTACCTTTCGTAAAATTGATGAAAAACCATAAACGAAACATATTATGAAAACAGAAGGAGTATATTTTAGACGGTAAAACAGATAAAAAAAATTAAGAATGATTTATGTTAAACATGCATTCAAATTACAATTTCTAATACATTATACTAGTACTAGTAATACCTTTCAAGATAAAAGACTAAAACATGAGTATCGATATTTGAGATATTTGGTCTAAATTGCAGGAAAAAAATGATTATGTTTGAGTCATTTGGTGGGATGAAGGCATCAATCCCACAAGATTTGTTTAATTCAATCGACATTTTGACTCCAAATAAAATCAAATTAGATCGTTTAATAGGAATGCCAACTTATAGTATTAATCAGATCACCCAAGTCGTAACTAAGCGTCATAAATGGTGAGTCGTAAACAACATGTGTTCAGTGCATTATTCGTTATTCAAATGTAATTTATCTTATATACTAGCTTAATCATACTTCATTCTGGTAATAAATGCTAGACAGATTTGGGAAATGTTGATGTGTTCACAGTGAATAGTTAATATTAGTCCTAAGGTGTCAGTATATGACAACGTCTTTAATGATCATACTCTTAATCTTATTTTTTATTCAATTATCTCATATTTATTTATAAATTCTCTCGTTATCCATATGGAAATTGTAATCAATGCAGCTGACACTGAAATATCAGTTCGAATAATATATCAAGAATATACATGTTAATAAGAAATTGTTATTTTTTTCTGGGTGTAAAACAAGTCCTAGTGAAACTAGAAGGGAAGGTTCAACCTTATTCATCAAAGGGGAAGTAGAGCAACCAATTATATGAGTATAAAAATCCTTGATACAATCGGAGCTGGTGACACATTTACGATAACTTTTATTGTAACTCTTGTGCAAGCTAGGACTATAGAGAAATGCATACGATTTTCTGGTACAACCTCTTTCAATTATTGTGTCCCTATATTAATAAAAAAATCATTCAATATATGTTTTCCGTCGGCAGTAACTTCTCTATGTGTTCAAGTGAAGGGTGTTATTCCTAACATACATGATAAGAAATCAATTTCGAATCTTTTTCGGTCTACATAAACTAGAAAAAAACAAAGAGATAATAAATGGTCTTTGTAGACATGTCCACTTCAACCAGAAAAATAGAGAGATAGAGAGAATAAATCTGTGGTCACTTTTTTCTAAGCCTTAATATATAGTTACAGTTTTAATATTAAACCTAGTGAATGTATGAAGAATAAAATTTTCAAAGACTTTTTATTGATATTCCAAGCTTAACAAATAGTGATAATTCAGTTGCTTTTATTTATTTATGTGCATTTATACAAAATTTTATTATTTTAACCTTACAATATCGATTAGGGTTTACCGCTTCAAGATGTTGATTATGTCGTTGGTTTAGTTGTAGAGTTTCTGGTGATCATGCATATAGTGGGAAATGGTCGGTCGCTTCATATAATTTTGAACCTAAGCCATAAACTTAGGACAATATTTCTCAATGCGGAATTTGGCACATATCTCCCACGCGAAGAACCAACTAAAATAAGGAGAATAACAATATCCAAAAACCAAAACACTCTCCATCAATGTAATATTATCCCAAAATTCTGCTTCATAAAGCCTCAACAAATTCACAAAACCAAATGACTAGTTATTTTATATATTGCACCAATAATTCAGTTAAGACATAGCATATCTAAGGAATGAGTCCTCTATAACACTACTAACAGGAAAATTTGGTAGGAATATGTAAACTATATGTTGATCTAAATTCTATTGTTAACCCAAGAGTAGTGGAATGAATTACTCAACCAGTAAAATACTAATAAAGAGTTTGTAGGCATCATACAATTTTGTTTGCAATATCCTTCAAGTCAGTCATGGGGATATGTAACTCCCAATTTCATATTTTTCACATCTATTACCAATATAATGAATAATGGAAAGTCAAAAACTGGATATAATTAATTACAATACATTTAAAAAAGATATTAGCATAGAGCCATATCTCTTTTATAGATTTTGTGCATTATTCTAACTCAAGTATTCCTATATATATATATATATATATATATATATATATATATCAAAAAAAAATTCTTTCTGCTGAAAGAGCACTGGTCACCTATTTAATTGGAACATGCAATATTTTCTGATTGGAAAACAGATTCTGCATCCTTTGATGGTCTAAACCAGAAGAAACTAGACATTCAATCACAATATATATTTTCACAAATATAATACGAACATGATACAACAGAACCATACTTTACACAGTCGTTAATAACTTATGCCATGATTCAACTACTCATGATATATTATGATCATTTTGATTTGAACATACCTCAATAATATAGGCTTCTTTATCTACTTCAATGTATTGAATTCTTTAGATGATCAAGTGCAACATCATGTCTGATTTTTAATCTAGATCATTTATCAATATGCTTTTGTATTAAACAAACAACTACCTCTTGTTCATGGCCAATCTGACATATTATCAAAAAGAATGTTCAGCTAACAGGTTATTCTCAATAAATTGAGTAAAATGAACAAATACAAACTAAGTGAAAAAAGGCCAAAACACATAAGCATATCGCATATTTCACCATCTATAATTTTGTATCCTTGACGATGGTAATAGAGTTTGTTGCTCCACATCTATTATTTTCGCATCATATTTTGTATGAACCATCTTGGAATACGTAGCTTAAATTTCTCTAACAATCTTTTCAACATCACTGTGTTCCTCCTCTTGTGACAGAATCGGGTGCATATGCCTCCTTCTACCCCTATCTTCATCGGATAAGCCGACTTCACTCTCAACTATGAAACCTGCATATATGATCATCTTAATTTCACATTATAAAGCCAAGAGATGTTGTTTCATATTAAATTTCCATAAAGAACTGTAAGACGTAATGCAACTTTAAACTCATTTCACGCAATCTACAAGACTTAAGAAATCAATAAAAAATAACTACACCATTGTTGCTCTCTTGTTCAACCTCATCCTCATTGCTACCGACCATAATCTCTATATCTAAAAACAACGAGCCAACCTTCTTCTTTACTTTGTATCTCCTGGTCGATCTTCCTTTTTCGTCAACGTAATTCTCATAATCCTCGTCATCATTAATAAATTCATATCTCAACCTCTTCTTAGTGGAGGTACCTACTCTAATATTTTCATATTTTTCATCGGCTATCTCATACTCGTCTACACAGTAAATCCTAAAAACTATAGAGTTTAATTAAATGTATGAATTATAAAAAAATCAAAAATAAAATTTAACAAAATAAGTAGTGAAACTAATAAAACTTCCCACTAAAAGTAAAAGCATAATTAAAACAATATTCAAAATTAAAATACATGATTCGACAATTTTTATTAAACTAAATATTTTACTAGTCAAAATGTTTATGATCTAAACTTTTTATCATTTAAAATTATGAATACACATACCAATCACTTTTCCATATATCAATAAAAAAATAATTAATAATTTAACCAATTTTTATTTTTAAAAACATATTGAAATTTCGATGATAATTTTTTTTATATATATTACATTAAATCTACATATTATACATCACTTATCCACTTCTGTATTATACATCATTTATCTCATTCTATTTATTTTATATAATTATGATTTTATAATATTCGTAACTATTAATTTTGGAATATGTATTACCCTTTAATTCACCCACATATTTCATCGTGATAAAATTAGTTTATATTCAAATAATAAGATAAGAGTGTTGAGTTACCCAAAAATTTAATTGAAAAACTAATTAATATATATATATTGTAATTAAATATTTATATATCCTAAATAAAACCGAAGCGTAATTACATTTAAATAAGTAAATTTTATAAGTTGATTTGAATTCGCTAATGTAATTGAAATCATTTGTCTTAAAAGAACTCTCTAATTCATATACACGTTGAAGAGATTTTTTAGTCTGTTATGACTATTCGATTAAACGTGAATTAAACAAACAAAACGACAAACCGCGACAATGTAAACCAATACTGACGCACGTGGTTTTTGATTTTTTTTAAAAGCAAAGAACAATTTTATTACCACAATGAGAAGATACAAAAAAATTTGGGAAAAATAGCTAGATACAAAACATTAAGGGCAAAATAACCAAAAGAAAAAATAGAAGGGCTGCAAGCAAGACCCACTACAATCTTCAGGCTATCCTCCATTATCGCGAAGCTAATCACCATATCTAAACAGCTTCAAAAGCTTCAATATACCTTTGAGAGAGAATAGAGAAACCGATCTAATCCCAATCCAAGCTAAACCAAAATCGCCACCATCTTCTACTTCTTCTTGGTCGACGCTCACCCAAAGTACCCTTTCTCATTTGATGGAGAAAGGTCTGGAACCGGGTGCAGTGCACCAGAGAACAGAAGACCCAGATCATCTTCTTCTTCTTGGTCGACGCTCACCCAAAGTACCCTTTCTCTTCTGATTCGAGGAGGAGAAAGGTCTGGAACCGGGTGCAGTGCACCAGAGAACCGAAGAAATCTGGAAACCCATCGTCTTCCCCAATTCAAACGAAAAACAGATATGACGAAGCATCTCCAAATCAATTCATGAATCCTAAACCAAGACTTTCGAAGAGAGCGATGCTTCGTAAATCATCAGGAGGTGTGGAGAAATTCATACTCTGCTTGTTGATTAAGACTCTCTTCGCAGTCCAATCAACAGACTGGTTTTGCAACCTAGATACGTGCTTCAGCATCATTTTAGGATGAATCAGAGATCTACATATATCTAAGGATTGACTCAGGTACCAAGCCTCATTTTATCTACATATATCTAAGGATTGACTCAGGTACCAAGCTATCAGATTCAACGTCTACTTCAAACTACTGCTTCTTCTTATAGATTATCAGACCTTCGATCAAAGCACCCAGCTCAGCAAAGAGAGGATTCAGCTTGCCTAACAGAGTTCCTGAGCCCAGGAGAATGTCACCATCTGAGTTTCTATACAAGATCCCCGAGCTTGCTTCTCCATGCTTGTTGCAAGAGCCGTCCATATTAAGCTTTAATCTTCATGGGTTTGGGGCCAGCCATTTGAGGTAAGTAGGGACTAACCTTATGTTGATTGATAAACTACAACCTAAAGAAGTACCAGCATTGTAAGCATTAGTCCATAGTTTATAGGATAACATATTAGATAGATCCATACTACGAATAATATAAATGACCCTATCAATAGCTTGCTTAGTAGAATCATGAGTATCAGTAAACTTGGACCAGTTTCGGTTCCTCCAAATGACATAGCAAATAACTTGGGGAACAATGTGAGTAATGTGTATTTTTTTATTAGAATACCAGAACCAAGTATGTAAAACATGGGGGAGAACCATATGTCTAGCAATCCTGATCTTAAACAGACAGCTAAAGTAATTCCATATAGGCCAAACGAAACGACAACTAACAAAGAGATGATTTCTCTCTTCGCAGCTATTACAGAACTGGCATTTGGAAGCCATATGGATATGCCTCTTCATAATGATATTGTCTATAGGAATATAACCCTTTAAAGTCTTCCAAACAAGAAAAGAAAACTTTTTAGGGGTAGAAGAATTCCAGATTTTAGAGAAAAAACTCATCTTAGTGTACTTGTTCCTCAAGCTATTCCAAGTGTTCTTAGAGTCAAACTCCTTACTATCAGAAAGGGTCCAGATGATTTTGTCATCCTTAAGAGGATCAACTCTATATTTAGAAATGTGATGAATTCTGTCATTAGGGATAACATTGTGGAGATCATTTAGATCCCACTCATTACTCTTCCAAAAGGTTTTAACACAAGCATTTAGGTACCAGTTTTGAGAAATAGGGTCACTTATCAGGAGGGGTTTGTTGTGCCAATTTTCTAGCCAGAAATCCATATTGCCCTGGCCTAGACTCCACTTAATATGCTTGTCAGCTTGTCTTTTGATTAAGGAGAGTCTCTTCCAAACACTTGAGTCAGTAGCCTTGCAAGTAGCCTTTATAGCATGAGTATTAGAGCAGTAGATCTTCTGCATCAAAGAGGACCATAAGCTAGTGCCTTTCCTGAACAGAAACCAAAGCTTATAGGAAAGAGTTAGTTGAATATCAGATAAGCTTTTAATGTTTAACCCTCCCTCAGAATAAGGCCTACAAAGATGATTCCAGGTAGCCCAATGAATAGCCTTAACCTGATAGTTAGTTCTCCATAGAAACTTATTAAAACAAGATTCAATTCTGTTAATGACACCCTTAGGCAGATAAGTATTATGCATCCAATAGAAAATAATAGGCATAAGAACACTAGTAATAAGAGTAGTTCTACCAGCAAAAGACAGGTTATGTAAGTCCCATTCATTGATTTTATCTTGAAGCTTATTAATAAGATCAGAAAAGTACTTCCCTCTATTGTTTTTAGCTATTGTGATGCCCAAATAATTGAAGGGGAGAGATTCAATATTGAAACCAGTACAGATCTTGATGTTGTTTGTGTTGTCCTGATTGGCTTTCTTTGAAATAATCAACTTAGTTTTTTCTTTGTTCACAGCTTGACCAGAGAGAAGCTGATATTTGTCAAGAAGACTAGAGAGGATGGCTATAGAAGTGGGCTTGTAGTTAGTGAAGATAAGCACGTCATCAACGAAGGCAAGGCAGGGGACCATAAAATTTGATCTAACAGCATAGTGAAGGCCTTTGTTATTAATGTAAAGATTGTAAATCCCCCTTAATAAAACATCTTCAGCTAAAATAAAAAGGCTAGGAGACAAAGGGTCTCCTTGCCTAACACCCTGTATTTTCTTGAAATAACCATTAACTTGACCATTTATAAGGACAGAAATGTGAACATTAGTGATCATATTCTTCATTAAAGCAATGAATTTATCAGAGAATCCAAAACATGATAAAACTTTAAGGATAAAACCATGAGAAAGCTTGTCAAAAGCCTTGGTCATGTCAAGCTGAATAATGACATTACCAGCTTTAGGCTTTCTATCTAAGTCATGAATCATCTCCTTTGTGATAAGGATGTTTTCATGAATTAATCTGTTCTTAACATAAGCACCCTGCATCTTAGAAACAACCTTAGGCAAAATGTCAGCTATACGAGCATTGATAAGGTTAGAAAAAATTCGATTAAACAAGGTACACAAGCTTATCGGTCTATAGTTTTTCCAAGTAGTAGGATTAGACATTTTAGGAACCAAACAGATGCCAGTAGCAAACACTCCAACAGGAATATCATGACCAGAAATATAAAAGTTGAAAGCATTGCATAAATCAACACATATTATAGACCAGCAAGATTTAAAAAAGTGTAAGTTAAAGCCATCCAAGCCAGCAGCACTATCACTTTTCATCTTAGCAATAACACTCCAAACCTCTTCTTTGTTAGTGTGTCTGATGATGGAGGAATTTTCCTCATCCTTCACCAGGCTAGGGATGTTAGTAAAGATATCATCTTGCATTAAAAGGTCTTCAGCATTTCTGTTAGTACAAGAAGAAGAAGAGAGAATAGCTTTAAAGAATGATTCAGCTGAATTAGCAAGGTCATTAGGATTATCAATCCAGACACCATTCTCCTTGATCCCCTTATAGTATTATGTCTTCTTCTCTTGTTCACATAGGCATGGTACAACTTTGTATTGCCATCCCATCCCTCAGCCAAGCATTATAACATTTCTGATGCCAAAAGCTTTCCTCATTTCTCAAAGCTTTAATATACATGTTGTTGGCTTTGGAAAGAGCAGCTCTAGAGTCATTGTCATTCTTCTCCAAGTGCAAAGCCTCCATAGTATTCACCATATCAGCAGTGTCCTTAAACTTATTGAAGATATTGCCAAATGTATCAACATTCCACCTTTTTAAGCAACCCTTCAACCTCTTCAGGTTAAACCAAAACACCTAACCTTCATTGCCATTACAAATCTTATTCCAGTTCAACTTAACTATGCTTATAAAGCTATCATCATTAGTCCACGCATTAATAAACTTAAAACTCTTTTTGCAACTAACATTACTAGAAGACAAGCAAGCCTGAATAAAAGAAGGAGCATGGTCAGAACAAGTTTTGACCATGTGGAAAACCTGCGTTTTAGTGAAGCTGTTGATCCATTTTTTATTAACCAGAGTTCTATCTAATATTTTCCAATGAGTGCCCCTGTTCCATGTGTATCTCGAGCCAACATATCCAGCATCTTCAAGCTTACAAATCCTAATAGCTTCATTAAAGTCATAAGTACCAGCATGATCAAACGTCAAACAGCCAACTTGATCCTCAGAACAAGTAATAGAATTAAAATCTCCAGTAATTAACCAAGGAAGGTCCTCAGTTGCAATGGTTTTCATCTGATCCCAAAGCTCAAGTCTAAGAGTACGATTACTCTTGGCATACACAGCAGAAAAATTAAACTGAGTATCACAACCAGGATAAGCCACAGCCAGATGAAGCAGCTGCTCATGATCAACCAAAACAGTTATACCAACCTCATCATCCTTAAAGATCCAAACTTTGTTAGAACAGTTAGAAGCATGATTCTTGAAGCCAAGAACAGCAGAAACATCAACAATCTTAGTAACCTCAGCCATAGGCTCTTGAATCGACACAATTTTAGACTTATTGCCTTTGACAATAGAAAGCAGCCTTCTCATGGTAGGCTTATTGTTCAAACCTCTAGAATTCAAATTAGTCATCTTTATCATTATCTGATAGAGATTTTTGGTTTGATTTTTCTCCCTTCTTGAGTAGAGAGTTGATAGTAATCTTTTTTGGTTTTCTTCTTTTCATTTCAGATCTCAATTTACTGCCTATTATAGAACTAAAGTCAGAGTTGTATTCAGAATTTGTAGGAGAAACTTCACAACTGCCACCCTTGTTAACATCATTGATGTTGTCATCTTTCATACTTAAGTTACTCTGAGCAAAATCTTGGTCAAGTCTGTGAAGAGCCTCAATGACCTCCATGTTAGTTTCAACCGAATCAGCTTTTGGATCATTATTGTTACACTCTTTTGATTCCTGAATAGAATCTTGATCCTTTCTTGTTAGTATCGACTTTAACTTCATTTTATAGACCTTGATAAAAGGCTGCTGCAATCTACCAGTATCTTCTTGGACAACTTGTTGTTGCTGATGTGAATCATCCCTACTATTTTCCTCAGTACCTTCCTTTTTTGACCCAGCAACATTTTTTTCTTGCTTCCCATCCTCTTTAGACTCATTATCTTTCTGCTTTTGCTTATCAGCTTTGTTGCAAACATCACCCCCATGCCGAAGATGATAACAAACACTACAATATGGAGCAACGTTCTTGTAACTTACGTTAATCCAATGTCCATCATTGGGCCCAAAACCTATCCAGATTTTGTACTTTAATGCTTTCGAAACATCTACCTCCACATGAGAAAAACAAGCATTCATTGTAGCCTTGTTATTGGGGACAATAACTCTATACGTAGTGCCTATAGCTGAATCCAAATCTTTGATAACAGTTTCGTTATACATGAATTCAGGAATTCGTTCTAGACGAATCCAAACCAGCGTCCTAGGACTTTCAAATCTTCTATTAAAGTTAGGCTCCCAACGCAGAATTCTCATAACTTTTCCCTCAAAACTCCATATGTTCTTAGACCAGATCTTACTTACATCTTCTTTACAGCAGAATTGCATGAACACATGTCGAGAATCATGACTTGTGAACGTGTAAGAGCCCTTGAATTTGAAACCATGAAGAAAGTTCTCTAATACCGACTTACGTGGTATTCCATCAGTGAACTTTCCTATTATAGCAGTGGTAGAATCACTGATCAAGTGATCTTTAACCTCTTTTGCATACTGGATTGAGTAATGATCATTTGATTATATGGTAAATTCTGGCTTAATCTCAGTACTTGATTGCTGAACATTACATCTAACAGAATCGGCATATGACTTTTTGCGTTGCGTAGACTGATCATCTCCTTGAAGAACATGATATTCTTCTATAGAAAGCAGATTATGAGTGACCTTTTCCATGGCTAAGAGATGAAGAACTAAAGAGCCACCATGAAAGAACTATCATAAAAGAAAGCGTTTCTTGGAGAAGAAGAAAGCCCAAATCTCCACGTGGTTTTGGATTTACTTTATAAAATTCTTTCCAATTCGTAGTATCGAATAAGACAAGAGTAGTTTTATCATTTTTTTACTATACGAATTTAAAATTGTATTTTTTTTTCTCTTTTGAGCTTATGCTTTATTCTCTATTGAAATATTGAAAATCTAATATATTTGTTGTTAGTATAATTTTATTCTGGTTTTGTATGTTTTAATTTTAATTCAATTTTTTACCATCAATTTACATTCCAAACAAATATATATGTGCGAATATACGATTTTTTTAGTACCAAATGGACAGTGTAACCTACCGCTTAAATGTAGAAATATTTTGAATTTATCGTACCAATCAAAATATCACAAAGTTGATTTTTCATTTTTAACATTAATCTTAATTACAAAACCATACTTTTGTTTATGTCCATTTCAATATTAAGCGTTGGTAATTATTACCTAGTTGATATATGAAATGGAGAATCATAATGAATTCTATAAATAAATGTAGTATTTGATTCTTGATTGGTACCGGATTGCGAGTTTTATTTAATTTTAATATTTGATATATTATTTTATTAAGAAAAGTATTCATTTATTTATTTATTTACTATTTAATTCATTTTTAAAAAATACACACTTAAGATTTTTTTAGGAAAAACTAATATCAAAGTGATTTGATTTTATTAAGATATATATTTTTATTTTTATGAAACAAATAGAGATACCACATCCCAAAAGTAAAATATAAATTTAAAAATATTTATGTCTAAAATCAAGTTAGTTTGTATTTTTTAAGATAATAATAATAATTATTATTATTATGGAGCAATTGAGATATCCCGTACGGAAAAGTAAACTTTTAGAAGAAACTATAATTTGAAGGGATGATTGAAAAATATCGGATCATAATCCCTCTCAAAGTTTCAAATTATTCCAACAAGTTGAACTCGCAACTCTAAACGAAGCGTTAATTGTGATTCAACCAATATAAATTTAATTTTTATTTATTTTTATTTTTATTTTATTAAAAAAAATCTTAATATATATATATATATATATTATTTTTTTAATTTTTCGAGTTTGTCACAATAATATTTTTTTAATAATTCACAAAGTTCTTCGTGACCCAACCTTTGTGGTCACGACGAAGTATAAGAAGAAACATAAACTTTTTTTCGAGTTTGTCGTGTTAACGCTTTGTGGTGACGGTGAACTAGCGTTAATTTTTGTTTAAACTCATTATTATTATTTTAAACTCAGAGACCAAATGAAATTTTACCACAATTTTTTAACGAACAAAAATATTTTTCATTTTTTATTTTTGTTTTATTATATTGCTTTGTGATACTTTTATGCTACTTTGTACTATGGTGTTTGTTTTTTATCCATCAGTTTGAATGAATTGATCATTGGATAAACAAAAATAACTTGGCAATGGTGTTTAGCTGGCTTTGTATCATCCATGTTAAATCACTACAAAATATATTTGATGTACTCTGATTGAAATAACTGCAAAACTCTTATATGCTTATCTACTGTGATTTGCATTCCAAGAATCTTCTTTGTTTGACCCAAGTTCTTCATGTCAAATTCCTTTGACATTTGTTGCTTCAACCTTCCAATATCATTCATGTCTGTACCTGCTACTAACATATCATTGACATAAATTGAAAAATGATATACATGGACTTTCATCTTTTAAAATAGCAACAATGGTCAGCATTGCACTTTTGGAAACTTTCCTTGTGCATGAAACTGCCAAATTTCTTGTATCATGGTATTTGGGATTGTTTTAGGCCATACAAATGTTTCTTGAGTATATATACCTTGTTTTTCTTCCCTTTTTGAGAAACCTTCTAACTGATGCATGTATATCTCCTCATCCAGGTCTCCGTGAAGAAATGCAATTTTATCGTCTAACTGTTCAAGATAAATCTTTTCAATGACAAAAATAGTTAACACTGATATAATAGTATTGAATTTTAAAGCTGGATGAAAAATGTCGGTGTAATCTGGTTTGGTTTATTTTGGGTTGGGGGTAGTTTTGTAAAATATTTTAGTAAGTTTGGGGTATTTTATGTTTAGTATGAGGAGTAGTAAGATAATTAAGCAGCATGCTTGTATTAAATGGTGATCAACCTCATTAATGAAAGCGGTTGGGATATTTATATTTTTAATTAATGACCCATGGTCTTACCGGGTCGAGTTTAAAGACCCATTAGTTTTTAAGTAGATTAGCAAATAGCTTAGTCAAAAGGTATTCACATTTGTCCTGTTCGGGTTCATAGTGGAGTGATATGGTCTGAATTACCCTTGTCCGGATTAATTAGTAGGTTGTGACTGTAATATCCGAACTCATCATAATTAACTCTTTTTTTACTGGAATCCTTGGACAACTACTCAAACTTAATATCACCATTGAATTTTAGGTTATACATGAATATATGTGTGACATGCATAGATGGTCTACCTAATGTGAATTTCCCTACCAAAGTAATTTAGAGTTTTCGAGAAGTAAAAACTTATCTGTAGGTGAAATGTACAGTTTTAAATCCCCTTTGTTAGAGATGATGGCTTGCTCGTGGATTATTGTCTTCCTGTTGTGCTTTGGTCTTACAGCTTCCCTATAAGAATTGCCCAAGATTTGTTGGTTTAGCTTGTTCAGTGCTTGATCTGTGATTGATGTTTCTTTGAAGGGATGAAAGTCTTCCGCATTTGCTTAAGAATCAACGATATCTTTATCTTCTCGGTTCTTCATCTAAACTTGATTGGTTTCCTGGCTTGGAGTAGCTTCTGGCTGTAGGATGGTTGAAAACGTTGAAGATTTTTTATTCTACATATTCCCCTTTCTTTTGCATCTTTTAACAATCTTGTCTTAGTAATCCAGACAATGATTCGATTCTTGATGAATCTTGGTGGATTACTGATAAACCCTAATTCTTCGGAGACAAATTAGCCTTAAATCTGATTCTTCTTTCTTTACAGGAGGATAATTTACTTCAAATGAAGAATACTTTGGCAGAGATAGATTAACCAATCGATTGATTTTGAATTGATTTTAGTAGAAACCCTAATCCCTTTTTGTCATCTTTGAATCTTGATTTTTAATGCAACATTTGAATAACTTTGAGAAAGCATTGTTTAATGGAGAGATGGATTTTTCATATTCTTCTTTAGATTGTTTTTTTTCTAAGGAGGGAACCCGCAGCCGCTACTCAGAGTGCAATGAGTGCGCACAGGGTAAACCCTCAGTCTGACGCGATAGCCTGCAAACCAACGCCAGAAGGTAAACCACATAAAGTGACAGGCTCAGCCGAGAAAGTGTATGTAGAGGGACTCGAACTCGTGACCTTTTGGTCATAAGAATGTCATACCCAACCAACTCGGCTACCCCCTTGGGGCTTCTTCTTTAGATTGTGATTACCTAAATAATAGTTTTTTTTGAAGGAGGACGAGAAATCTTCGATTGTGAAAATCGTGTTTTTTAGAGGGTTTAGCCTTGGGAGGAGAGCCATCCTTTGCACTATTTAATCCGAAATGATTATGTAAAAACACTAGTTTGATACTCATTCCATTCCTATTTAATGGTAGTTCTAGAAAACTTTCAAAATTTAAATTTAATTGTCTTTCTCCAAATCAAAGCTAAAATAACAATATTTATTAAATGGACCAATCAATCTTTTTTGCTTTTTGTTGTTTACAAAAAAAAAGAAAATTTGTTAAAATCAACCAATCAAATTCTAGGGCCTTTTCATTTCTTAAAAATAAATAAATCATTGTTACATTAATTAATATTCGTATTGAAACCTTAAACGTCTGTTAGATAAGGAAAAAATGAGTGGTATCTAATTATTTATGTTTTTATTTATTTTAATTTGCTGATTAAAAACTATTTTTTTAAAGAGATTAATTTTTTCAAAAGGTTTTGTTACATTTATTAAAATATGAATTATCACGAAAATAATAATAATAATAATAATAATAATAATAATAATAATAATAATAAAAAATCTAACACAAAATTACAATTAAGGGTAAACCAAACAAATTATATATACAAAACAAAATTAACAAAAAAAAATGTACAAATATTACGATAAAAGAATAGTAAGAAATTTGTGTTAAAGTTCTCTATATTTATGTTATATTTGTGCTAAATTTACACAAAACCTACAAACATTTGTGCTAAATTTGCACGGATGATGAGAATACTATAACACATTAATCTATACCTAACTACATGGTTTAAACCTCAATACATACCAAACTATATGGTTTATCAACCTAAATCTTCTTTGATTTCCTATATTTATCAAACTATGGACTCTTTATACTTTTATTCATTTCTACTCATGAATGTTCTTGCCTTATTTTTTTATTTATTGCAATTAAATTGTTCTTATGTTCAGTTCTGTTGCTTTGATTATATTTTTGTCTTCTAAAACTTTTATTTCGAAACAGAATGCTGGAAAAATAAATAACAATAAACCATATAGCTTCTTTATGTCATAGTTACTTTAATAAATATCTTGAATATATATATATATATATATATTTAATTTTATTTAAATAAAGTATACATTAAACATATAACTTGTTTATGTCTACTTAGTTTTCTATTATGTTGTTTTCTTCATGTCTACTTAGTTTTGTTTATGTCTACTTCGTTTTCTATTATGTTGTTTTCTTCATGTCTACTTAGTTTTGTTTATGTCTACTTAGTTTTCTATTATGTTGTTTTTCTTGATGTCTACTTAGTTTTCTATTATGTTGTTTTTCTTGTTGTGACTTACAAATAATATATATATATATATATATATATATATATATATATATATATAAGTTATTATTTGGATTCTTTCAATTTATAGTTATTATGATAATTAATTACTCCTTTCGTTCCACTTTATAGGTCGTTTTAGACAAATTTTAAAATTCCAATTTAATAGTGGTTCTCATTTATCAAGAGAGCATTAACTACAGTCAACTAATTACTTTATTCCATTAGCCAATCAATTTTCTTTACGTCGTGTCTTTAAGAAGAAAGAGAAAACTATACACTACTTTAAACCAATAAAAATGGTTGCTTTTTAGCTTTCTCTAAAAAAAACAAAACAATCATTGTTTTTATTAATATTTGTGTCAAATCCTTAAACGTGCATTATAATGGAACGGAGGGAGTATTCCTTATTGACAAATTATCAACCTCCTATGGACTCTACCGCTATGGACTCTACCGCTATGGACTCTACCGCTGCAAATGCTCCTCAACTTATGGACTCTACCGCTGCAAACCCGCAATCCAACAGGATGCATGATAGAGCAAGGTTCCAAGCCTGGTGGATTCACTAGTTAATTTTTCTAGTTAATTTTTTATGTTGAATATTGTAATCATCTGTTGGATATCAGTCGCCTTCCTATGTATTTTATGTATATGCATTGCAGTAGGTTCTGTTATTGGTGCTATGACTCTTAAAAAACCCACAGATTTAGAATTGTTAACCAAAACAGGTGTTTTGTTATGGGTCGGGTATCAACAAAATTACAATTAAGGGTAAACCAAAAAAATTATATATATAAAACAAAATTAACAAAAAACATCAAACACAAAATTACAATTAAGGGTAAACCAAAAAAAATATATATACAAAACAAAATTAACAAAAAACAAATGTACAAGTATTACGATAAAAGAATTGTAAGAAATTTGTGCTAAAGTTCTCCTATATTTATGTTATATTTGTGCTAAATTTACACAAAACCAACAAAACTTTGTGCTAAATTTGCACGGATGATGAGAATACTATAACACATTAATTTATACCTAACTACATGGTTTAAACCTCAATACATACCAAACTATATGGTTTATCAACCTAAATCTTCTTTGATTTCCTATATTTATCAAACTATGGACTCTTTATACTTTTATTCATTTCTACTCATGAATGTTCTTGCCTTATTTTTTTATTTATTGCAATTAAATTGTTCTTATGTTCAGTTCTGTTGCTTTGATTATATTTTTGTCTTCTAAAACTTTTATTTCGAAACAGAATGCTGGAAAAATAAATAACAATAAACCATATAGCTTCTTTATGTCATAGTTACTTTAATAAATATATTGAATATATATATATATATATATATATATTTAATTTTATTTAAATAAAGTATACATTAAACATATAACTTGTTTATGTCGACTTAGTTTTCTATTATGTTGTTTTCTTCATGTCTACTTAGTTTTGTTTATGTCTACTTAGTTTTCTATTATGTTGTTTTTCTTGATGTCTACTTAGTTTTCTATTATGTTGTTTTTCTTGTTGTGACTTACAAATAATATATATATATATATATATATATATATATATATAAAAGTTATTATTTGGATTCTTTCAATTTATAGTTATTATGATAATTAATTACTCCTTTCGTTCCACTTTATAGGTCGTTTTAGACAAATTTTAAAATTCCAATTTAATAGTGGTTCTCATTTATCAAGAGAGCATTAACTACAGTCAACTAATTACTTTATTCCATTAGCCAATCAATTTTCTTTATGTCCCGTCTTTAAGAAGAAAGAGAAAACTATACACTACTTTAAACCAATAAAAATGGTTGCTTTTTAGCTTTCTCTAAAAAAACAAAACAATCATTGTTTTTATTAATATTTGTGTCAAATCCTTAAACGTCCATTATAATGGAACGGAGGGAGTATTCCTTATTGACAAATTATCAACCTCCTATGGACTCTACCGCTATGGACTCTACCGCTATGGACTCTACCGCTGCAAATGCTCCTCAACTTATGGACTCTACCGCTGCAAACCCGCAATCCAACAGGATGCATGATAGAGCAAGGTTCCAAGCCTGGTGGATTCACTAGTTAATTTTTCTAGTTAATTTTTTATGTTGAATATTGTAATCATCTGTTGGATATCAGTCGCCTTCCTATGTATTTTATGTATATGCATTGCAGTAGGTTCTGTTATTGGTGCTATGACTCTTAAAAAACCCACAGATTTAGAATTGTTAACCAAAACAGGTGTTTTGTTATGGGTCGGGTATCAACAAAATTACAATTAAGGGTAAACCAAAAAAATTATATATATAAAACAAAATTAACAAAAAACATCAAACACAAAATTACAATTAAGGGTAAACCAAAAAAAATATATATACAAAACAAAATTAACAAAAAACAAATGTACAAGTATTACGATAAAAGAATTGTAAGAAATTTGTGCTAAAGTTCTCCTATATTTATGTTATATTTGTGCTAAATTTACACAAAACCAACAAAACTTTGTGCTAAATTTGCACGGATGATGAGAATACTATAACACATTAATTTATACCTAACTACATGGTTTAAACCTCAATACATACCAAACTATATGGTTTATCAACCTAAATCTTCTTTGATTTCCTATATTTATCAAACTATGGACTCTTTATACTTTTATTCATTTCTACTCATGAATGTTCTTGCCTTATTTTTTTATTTATTGCAATTAAATTGTTCTTATGTTCAGTTCTGTTGCTTTGATTATATTTTTGTCTTCTAAAACTTTTATTTCGAAACAGAATGCTGGAAAAATAAATAACAATAAACCATATAGCTTCTTTATGTCATAGTTACTTTAATAAATATATTGAATATATATATATATATATATATTTAATTTTATTTAAATAAAGTATACATTAAACATATAACTTGTTTATGTCGACTTAGTTTTCTATTATGTTGTTTTCTTCATGTCTACTTAGTTTTGTTTATGTCTACTTAGTTTTCTATTATGTTGTTTTTCTTGATGTCTACTTAGTTTTCTATTATGTTGTTTTTCTTGTTGTGACTTACAAATAATATATATATATATATATATATATATAAAAGTTATTATTTGGATTCTTTCAATTTATAGTTATTATGATAATTAATTACTCCTTTCGTTCCACTTTATAGGTCGTTTTAGACAAATTTTAAAATTCCAATTTAATAGTGGTTCTCATTTATCAAGAGAGCATTAACTACAGTCAACTAATTACTTTATTCCATTAGCCAATCAATTTTCTTTATGTCCCGTCTTTAAGAAGAAAGAGAAAACTATACACTACTTTAAACCAATAAAAATGGTTGCTTTTTAGCTTTCTCTAAAAAAACAAAACAATCATTGTTTTTATTAATATTTGTGTCAAATCCTTAAACGTCCATTATAATGGAACGGAGGGAGTATTCCTTATTGACAAATTATCAACCTCCTATGGACTCTACCGCTATGGACTCTACCGCTATGGACTCTACCGCTGCAAATGCTCCTCAACTTATGGACTCTACCGCTGCAAACCCGCAATCCAACAGGATGCATGATAGAGCAAGGTTCCAAGCCTGGTGGATTCACTAGTTAATTTTTCTAGTTAATTTTTTATGTTGAATATTGTAATCATCTGTTGGATATCAGTCGCCTTCCTATGTATTTTATGTATATGCATTGCAGTAGGTTCTGTTATTGGTGCTATGACTCTTAAAAAACCCACAGATTTAGAATTGTTAACCAAAACAGGTGTTTTGTTATGGGTCGGGTATCAACAAAATTACAATTAAGGGTAAACCAAAAAAATTATATATATAAAACAAAATTAACAAAAAACATCAAACACAAAATTACAATTAAGGGTAAACCAAAAAAAAAATATATACAAAACAAAATTAACAAAAAACAAATGTACAAGTATTACGATAAAAGAATTGTAAGAAATTTGTGCTAAAGTTCTCCTATATTTATGTTATATTTGTGCTAAATTTACACAAAACCAACAAAACTTTGTGCTAAATTTGCACGGATGATGAGAATACTATAACACATTAATCTATACCTAACTACATGGTTTAAACCTCAATACATACCAAACTATATGGTTTATCAACCTAAATCTTCTTTGATTTCCTATATTTATCAAACTATGGACTCTTTATACTTTTATTCATTTCTACTCATGAATGTTCTTGCCTTATTTTTTTATTTATTGCAATTAAATTGTTCTTATGTTCAGTTCTGTTGCTTTGATTATATTTTTGTCTTCTAAAACTTTTATTTCGAAACAGAATGCTGGAAAAATAAATAACAATAAACCATATAGCTTCTTTATGTCATAGTTACTTTAATAAATATATTGAATATATATATATATATATTTAATTTTATTTAAATAAAGTATACATTAAACATATAACTTGTTTATGTCGACTTAGTTTTCTATTATGTTGTTTTCTTCATGTCTACTTAGTTTTGTTTATGTCTACTTAGTTTTCTATTATGTTGTTTTTCTTGATGTCTACTTAGTTTTCTATTATGTTGTTTTTCTTGTTGTGACTTACAAATAATATATATATATAATATATATATATATATATATATATATATATATATATATAAGTTATTATTTGGATTCTTTCAATTTATAGTTATTATGATAATTAATTACTCCTTTCGTTCCACTTTATAGGTCGTTTTAGACAAATTTTAAAATTCCAATTTAATAGTGGTTCTCATTTATCAAGAGAGCATTAACTACAGTCAACTAATTACTTTATTCCATTAGCCAATCAATTTTCTTTATGTCCTGTCTTTAAGAAGAAAGAGAAAACTATACACTACTTTAAACCAATAAAAATGGTTGCTTTTTAGCTTTCTCTAAAAAAACAAAACAATCATTGTTTTTATTAATATTTGTGTCAAATCCTTAAACGTCCATTATAATGGAACGGAGGGAGTATTCCTTATTGACAAATTATCAACCTCCTATGGACTCTACCGCTATGGACTCTACCGCTATGGACTCTACTGCTGCAAATGCTCCTCAACTTATGGACTCTACCGCTGCAAACCCGCAATCCAACAGGATGCATGATAGAGCAAGGTTCCAAGCCTGGTGGATTCACTAGTTAATTTTTCTAGTTAATTTTTTATGTTGAATATTGTAATCATCTATTGGATATCAGTCGCCTTCCTATGTATTTTATGTATATGCATTGCAGTAGGTTCTGTTATTGGTGCTATGACTCTTAAAAAACCCACAGATTTAGAATTGTTAACCAAAACAGGTGTTTTGTTATGGGTCGGGTATCAACAAAATTACAATTAAGGGTAAACCAAAAAAATTATATATATAAAACAAAATTAACAAAAAACATCAAACACAAAATTACAATTAAGGGTAAACCAAAAAATATATATATACAAAACAAAATTAACAAAAAACAAATGTACAAGTATTACGATAAAAGAATTGTAAGAAATTTGTGCTAAAGTTCTCTTATATTTATGTTATATTTGTGCTAAATTTACACAAAACCAACAAAACTTTGTGCTAAATTTGCACGGATGATGAGAATACTATAACACATTAATTTATACCTAACTACATGGTTTAAACCTCAATACATACCAAACTATATGGTTTATCAACCTAAATCTTCTTTGATTTCCTATATTTATCAAACTATGGACTCTTTATACTTTTATTCATTTCTACTCATGAATGTTCTTGCCTTATTTTTTTATTTATTGCAATTAAATTGTTCTTATGTTCAGTTCTGTTGCTTTGATTATATTTTTGTCTTCTAAAACTTTTATTTCGAAACAGAATGCTGGAAAAATAAATAACAATAAACCATATAGCTTCTTTATGTCATAGTTACTTTAATAAATATATTGAATATATATATATATATATATATATATTTAATTTTATTTAAATAAAGTATACATTAAACATATAACTTGTTTATGTCGACTTAGTTTTCTATTATGTTGTTTTCTTCATGTCTACTTAGTTTTGTTTATGTCTACTTAGTTTTCTATTATGTTGTTTTTCTTGATGTCTACTTAGTTTTCTATTATGTTGTTTTTCTTGTTGTGACTTACAAATAATATATATATATATATATATATATATATATAAAAGTTATTATTTGGATTCTTTCAATTTATAGTTATTATGATAATTAATTACTCCTTTCGTTCCACTTTATAGGTCGTTTTAGACAAATTTTAAAATTCCAATTTAATAGTGGTTCTCATTTATCAAGAGAGCATTAACTACAGTCAACTAATTACTTTATTCCATTAGCCAATCAATTTTCTTTATGTCCCGTCTTTAAGAAGAAAGAGAAAACTATACACTACTTTAAACCAATAAAAATGGTTGCTTTTTAGCTTTCTCTAAAAAAACAAAACAATCATTGTTTTTATTAATATTTGTGTCAAATCCTTAAACGTCCATTATAATGGAACGGAGGGAGTATTCCTTATTGACAAATTATCAACCTCCTATGGACTCTACCGCTATAGACTCTACCGCTATGGACTCTACCGCTGCAAATGCTCCTCAACTTATGGACTCTACCGCTGCAAACCCGCAATCCAACAGGATGCATGATAGAGCAAGGTTCCAAGCCTGGTGGATTCACTAGTTAATTTTTCTAGTTAATTTTTTATGTTGAATATTGTAATCATCTGTTGGATATCAGTCGCCTTCCTATGTATTTTATGTATATGCATTGCAGTAGGTTCTGTTATTGGTGCTATGACTCTTAAAAAACCCACAGATTTAGAATTGTTAACCAAAACAGGTGTTTTGTTATGGGTCGGGTATCAACAAAATTACAATTAAGGGTAAACCAAAAAAATTATATATATAAAACAAAATTAACAAAAAACATCAAACACAAAATTACAATTAAGGGTAAACCAAAAAAAAAATATATACAAAACAAAATTAACAAAAAACAAATGTACAAGTATTACGATAAAAGAATTGTAAGAAATTTGTGCTAAAGTTCTCCTATATTTATGTTATATTTGTGCTAAATTTACACAAAACCAACAAAACTTTGTGCTAAATTTGCACGGATGATGAGAATACTATAACACATTAATCTATACCTAACTACATGGTTTAAACCTCAATACATACCAAACTATATGGTTTATCAACCTAAATCTTCTTTGATTTCCTATATTTATCAAACTATGGACTCTTTATACTTTTATTCATTTCTACTCATGAATGTTCTTGCCTTATTTTTTTATTTATTGCAATTAAATTGTTCTTATGTTCAGTTCTGTTGCTTTGATTATATTTTTGTCTTCTAAAACTTTTATTTCGAAACAGAATGCTGGAAAAATAAATAACAATAAACCATATAGCTTCTTTATGTCATAGTTACTTTAATAAATATATTGAATATATATATATATATATATAATTTTATTTAAATAAAGTATACATTAAACATATAACTTGTTTATGTCGACTTAGTTTTCTATTATGTTGTTTTCTTCATGTCTACTTAGTTTTGTTTATGTCTACTTAGTTTTCTATTATGTTGTTTTTCTTGATGTCTACTTAGTTTTCTATTATGTTGTTTTTCTTGTTGTGACTTACAAATAATATATATATATATATATATATATATATATATATATATATATATATATATAAGTTATTATTTGGATTCTTTCAATTTATAGTTATTATGATAATTAATTACTCCTTTCGTTCCACTTTATAGGTCGTTTTAGACAAATTTTAAAATTCCAATTTAATAGTGGTTCTCATTTATCAAGAGAGCATTAACTACAGTCAACTAATTACTTTATTCCATTAGCCAATCAATTTTCTTTATGTCCTGTCTTTAAGAAGAAAGAGAAAACTATACACTACTTTAAACCAATAAAAATGGTTGCTTTTTAGCTTTCTCTAAAAAAACAAAACAATCATTGTTTTTATTAATATTTGTGTCAAATCCTTAAACGTCCATTATAATGGAACGGAGGGAGTATTCCTTATTGACAAATTATCAACCTCCTATGGACTCTACCGCTATGGACTCTACCGCTATGGACTCTACTGCTGCAAATGCTCCTCAACTTATGGACTCTACCGCTGCAAACCCGCAATCCAACAGGATGCATGATAGAGCAAGGTTCCAAGCCTGGTGGATTCACTAGTTAATTTTTCTAGTTAATTTTTTATGTTGAATATTGTAATCATCTATTGGATATCAGTCGCCTTCCTATGTATTTTATGTATATGCATTGCAGTAGGTTCTGTTATTGGTGCTATGACTCTTAAAAAACCCACAGATTTAGAATTGTTAACCAAAACAGGTGTTTTGTTATGGGTCGGGTATCAACAAAATTACAATTAAGGGTAAACCAAAAAAATTATATATATAAAACAAAATTAACAAAAAACATCAAACACAAAATTACAATTAAGGGTAAACCAAAAAATATATATATACAAAACAAAATTAACAAAAAACAAATGTACAAGTATTACGATAAAAGAATTGTAAGAAATTTGTGCTAAAGTTCTCTTATATTTATGTTATATTTGTGCTAAATTTACACAAAACCAACAAAACTTTGTGCTAAATTTGCACGGATGATGAGAATACTATAACACATTAATTTATACCTAACTACATGGTTTAAACCTCAATACATACCAAACTATATGGTTTATCAACCTAAATCTTCTTTGATTTCCTATATTTATCAAACTATGGACTCTTTATACTTTTATTCATTTCTACTCATGAATGTTCTTGCCTTATTTTTTTATTTATTGCAATTAAATTGTTCTTATGTTCAGTTCTGTTGCTTTGATTATATTTTTGTCTTCTAAAACTTTTATTTCGAAACAGAATGCTGGAAAAATAAATAACAATAAACCATATAGCTTCTTTATGTCATAGTTACTTTAATAAATATATTGAATATATATATATATATATATATATATATATTTAATTTTATTTAAATAAAGTATACATTAAACATATAACTTGTTTATGTCGACTTAGTTTTCTATTATGTTGTTTTCTTCATGTCTACTTAGTTTTGTTTATGTCTACTTAGTTTTCTATTATGTTGTTTTTCTTGATGTCTACTTAGTTTTCTATTATGTTGTTTTTCTTGTTGTGACTTACAAATAATATATATATATATATATATATATATATATAAAAGTTATTATTTGGATTCTTTCAATTTATAGTTATTATGATAATTAATTACTCCTTTCGTTCCACTTTATAGGTCGTTTTAGACAAATTTTAAAATTCCAATTTAATAGTGGTTCTCATTTATCAAGAGAGCATTAACTACAGTCAACTAATTACTTTATTCCATTAGCCAATCAATTTTCTTTATGTCCCGTCTTTAAGAAGAAAGAGAAAACTATACACTACTTTAAACCAATAAAAATGGTTGCTTTTTAGCTTTCTCTAAAAAAACAAAACAATCATTGTTTTTATTAATATTTGTGTCAAATCCTTAAACGTCCATTATAATGGAACGGAGGGAGTATTCCTTATTGACAAATTATCAACCTCCTATGGACTCTACCGCTATAGACTCTACCGCTATGGACTCTACCGCTGCAAATGCTCCTCAACTTATGGACTCTACCGCTGCAAACCCGCAATCCAACAGGATGCATGATAGAGCAAGGTTCCAAGCCTGGTGGATTCACTAGTTAATTTTTCTAGTTAATTTTTTATGTTGAATATTGTAATCATCTGTTGGATATCAGTCGCCTTCCTATGTATTTTATGTATATGCATTGCAGTAGGTTCTGTTATTGGTGCTATGACTCTTAAAAAACCCACAGATTTAGAATTGTTAACCAAAACAGGTGTTTTGTTATGGGTCGGGTATCAACAAAATTACAATTAAGGGTAAACCAAAAAAATTATATATATAAAACAAAATTAACAAAAAACATCAAACACAAAATTACAATTAAGGGTAAACCAAAAAAAAAATATATACAAAACAAAATTAACAAAAAACAAATGTACAAGTATTACGATAAAAGAATTGTAAGAAATTTGTGCTAAAGTTCTCCTATATTTATGTTATATTTGTGCTAAATTTACACAAAACCAACAAAACTTTGTGCTAAATTTGCACGGATGATGAGAATACTATAACACATTAATCTATACCTAACTACATGGTTTAAACCTCAATACATACCAAACTATATGGTTTATCAACCTAAATCTTCTTTGATTTCCTATATTTATCAAACTATGGACTCTTTATACTTTTATTCATTTCTACTCATGAATGTTCTTGCCTTATTTTTTTATTTATTGCAATTAAATTGTTCTTATGTTCAGTTCTGTTGCTTTGATTATATTTTTGTCTTCTAAAACTTTTATTTCGAAACAGAATGCTGGAAAAATAAATAACAATAAACCATATAGCTTCTTTATGTCATAGTTACTTTAATAAATATATTGAATATATATATATATATATATATATAATTTTATTTAAATAAAGTATACATTAAACATATAACTTGTTTATGTCGACTTAGTTTTCTATTATGTTGTTTTCTTCATGTCTACTTAGTTTTGTTTATGTCTACTTAGTTTTCTATTATGTTGTTTTTCTTGATGTCTACTTAGTTTTCTATTATGTTGTTTTTCTTGTTGTGACTTACAAATAATATATATATATATATATATATATATATATATATATAAGTTATTATTTGGATTCTTTCAATTTATAGTTATTATGATAATTAATTACTCCTTTCGTTCCACTTTATAGGTCGTTTTAGACAAATTTTAAAATTCCAATTTAATAGTGGTTCTCATTTATCAAGAGAGCATTAACTACAGTCAACTAATTACTTTATTCCATTAGCCAATCAATTTTCTTTATGTCCTGTCTTTAAGAAGAAAGAGAAAACTATACACTACTTTAAACCAATAAAAATGGTTGCTTTTTAGCTTTCTCTAAAAAAACAAAACAATCATTGTTTTTATTAATATTTGTGTCAAATCCTTAAACGTCCATTATAATGGAACGGAGGGAGTATTCCTTATTGACAAATTATCAACCTCCTATGGACTCTACCGCTATGGACTCTACCGCTATGGACTCTACTGCTGCAAATGCTCCTCAACTTATGGACTCTACCGCTGCAAACCCGCAATCCAACAGGATGCATGATAGAGCAAGGTTCCAAGCCTGGTGGATTCACTAGTTAATTTTTCTAGTTAATTTTTTATGTTGAATATTGTAATCATCTGTTGGATATCAGTCGCCTTCCTATGTATTTTATGTATATGCATTGCAGTAGGTTCTGTTATTGGTGCTATGACTCTTAAAAAACCCACAGATTTAGAATTGTTAACCAAAACAGGTGTTTTGTTATGGGTCGGGTATCAACAAAATTACAATTAAGGGTAAACCAAAAAAATTATATATATAAAACAAAATTAACAAAAAACATCAAACACAAAATTACAATTAAGGGTAAACCAAAAAAAAAATATATACAAAACAAAATTAACAAAAAACAAATGTACAAGTATTACGATAAAAGAATTGTAAGAAATTTGTGCTAAAGTTCTCCTATATTTATGTTATATTTGTGCTAAATTTACACAAAACCAACAAAACTTTGTGCTAAATTTGCACGGATGATGAGAATACTATAACACATTAATCTATACCTAACTACATGGTTTAAACCTCAATACATACCAAACTATATGGTTTATCAACCTAAATCTTCTTTGATTTCCTATATTTATCAAACTATGGACTCTTTATACTTTTATTCATTTCTACTCATGAATGTTCTTGCCTTATTTTTTTATTTATTGCAATTAAATTGTTCTTATGTTCAGTTCTGTTGCTTTGATTATATTTTTGTCTTCTAAAACTTTTATTTCGAAACAGAATGCTGGAAAAATAAATAACAATAAACCATATAGCTTCTTTATGTCATAGTTACTTTAATAAATATATTGAATATATATATATATATATTTAATTTTATTTAAATAAAGTATACATTAAACATATAACTTGTTTATGTCGACTTAGTTTTCTATTATGTTGTTTTCTTCATGTCTACTTAGTTTTGTTTATGTCTACTTAGTTTTCTATTATGTTGTTTTTCTTGATGTCTACTTAGTTTTCTATTATGTTGTTTTTCTTGTTGTGACTTACAAATAATATATATATATATATATATATATATATATATATATATAAGTTATTATTTGGATTCTTTCAGTTTATAGTTATTATGATAATTAATTACTCCTTTCGTTCCACTTTATAGGTCGTTTTAGACAAATTTTAAAATTCCAATTTAATAGTGGTTCTCATTTATCAAGAGAGCATTAACTACAGTCAACTAATTACTTTATTCCATTAGCCAATCAATTTTCTTTATGTCCTGTCTTTAAGAAGAAAGAGAAAACTATACACTACTTTAAACCAATAAAAATGGTTGCTTTTTAGCTTTCTCTAAAAAAACAAAACAATCATTGTTTTTATTAATATTTGTGTCAAATCCTTAAACGTCCATTATAATGGAACGGAGGGAGTATTCCTTATTGACAAATTATCAACCTCCTATGGACTCTACCGCTATGGACTCTACCGCTATGGACTCTACTGCTGCAAATGCTCCTCAACTTATGGACTCTACCGCTGCAAACCCGCAATCCAACAGGATGCATGATAGAGCAAGGTTCCAAGCCTGGTGGATTCACTAGTTAATTTTTCTAGTTAATTTTTTATGTTGAATATTGTAATCATCTGTTGGATATCAGTCGCCTTCCTATGTATTTTATGTATATGCATTGCAGTAGGTTCTGTTATTGGTGCTATGACTCTTAAAAAACCCACAGATTTAGAATTGTTAACCAAAACAGGTGTTTTGTTATGGGTCGGGTATCAACAAAATTACAATTAAGGGTAAACCAAAAAAATTATATATATAAAACAAAATTAACAAAAAACATCAAACACAAAATTACAATTAAGGGTAAACCAAAAAATATATATATACAAAACAAAATTAACAAAAAACAAATGTACAAGTATTACGATAAAAGAATTGTAAGAAATTTGTGCTAAAGTTCTCTTATATTTATGTTATATTTGTGCTAAATTTACACAAAACCAACAAAACTTTGTGCTAAATTTGCACGGATGATGAGAATACTATAACACATTAATCTATACCTAACTACATGGTTTAAACCTCAATACATACCAAACTATATGGTTTATCAACCTAAATCTTCTTTGATTTCCTATATTTATCAAACTATGGACTCTTTATACTTTTATTCATTTCTACTCATGAATGTTCTTGCCTTATTTTTTTATTTATTGCAATTAAATTGTTCTTATGTTCAGTTCTGTTGCTTTGATTATATTTTTGTCTTCTAAAACTTTTATTTCGAAACAGAATGCTGGAAAAATAAATAACAATAAACCATATAGCTTCTTTATGTCATAGTTACTTTAATAAATATATTGAATATATATATATATATATATATATTTAATTTTATTTAAATAAAGTATACATTAAACATATAACTTGTTTATGTCGACTTAGTTTTCTATTATGTTGTTTTCTTCATGTCTACTTAGTTTTGTTTATGTCTACTTAGTTTTCTATTATGTTGTTTTTCTTGATGTCTACTTAGTTTTCTATTATGTTGTTTTTCTTGTTGTGACTTACAAATAATATATATATATATATATATATATATATATATATATAAGTTATTATTTGGATTCTTTCAATTTATAGTTATTATGATAATTAATTACTCCTTTCGTTCCACTTTATAGGTCGTTTTAGACAAATTTTAAAATTCCAATTTAATAGTGGTTCTCATTTATCAAGAGAGCATTAACTACAGTCAACTAATTACTTTATTCCATTAGCCAATCAATTTTCTTTATGTCCTGTCTTTAAGAAGAAAGAGAAAAGTATACACTACTTTAAACCAATAAAAATGGTTGCTTTTTAGCTTTCTCTAAAAAAACAAAACAATCATTGTTTTTATTAATATTTGTGTCAAATCCTTAAACGTCCATTATAATGGAACGGAGGGAGTATTCCTTATTGACAAATTATCAACCTCCTATGGACTCTACCGCTATGGACTCTACCGCTATGGACTCTACTGCTGCAAATGCTCCTCAACTTATGGACTCTACCGCTGCAAACCCGCAATCCAACAGGATGCATGATAGAGCAAGGTTCCAAGCCTGGTGGATTCACTAGTTAATTTTTCTAGTTAATTTTTTATGTTGAATATTGTAATCATCTGTTGGATATCAGTCGCCTTCCTATGTATTTTATGTATATGCATTGCAGTAGGTTCTGTTATTGGTGCTATGACTCTTAAAAAACCCACAGATTTAGAATTGTTAACCAAAACAGGTGTTTTGTTATGGGTCGGGTATCAACAAAATTACAATTAAGGGTAAACCAAAAAAATTATATATATAAAACAAAATTAACAAAAAACATCAAACACAAAATTACAATTAAGGGTAAACCAAAAAATATATATATACAAAACAAAATTAACAAAAAACAAATGTACAAGTATTACGATAAAAGAATTGTAAGAAATTTGTGCTAAAGTTCTCTTATATTTATGTTATATTTGTGCTAAATTTACACAAAACCAACAAAACTTTGTGCTAAATTTGCACGGATGATGAGAATACTATAACACATTAATCTATACCTAACTACATGGTTTAAACCTCAATACATACCAAACTATATGGTTTATCAACCTAAATCTTCTTTGATTTCCTATATTTATCAAACTATGGACTCTTTATACTTTTATTCATTTCTACTCATGAATGTTCTTGCCTTATTTTTTTATTTATTGCAATTAAATTGTTCTTATGTTCAGTTCTGTTGCTTTGATTATATTTTTGTCTTCTAAAACTTTTATTTCGAAACAGAATGCTGGAAAAATAAATAACAATAAACCATATAGCTTCTTTATGTCATAGTTACTTTAATAAATATATTGAATATATATATATATATATATTAAATTTTATTTAAATAAAGTATACATTAAACATATAACTTGTTTATGTCGACTTAGTTTTCTATTATGTTGTTTTCTTCATGTCTACTTAGTTTTGTTTATGTCTATTTAGTTTTCTATTATGTTGTTTTTCTTGATGTCTACTTAGTTTTCTATTATGTTGTTTTTCTTGTTGTGACTTACAAATAATATATATATATATATATATATAAGTTATTATTTGGATTCTTTCAATTTATAGTTATTATGATAATTAATTACTCCTTTCGTTCCACTTTATAGGTCGTTTTAGACAAATTTTAAAATTCAAATTTAATAGTCGTTCTCATTTATCAAGAGAGCATTAACTACAGTCAACTAATTACTTTATTCCATTAGCCAATCAATTTTCTTTATGTCCTATCTTTAAGAAGAAAGAGAAAACTATACACTACTTTAAACCAATAAAAATGGTTGCTTTTTAGCTTTCTCTAAAAAAACAAAACAATCATTGTTTTTATTAATATTTGTGTCAAATCCTTAAACGTCCATTATAATGGAACGGAGGGAGTATTCCTTATTGAAAAATTATCAACCTTCTATGGACTCTACCGCTATGGACTCTACCGCTGCAAATGCTCCTCAACTTATGGACTCTACCGCTGCAAACCCGCAATCCAACAGGATGCATGATAGAACAAGGTTCCAAGCCTGGTGGATTCACTAGTTAATTTTTCTAGTTAATTTTTTATGTTGAATATTGTAATCATCTGTTGGATATCAGTCGCCTTCCTATGTATTTTATGTATATGCATTGCAGTAGGTTCTGTTATTGGGGCTATGACTCTTAAAAAACCCACAGATTGAGAATTGTTAACCAAAACAGGTGTTTTGTTATGGGTCGGGTATCAACAAAATTACAATTAAGGGTAAACCAAAAAAATTATATATATAAAACAAAATTAACAAAAAACATCAAACACAAAATTACAATTAAGGGTAAACCAAAAAATATATATATACAAAACAAAATTAACAAAAAACAAATGTACAAGTATTACGATAAAAGAATTGTAAGAAATTTGTGCTAAAGTTCTCCTATATTTATGTTATATTTGTGCTAAATTTACACAAAACCGACAAAACTTTGTGCTAAATTTGCACGGATGATGAGAATACTATAACACATTTTCGAAGGCGATTCGATGACTGGTAATTTGGATAGTATGAGGAAGAGGCATGTTGCCTGGTGAGAATTAAAGCTGAATTGACAAAATCAAGAACACAAATCTGCTTAGAAAATGTTTGGAAGTGAAAAGTGCTTCTGATTATTTCATAGGCATAACTAACTTCTTCAGCCTCTTTAAATAGACTGAGTGAGTTAGTTAGAGAAACGGTTACATAATGGTATAATTGCAGTTCAACCCTTTACATTTCTCCTAAAGCCTAATTTGACCCTATATTTACAGAACTTATCACTTTAGTCCCTATCAATTACACTTAGGTCCCTGAGGAATATCTTTCCTTATCAGTAGCCCCCCTAGTTCTTATACAGACATTTATAAGAACTACTAGCTCCTCGAACTTTATCTTGAGTCAATACAACTTTCTTCACTTTATTTCTTTATTATGATTGAAACCAATGATCTGCAACTTCTCCTCGAATTTATGAATAAGTGCAAACAGATTTCCCATCGCTTCGAACTTGCCAACTTGAAATATAGCTTCGCCTCAACTTCGAACATTAATACTAGGAACGTAGTTTTGCTAATACTTCGAAATCTTTAATCCCTATTTGATAGATTGATTAGACCTTTAATAGTAGACCCATGACACTACACGCTTTCTTTTCGTTTCATATTCCACCCAATGAGAGCAACTCACTGGTTTTGCCTCTCCATATTCTCACCGTCACTCCTTTATCCTATAAATACCCAACTCTTCATTCACTAAAAACTTTTTAGAGAAATCACCTCTTGAATCATCTTCAACCTGTTCTTCATCTTCAACATGTTCTTCAAGCCATCTTCAACCTGTTCTTCACAAATCTTTAAATTACTTCATCGTTTTCATCCACCAAAGCAACCTCTTAGATCGATACCATTGTATGAGAAGATATCCTAAATACAGAAGATCTAAACCCAGAGAACCAGTAAAATCAAAGAAACCTCTTTTCCCTGGTTCTAGGAATCAAGTATTCGGGGCCTACGATTATCTTTGCATTTCACGAAGAGCCAAAGAATACAAAGCTGCTGGGTTGATCTACAACGGTCCTCACTCTTCTTGTACCACTTTTAAATATGGTAACTTCGACCCTAACCTTGCCACTTCGTCTTCACCTTTAGTTTCACAACCAGAAACTAATCAAGAAACATTTCCTCCTCGAAATCACCCTACTTCTCCCTTGTTAAGACCTCATCGGAAATCTAAAGTCGTTACTTTAGACAAGCCACCTACACCTACTGATAAAAAACCACAACCTAAATCACCTGTGCTTCAAGTTAAAGCGACTAAAAATCTTCAATCCAGGTCACTTCCTCCTCAATTCGAAGCTGCCGAAGTTAAACGACGCAGAAAATCAACCTTTCTAGCAATGGGCGATGACACAGAGACCTCTTCTCCTCCCTCAAAAGAAGTGGGTGACGTTACACCAGAATGTAGTCAGCCAATTCCTGTGACTCAACATGAGACTCAAGTCCGAAGTCGCTGTAATGAAGTCACTGATGATGACAACAACAAAAACGATTCTGAAGCTACTGAATCTGATGCCGAAGAGGAATCCGAGGCGGATGGTGCAGCTCCTCCAAAAAAGATTCGAGGGAAGAAGCCTCTTATTACACTTCCCGAGGACGTAGCTGCCTTGGTTCAAGAAAATCTCAAACCACTTTCTCCTCGGTACATTCTTGCCTTAAAGAATGTACCCTATAGCTACTACCTTGAGTCAGAGAAAGAGCAGCTCAAAAAATTATGGGGATTGACTGATAATATGACTCTTCGACTACCAGTGGAAGGAGAGACACCTCTAAACTGTCAGAAAGATGAGCTAGTAGTGTACCTTGAGCTCTTCAACTGGGGACTTCGGTTTCCCCTTGATCAGATGATAGTGAGGTACTTCGAAATTCACAGATTGTGTCCAACACAAGTCACTCCCAACCAGCTCTTCACTCTATTTTCAGCAATTATGGTATCAAGGCTTGGAGGCATTCCCCTCGAAATCGAGGACTTCATCTCAGTAACCAAAGTTTCGAATGGCCCAGTTTTGCCGTTTTATTACCTAACTCTTGAAGATGATCTAAAAATTGTCGACGACCTCCTCGAAGCTGATAAACTCTGGAAGCAAAGATTCGTCTTCCTATCAGGAGCTTGGGAAAACGGCAAAGAAATTTCCGAAGCCAATCCTTCCAGACTCACCCTTACTTGGAGAGACAGCAGTAAGTGATATCTCCTTCCCCCTTTTTTTTAAATTTATTTATCTAACTGTTTGTCTCCTCTTTTTCTTAAAAATTCCGAGGCGATTTAAGATTCATCGAAAAGAAGCCAAGGTCATCTTCCAACAAATGGCTGAATGGGCAGAGAAGTCTTGGGGAAATGGCTTTCATTCAGCCTTTGAGCCGATCAACTTCGTCAACAGCCATCTCTGGCGCATATCTCTAGGGGCTGACTTCCCTCAAGATCCGATGATCCAACCAGATCCTATCCTAGCAGTTCAAAGGATACTTGCACCAGATGGGAAATGCTATCTTCCGACCCGGAATCGAAGTGACAACCACTTACCATTGAAAAAGAAAGGGAAGCAAACCCTCAAAAAACCCAAAACAATCAAGGCTAAGTCTTCCAACACCTCGAACACTATAAGAAAGCGAAAAGCATCTGCACCTCAGCTTCCCCCTATTTCCGAAGAAGATGCACCTGTTCTAAAAAAGATTAAGGACAATTCTCCCAAGAAGAAAAAGAGCAAGTCTAGTACGCCGAAGAAAAAGAACGAGGCTGATATGCTAGAGGAAGTACTAGCTTCCGAGGTGCATGGGAAAACTTTTATCGAAGAAAACCCTGAAGGAGGACTAACACTAGAAGATAGTCAAGTAGATGATTACCTCAACCTCGAAAACTTCAACTCAAGCGGGGATTTTGCATTTACTGGCAATGATTCTCAACCTACCAATTTTGCTCCATCAACTTCTACTGGGGCTGCTATGGCTTCGACATCGAACGCCATCATTCCTGTTTGTCAACAACCAAAAATATTTCCCAATTCAGACAAATCTGATGAGGTAACTTCGATCCTTCATCCTTTTGAAAACTTAAGTGCTGCAGCCAACAAATTATGTGAAGAAGTAAAAAATTCACATGCACAATTGGAGCTTCTTGCACAAAAATTGATTAAGAGTAAAAAGGAAGTAGAGTTCGAAAAGACTTCGAAAACAGAGGCACTTCAAAAATTCGAAGCTGAAAGAGACAAACTTGCTAAAGAGCACAAAGAAAAAGTCGAAGCTCTGGAGGCTTCTCATCGACAAGCTCTTGAAAACCTAAATTCTCAACATTTCACCGCAATTACCGAGGCAAAACAAAAATCTTCTGATGCTGAGAAACTTGTTGAAAAAACTCAGGAGAAGCTGAAAAATTGCCAAACAGAGTTGACTACGCTTCGAACAAAATTCGAGGAAGAAAAGAATGTTGCCGTTAAAAAGGCAGAGACCGCTGTTGGCTCTTTAATGCTTGAAGGTATCAAGAAAGCTCAAATTGATACCGCTATTCAAATTCTTCGAGAGGTTCATGCTGCCTGTCCAAGGTTGGATTTAACGAACCTTTGGAAACAAGTTCCTGAAGAAAGCCGCCCAAAGGAAGCATTCGAAGTGCCACCAAGTTCCTCCGAAGAAGAAGATGCTTCAGAGGAGTCATCGGAAGAAGAAGATGATGCCTAATAGTCTAGGCATAACATGTTTGTTTTTTGTGTATCTGGCTAAGTAATTCTCACCTTTTTGTAGACTTCGTGTTTAATCCGATGAACAAGCAACTTTTCTTCCTCTTAAAATTTTATCTTAAACTTCTGATGTACTTATTTAAATTTATCACTTCGAAAATTAAACGTATTTATTAATGGATGTACCTCAAAAATTAGATGCATTCATAAGACGTGGCACCTCGAAAATTAGATGCACTCATAAGACGTGGCACCTCGAAAATTAGATGCACTCATAAGACGTGGCACCTCGAAAATTAGATGCACTCATAAGACGTGGCACCTCGAAAATTTGGTTGTTTCTTCAAAGCTATTGCTTCGGAAAATTATTCTTGGTCAACTTTCAAAGATGATCAATCTTTGCCAAGTTACCAAAATAATAAATCACTCATCATAGTAAACAACCAATGGCCAAAAGAAATTTTATTAAAAAATTCAATATTAACAAACACCTCATTAAAACCTTTCTGGGCCAACAGATAAGGAAAGAGTATGTCTGTTTTACAAAAATTCGAAGTTTGAATTTACTCACAGTACAATTTCAAATGCTCTATATTCCAAGGATGTTTGAGCATCCTCCCTTCTCGATCTGACAACCTGTAGGAACCTGGCTTGACTCTCATTTTGACTTCGTAAGGACCTTCCCAGTTTGGGGCCAATTTTCCGAGGTGTTTATCCCTAGTGTGAAGAAATACTTTTCGTAATACTCGATCGCCAATTTTGAATTCTCTCCTCTTAACTTTAGCATCGTACCTGCTCCTCATTAATGTTTGATAATGGATCACATTCAAATGTGCTTTGACCCTTTTTTCTTCCAACAAATCAAGCTCCACCCTTCTAGCTTCATCGTTATCCGCATCGGAATATTGTAGTAGTCTATAAGAAGGCAGTGTGGATTCAGCAGGGCACACAGCATCCATTCCATATACTAAAGAGAAAGGAGTCTCTTTTGTAGCCTCTCTAGGGGTTGTTCTATATGCCCATAGCACCTCTTGGAGATAATTTGGCCATTTCTCTGTTGCTCCTGCCAAATTTTTCTTCAAACCATCCAAAATAGATCTATTTGTAACTTCCACCTGTCCATTTGCCTGGGGGTGGAAAGGAGTGGAAAAGCATTACTGTATCCCTTTCGAAGAGCAAAAAGAGTCCATTTCCTTGTTATTAAATTGAGGACCGTTGTCCGTCGTTATTTTTCGAGGTACTCCAAAACGGTAGCAAATGTTACTTTGAATAAACTTGATTACATCCTTAGCTTTTGTCCCAGCTAAGGGTTCTGCTTCTGCCCACTTCGAAAAATAATCAACCGCAACAATAATCATCTGTCTTCCACCAGAAGCTATAGGTAATGGTCCCACTAAATCAATCCCCCACCTATCGAAAGGAACCGCCTCTGAAATTGTCATTAGGGGTACTACTGGTTTGTGTATTAAATTTGCATACCTTTGGCAAGTATCACAGCTTCGAACTAACGACTTGGCATCTTGCATAATAGTAGGCCAATAATATCCTGCCAACAATACCCGACGCGTTAAGGCTTTGAATCCACAATGAGCTGATCCATCCCCATCATGCAGTTCGGATAAAATGTCCTGAGACTCTTGTTTGCTTAAACATCGTAGTAAAGGTTTCGACACAGACCTTTTGTATAGTACCCCATCCAATACCACATAGCCAAGAGCTTTGTACTTTATTTTCTTAAGCAAGTGTTTATCAAGAGGTAAAATTCCCTTCGAAATAAAGTTTAACAAGTCAAACCTCCAATCTCCTCGAGCGCACATCGGATCTTTCACTATCTCATTAACAACTTCACACTGCTCAGAATTCGGTATGATCGAAGGAGATGGTTGTGTAATGATCCACATATATTCTTCAGAGTAAGCCATTGTTGCCAAAGAATCAGCCATTGTGTTGTTACCTCTTCGAATATGTTCCACTTCGACATTTTCAAACTGTGCCATCATTCCCCGAAGCTCTTGTAAGTACAAAACCAAACGTTCCTTTTTAGCTTCCGATACTCCTTTAACATGGTTAACTACCAACTGTGAATCTGTTTCCAAGCGCACAAATGTCGCTCCACAAATCTTTGCTAACCGTAATCCTGCTAGCACAGCTTCATACTCAGCTTCGTTATTCGAAGCATGAAAGCCAAATTTTATAGCTTGAAACATAAATTCCCCTGTTGGTGCCACCAACTCAACTCCTGCACTCGACCCTTTGTTACTGGATCCCCCATCAGTTCGTATCGTCTACGTCGGATCCTCGCTCACCTTTTCACCATCTTTCTCTTCGGATCTGCTTGAGTGAAATTCCACCAAAAAATCTGCTACAGCTTGAGCTTTGATAGCTGTTCGAGGAGAGAATAACACATCGAAATCTCCTAATTCCACAGACCACTTGGTCATCCTTCCAGAGATATCTGGTTTCTGCAAAACATTTTTTAATGGATATGAAGTTCGAACCACAATCGTATGTGCCTGAAAGTAAGGACGCATTTTTCTTGCTGCCATTACTATGCACAGTGCCAATTTTTCGAGCTTCAAATAGCGTTTTTCAGCATCAACCAAACTTTTACTGACATAGTAAACAGGCTTCAAAATTCTCGTATCTTCACTGACCAGAACCGCACTCACCGCATAATCCGATACTGCTATATACAAAAATAGCTGCTCACCCTTTCGAGGCTTCGACAATATTTCAGGAGAGGACAAAAGATTTTTAATCTTCATAAAAGCTTCTTCACAATCCGAGGTCCACTCAAAGTTATTAGGTCTACGCAACACCTGGAAAAAAGGGAAGCACTTATCTGAAAAACGAGAAATGAATCTGTTCAAAGCTGCTAACCTGCCCGTTAACATTTGCACTTCTTTGATATCCCGAGGTGAAGACATAGATATCAGAGCCTTCAATTGATCTGGATCCACTTCGATTCCTCTTTCACTAATCATGTAACCCAGAAATTTGCCAGATCGAACTCCAAATGTACATTTTTCTGGGTTCAACTTCAATTGTATTGCTCTAAGATTCAAAAACGTCTCTTCCAAATCATCAATGTGTTCATCATCACTTTTGCTTTTAACAAGCATGTCATCGATGTACACTTCGATATTTCTCCCTATTTGTGAAGCAAACGCCTTATTCATCAGCCTCTGATATGTTGACCCATCATTTTTCAATCCGAACGGCATCACTATGTAGCAATGCAATCCTCTGTCAGTGATAAAAGTCGTGTTTTCTTCATCATTTGGATTCATTCGAATCTGATTATACCCCGAAAACGCATCCATAAACGTCAAGATTTTATTTCCCGAAGTAGAATCCACTAACTGATCGATTCGAGGCACTGGAAAAGGATCTTTTGGACAGGCTCTATTCAAATCTGTGAAGTCCACACACATTCGCCATTTTCCATTCTTCTTTTTCACTACTACCGGATTAGCCGTCCACCTCGGATAATTGGCTTCCCTAATATGACCCATCTTGTATAGTCGATCCACCTCGGCAACTATTGACTCGGATTTTTCCAATGAAAAGGCCCTTCTTTTTTGAATTATCGGTTTGACCTTCGGATCAACCGCCAAACTATGACATATTATGTCACTTGGAACCCCCACTACGTCTTCAGATCTCCACGCAAAAACATCCAAATTTTCAGACAAAAAAGTCAACAACTTTTCTCGCATCGATAAAGATAATAGGGTCCCAATTCGAAGTACCCTGCCATTATTGAAAATATATTCTTCTATTTCTTCATTGACCACCACAGAACTCGGGGTTGACCTCGGATCATCAATTCCCTCATCTGTTCCATCAGAAGACAACCCCCCAAACTGCTAATTCTCCATCGGATCATCAGAACTTTTGCCCCGTAGTCTAAATGCAGCAGCATAACATTCTCTTGCCACCTTTTGATCACTTCGATCTACGCCGACTCGGTCCTCGATCACATACTTCAAACATTGATGAACTGTAGAAACTACAGCGTACATTTTAGCCAACCACGACCTCCCAAAAATAGCGTTGTAACTTGATGGACAATCTACCACCACAAAAAGTACTTGTACTTTCTTCTTGAAAGGCCCCTTTCCCAAAGAAACTTCACCCTCGAACTCTCCTATCACATTTGCTGTTGCGCCAGTAAACCCTATGATAGTCCTTTCTGATCTTTCTATTCGAGGCGGAGCAGTTAATCTCTCATATGTTGACTTGAAAAGCACATTAGCAGAGCTCCCTGTATCAATCAGCACTCGTCGAATTTCCACCCCGCATACTTCTGCTCCTATGACCACCGCATCTTCATGTGGCCCAGTAATCCCCCTCAAATCATCCCCATCGAAAATTATAAAGGGCACATCCTTTCTGTTGCTTAGGTGTGTCGATGCGCCTCCCTCAATTTGTCGTGTTAAGTTCACTATATGCCTCTTCCTCGAATTATTAGTGTTGTTGGTTATCGAATCTCCCCCAAATATTGTAAGTGATTCGAAGAAGGCACACAAATCTCGAACACGTCCCTGACGCATCGGCTCATCTATTGACATTAACAAAAGTCGACTGGGGTCTGGTTCGACATATTCCGAGGCCACATCGAAACCATCCCCGTCACCTGCAACATCTAAAATCATTAGTGCAGTTTCCTGCTTAGAATTAGGATTACCAATTTTCGGAGCTGCCGCTTTAGCATTCTTCCTGACATATTCCAGCAACTTTCCATTCTCGATCAAAATTTGCATCTCCTTCTTTAGAGCAATGCAATCATTTGTATCGTGGCCGACATCATCATGATACCTGCAGAACTTATTATTGCGCTCCTCTCTTGGCCTGTTAATCGCTGGTGGCTTTCTAAAATTTATTGTTCCCCTTGTTTTTTCATATATCGAAGCCACGCTTTCAGTTAGATCCGCATAATAATCTGGCCTCACCCACACATTCGATCTGGATCTAAACTGTTGCTGATTATTAGAGTTGTGTTGATTATATCCCCCTTGATACGAGTTCGAAGCTCCTCAGTTATATACATTCTGATTGTTCTTCGGACGCGAGGGATTGTTGTTCGACGTGTTAGATTGTCCACTCCCCTTCTGAACAGCACTAGCACCTCCTCGAACCCGCGTCGATTCTTCGACCTTAATCTGATCCTCAACCTGAGCCATAAGAGCTCCAAATGTTAACGCCCTGCGCCTCGTAGTCTCATCGGCTAAATCCCCAGGCAACAACCCTTGCCTAAACGCCGCCATAGCCACACTTTCTTCACAATCATCCAATTCGGCCTTTGTTGACACAAACCTCTTAGTATAATCCTTTAACTTCTCTCCCACAGCCTGCTTGCATTGTATTATTGTGTCTCCATTAGCTCTCATTTCCTTGCTTCCCACAAATTGTCTTCGGAAAGCGGTATAGAAGCCTCTAAAATTTGCAATTGATTCCTTAGGAATCTTGTTGAACCATTTCAGCGCCGTTCCTTTAAACGTTTGAGAGAATGCTCTACATACCAATTTATCGTCGTCTTCGAAATTAGTCATGTAGTTTTTAAATTGTTCTATGTGGTCATCGGGATCTTGAGTCCCATCAAACTTATCAACTTTAGAAATATCAAACCGCCTCGGAAGCGGCACAGATCTAATCTCCCTGATCAATGGTGAATCTCTCCAATCAACTCCCTGAACATACTGATCCTCATTTCTCATCCCCACAGTAGCATATAAGCTAGACTCACCTTCATATTTTCGAGGCGAATATCTCCGAGGCGAATATTTCCGAGGTGAATATACTCGCCTCTCTTTCTTTTTCCTTCCTTCCTTATACACCCTAGCTGGCCGGAGCTCACGCTCTACTCCTCTTGAATGGCCTCGAGAACGTTCGTACTTCGGTGTTTCATCAGACTCAGAATCTTCTAAATCCTCTTCATCACTAGAATTCACAAACAGTCGCTTTTGTAATTTTTCTTTCCTCTTTATCCCACTATACTCTTTCTTTTGCTCAAAACGTGTTTTACGCTGTTCATATCGATCATCGCCATCGTCCATCGACTGATCCGACTGATCATTCTGATCGCCCCTTGCTATCTTAGACCTAAGCCTAGCACCATCATTATTTCCCTTCTTTTTCATCAATTCGTCAAGCTCTGCCACCTTCCTTATCATCTCATTCATTTTTCCTTCAAAATCAAATTGGATTGATTGAGTTGGAATCGATTTACCTGCCTCTTGCAGATCGGATTTCAGCGTTTCCATGGCCTTGCGAACAGATGGATTGTCACCTTCCTCTGGATTCATCTTCAATCAGCGAAAAATCAAACACAGTATGAAAATTCGAACGAAAAAACTTTGCAAAACGAAAACTCGAACGTCGATTTCTGATCAGTTGATCAAGGTATCCTCGCTCCCCCTCCTTCTAGCGCCAATTTGGTGAGAATTAAAGCTGAATTGACAAAATCAAGAACACAAATCTGCTTAGAAAATGTTTGGAAGTGAAAAGTGCTTCTGATTATTTCATAGGCATAACTAACTTCTTCAGCCTCTTTAAATAGACTGAGTGAGTTAGTTAGAGAAACGGTTACATAATGGTATAATTGCAGTTCAACCCTTTACATTTCTCCTAAAGCCTAATTTGACCCTATATTTACAGAACTTATCACTTTAGTCCATATCAATTACACTTAGGTCCCTGAGGAATATCTTTCCTTATCACCATTGATTTGGTTTAGGCCTATTGTAAGTATTAGATGGAGCGTGATTTGAATAACCACACTCTAAGGAGGCAAATTTTTGTTCTTTTGTCTTGACTGTTGATTACCATTTCCATTTCCATTTGAGGGTTGCCCCTGATTATTGGCTGCATGTCCCGAATTATTCAGAGTGCTGACTGGTCCGCCTCAAACTCTAGTCGACTCCTCGACTTTAATCTGATCCTCAACTTGAGCCATCAAAGCTCCAAAAGTTAAGGCTTTACTATTCGTCGTCTCATTGGTCAGATCCCCTCGCAATAACCCTTGGCTAAAAGCTGCCATCGCCACATTCTCTTCAGAATTGTCCAAACTAGCTTTGGTCAAAACAAATATCTTTGTATAATTCTTTAAATTTTCCCCAGGTGCCTGCTTGCATTGAATAATGGTATCACCATTTGCTCTCATTTTTTTGCTTCACATAAATTGCCTTCAAAATACAGTATAAATTAAGTGGTAAATTTCTTTATAATCCTTTATATTTACAAATAATATAAATCTCATCTCTTAACTTTACAATTTACCAAAGTGTTATTATTTTTAGTCCCTGATAATTTTTATCCTTATCAGAAGCTCCCTTAATTCTTATGAGAATAATGAATAAGAACTATAAATCTTCAAAGCCATGTCAAATTAATATTGCAAACCGCCATACTTTAGGTTGTCTCGAATGCAAATCACTCATCATTACATCAAAACGGTTTATTTTTACACTCATCTTCTTTGAATAATATTGTATTTAAATTTTCCTTAAATCAATACTTCTTAATATTATATTCAAGGTCTCCTCGAATCAAGCCTTTTTAATTATTTACTTAAAGTCTCATCGAATTAAAACTTCTGACCATCATACTTAAGGTCTCCTTGAATGGTCTATTTAAATGGTCTCCTCGAATGGTCTTATTGAATCCTTATGCAATCCTTTCAAGTTTGCTTCGAATCATACGCGCGTGTGGCTTTTCAATCATTTTCTACTAATAGCTAAAAAGTGTAGTCTACTCTAGTACGCATGCAACATGCTATTAGTTCTGACAATATACACGTGTTACGCTACTTTGATAAGAATATAAACTATTGAGGACTAAAATATAGTAATTAAAGTCTTGTACGAACAATTGTAAAGATATATGATAATTTTCGATCTAGTTGTAAAGATAGGGGGTTAAAGTGCAATTAACCTAATTTTGTAACAACTTCAGTTATTTTAAGTATGTTCGCTTATATATAAGGGCAAGGGCTAAATTGAATGGTATAAGACTTTATTTTGAGTGAATTATCTTATTTACTTAACTTTCTCTCTTTAAAATCAATTTCTTTCTTCATCTCTCTCTAGAATTAGAATTCATCCATACAAATTGGCGACCACGATGAGAGTTGATTAATTGGTACCTTGATTTCTTGATAAAAAACCAAAAGCAATTGAATTTCTTGTTTCGTTTTGATTGTTCTTGATCGATAATCTGAAGATGTTTTGGATCGATAATGGAACCAAGGAATGAAAGCAATCATTTGGTTCAAAAAGTAGTTGAGACGCTGCAAGGAGGAAAAAGTGAAAATGTGAGTCAGTTTTAGTTCGGCAGACTCATTCAGATATTGAAATGCAAATGAACCAATTAGTGGATAAAATCACGGCTCTAAATGAGAAGTATGATAAAAAAAGAGCAACAGATTCAATCGACTAGACTGAAATCTGAGGTGAGACAGCTGGATGATAAATTGATGTTGATAACCAATCCGATCCATCTTGTATATCTCGCCAGGTTCGAAGTGAGAAGAAAACACATTTTTAATATAGTAAAGAGTGTTATACTTCACGAAAAGAGAAAAAAGATAAGCAAAGGTATGTTACGTCCAGTGACGATGAGTTGAGCAGTTTATGATCCGAGTATAAGAGCTACCGAGGGTCTTCGAAAGAAAAAAATATCGGTCTTAAATCACGAAAAGAATACAAAACAAGAAATGAAAATGTATCTCGTTGTTTGAGGGAAGCGAGATCTAAGTTATTCTACTATATTTTGCAACTAGAATATATCATGTTTTACTATTACTCATTTGAAAACCTATTATACTATATTTTGCAACCATAATATACTATGTTTCGTAACAAATATGCATATTTTTTCGAAACTGTAATATTTGAGTTTTTTTTTGTTAATATTTTTAACAAATGACTATACTATGTTTCACAACATGGTAGACCTTGTTTTCAAAGAATTACACTATGTTTATTCGTTGAATTAACTTAACATATATATTACATATTGTCCGTTTTGTTGCTCAATTACATAAACTCGTTTGTATATGCATGAACGAACTTCTCTTTATAATGTGTAATCCATGATTCTAGCACATAACCAACCAGTTTTTCCACTTCCCGTATTTTTATTAAATTTTCATTCACGTAGAAAAAGATGGTAGACAAAACCACCTCGTTCCACGTCTCTATGAACTTTTTAAACTTTTTATTTTTTTTGAATAATTTATGTGTGTATTGAGTATGTTATTATATATATTTCCTTGGTATAACATCTGAGTCGCTACCAAATGAATTTGATCAATGCTGTTCATCCAAAGAAGTTCACCATCGGTTAGTGTAATAAGACACCTCAAAATTATTATCTTCTATCATCGTTTTTAAACGTCTCAACGTCCATTCGTAGCTATCTTGTTTTTTTTTCATCATGAAATTACTCGATGTAAAATATCATTATAGTGGAACTAACTCTTATTGTTTGGAAACAACTATATCTCGTATCTAATAGTCTTATACGTACGATCCATGATAAAATCTACATGATAATTTTTCACCCGACGTAAAAAAAATTAATTAGAATATCATCTTGTCCGCGGTTGTATATAATTATGGGTTTGTAATTTGAAAAAAAAAATTACATTTTTGTACTAGCCTTTTTCAATTAATAATTGAATTTCCCTACTATACTATATATATACATATAATGGTTCGGAGCACAGGAGGACACTTAGAAATCCAGGACTCTGGCAATGGAAAAAACAGACCCGTTGAATAAGCCCATGTTGGATCTAGATGGGCCTGAGTAACGACCACAAACGAGACATTGACAAGCCATACTGTAAACAATAGTTTTGGCGATTTGCAATCTGTTCTCGATTTCCTTCTCTCTCGATCGAATCAGAGGCGACCTGAGGAAGGGCGTTTGAATCGGTACATCTCTCTGCGTTTTGATCTTATAGTTCTTCTTCTTCTTCCTTAAACTAGATCTTGAATCGCGACTGTAATTCTTCTCTTTTTTACAAAGTAAGTGAGAATCCTGATAACATTATCTTCTTGTTGTTCTCTTTCTCTTTCTTTTTATGAAAATGATGAGAAATTGAAAGCAACCGATTTGTGTCAGGAGCGCCTCAGTTCCCTACTTTCCCTCTTATTAAAGCCTCGATTGATGTTTGATTTATTCATTTCTCTAGGTCTATCCCTGACTGAGCACACTAAGTCTTAGGGCCTTGTAATGCAGATTAGGTTTTCTTCTTTGCAGTAGTTTTGTTTTTATTTCCGTTTTGGTTTTAGTTATTCTCCAGATCTGTAGTTACCAACTTTGGTGATTTAGGATTAACCCCTATATATAGCTTTTATGAAATCGACTCAACTTGAGGCAGTAGGGTTCATTCATCAAGTTTGGGATAGACTGTAAAAATATGTAGTTTGAGGCAGTATTCCAGTTGGATTAGTTGGATTGGCCTGGATCATTCATACTCAGATGCGAACAAGATGTAGTTTTATCATAATATTGAAAAATGTATGAGTTTTCACTTCTGGGCATATGATCGTGATCATATTACTATATTTTCTACTGATGATTTAGTATTTTGTATACTTAATAAAATCTGGCTACAATCCTGCTAACTAATGATTTGGAATGTGTTTTTCGATAATTACAGTTCTTCTTTGAAGATAATTAGTCACTGTCCCACTGCCAGTATAATTGAAAAGAAGATGGCTATGGTTGATGAACCTCTATATCCCATTGCGGTGCTCATTGACGAGCTAAAAAATGATGATATTCAGCTCAGGTTAAACTCGATCCGCAGGTTATCTACTATTGCACGTGCTCTGGGAGAGGAGCGAACACGTAAAGAACTTATCCCTTTTCTGAGCGAAAACAACGATGATGATGATGAGGTCCTCCTTGCAATGGCGGAAGAGTTGGGGGTGTTTATTCCTTATGTTGGAGGTGTTGAGCATGCCAATGTATTGCTTCCGCCTCTGGAGACTCTTGGCACTGTTGAGGAGACTTGTGTGAGAGACAAAGCTGTGGAGTCACTTTGCAGAATTGGCTCTCAGATGAGGGAGAGCGACCTGGTTGACGCCTTTATCCCTCTTGTTAAGGTTAGAACACTAGATGTGTTGCTCTTTCTCCTCTTAATTTTATTCTTATTCTGCAGTGCTGTTCCTTTGTCTTGTTTTTAGATTCTCAAAAAGAACTACTGCATTATCTTAAATATTTTTTCCCTCTTTGATTTATTGGCCTCTTAAAATTTGGCAGTGTACTTTTTGCTTCCTTGCATCATCCATATTTTTCCTATAGTCCAGTAATGAAACAACTAAGAGATTTGAGGCACGTCGATACACTTTGATACCTTTCAATGCATTGTCTATGCTATGCAATATCACACTCTTACATTAATCAGCCTCTGTTGTAGTTTCATTTTTGGTTTTGTTTTATTTCTTTCTGTGTTCTACAAATCTTATTTTAATCTTCCCTTTTCTACCTTTTAGAGACTAGCAGCTGGTGAATGGTTTACAGCCAGAGTCTCTGCTTGTGGCTTGTTCCATATTGCCTACCCAAGTGCCCAAGATACGTTGAAGACAGAGCTGCGGTCAATATACAGCCAGTTATGTCAAGATGACATGCCAATGGTGCGTAGGTCTGCTGCATCGAATCTGGGAAAATTCGCTGCAACTGTGGATGCTGCTCACTTGAAGACTGACATCATGTCCATGTTTGAAGATCTTACACAAGATGGTATAATACACGTCTAATTTGTCTTGTCGCCTTTTGTGGTGCTTGCTTGGGCTGTTTTATAGTCCTTCCCAGATCTGAAAAATGGATTGCTTCACTTGTATATATGGTTTATAATATGATTGTGTGAAACATGGAAATATTGACCAGCCTTATTAATGCATTTAGCTCCTATTGTCTGAACTGAGATTATTTCAAGTACTTGTATAATATGATTTATTTTTATCTCAGATCAAGATTCAGTTAGATTATTAGCCGTTGAAGGTTGTGCTGCTCTTGGTAAATTGTTGGAGCCTCAGGATTGTGTGCAACACATTCTCCCTGTTATTGTCAGTTTCTCTCAGGTACTAATATACTTTTACTTCATTAAAACTTCAGTTAAGAGTCTAGCTAGCCTATATCTTTATGAAGGCTTATTTTATGGCTTGCTAATCATTATAACTTATTGTTCCACACGTACGAAATCTGGAAGAAGTTTAAATATATTTTATCTAGACGGCATGTTCATTTGTATTTTGAAATTGTCACTTAACAGGATAAATCATGGCGTGTGCGTTATATGGTTGCAAATCAATTATATGAACTATGTGAAGCTGTGGGGCCTGAGCCTACCAGGTACATCCAGAGTATAGGGCGTGTTCATATTTTTTCATGTTGAAATAGTCTTTAAATATTAGTTTGTATTTTAAAGTCATAATGTAATTCTAAATTTTAAACTAACCTACACCAAAACAGTTAAGAGTTTAGTCTAAGATCCAAATATGGTCAAGGAATTACACTTACTATAAGAACTAAATTTGAATTTGAAACTAGAAACAGTTAAAACTAAACTGTTATGAAAACCAGAAACCTCTGCATCCATGTATTCTAAAAAAAATCTTCCTGAATTCTTATGAAATCATTTATTGGAAGATACTATAGCATCGTCGATACATATCATATGGTACGGTAAAAACAATGTTCTGGTTGACTTATTCAGGGCTGATTTGGTCCCTGCATATGTACGGTTACTCCGTGACAATGAGGCTGAAGTAAGAATAGCTGCTGCTGGTAAAGTAACCAAGTTTTGCCGGATTTTAAGCCCGGAACTTTCAATTCAACACATCCTACCCTGTGTAAAGGTACACTCACATGAAGCTAGTATTCTCACCTGTTACAGGAATTGTTGTTCATTATAGTGGTAGCTGAAATATTTGTTGCCTTGGACATTGTGCAGGACTTGTCATCAGATTCTTCCCAGCATGTTAGGTCTGCTTTGGCTTCAGTTATAATGGGAATGGCTCCTGTCTTGGGAAAGGTAAGAATGCTATAAAATGGCGATTTCTAAATTGACGTGCTCGACATTGTTTATTTTATCTGAGAAAGGTTTTGGCAGAGACCTTAGTATTTCTATCTCTTTGTTCCAGATGCTTTGTTTTGATTTTTGTAGTAGGCTATTTGCTATGTTGCTGTACAATTGAATTTATAATTAAGGGTCAACTTCACTGAAAGACACTTTGCTTTGGAACCTACATACTAAAGTTTAATATATTGTTCTCTAATGCAGGAGGCAACCATCGAGCATCTGCTTCCAATTTTTCTGTCCCTTTTGAAGGATGAATTTCCTGATGTGCGTCTCAACATTATCAGCAAGCTCGATCAAGTGAATCAGGTTTGCCTAAGGCCCTTAAATTACCTGGCATGACTTTTCTGACATTGCTTTTTATCATTTGTCTCGTATCAAGCGTCTGATTTTATTTCTGTAACAGGTTATTGGAATTGATCTACTTTCTCAATCCTTATTACCAGCCATTGTAGAGCTTGCCGAGGATAGGCACTGGAGAGTCCGCCTTGCAATAATAGAGTATATACCTCTTTTGGCCAGTCAACTAGGCGTAGGCTTTTTCGACGATAAATTGGGTGCCCTTTGCATGCAGTGGTTACAGGACAAGGTTTGCGTTTCTCTATATATCTGAACAATTAATCTGTCTCCTGTGCAAGTGTAATTCTGCATTTATGATTCTTCTGTCAGGTCCACTCGATTCGTGATGCTGCTGCAAACAATCTAAAGCGCCTCGCGGAAGAGTTTGGACCAGAATGGGCAATGCAGCACATAGTTCCACAGGTTTGTGGTCATATTAAATCACACAATGATTTCAACTACTCAAAATTCAAAAATAGAAAAAAAAAAGATAGCTTACCATCTGTCTGTGGTTTTTATATGTGCAGGTTCTGGATATGATCACTAATCCACATTATTTGTACCGGATGACCATTCTGCGTGCCGTATCTCTCCTTGCCCCGGTCATGGGCTCAGAGATTACATGTTCGAAGCTCTTACCAGTGGTTATTAATGCATCAAAAGACAGGTATGTGAAGTATACATGTATGTATGTATATATAGCAAGTGAGTGAGTGGTTTCTAACTACGCTGGTATCTGCTGCAGAGTCCCCAACATAAAGTTTAATGTTGCGAAAGTGCTACAGTCGATAATTCCAATTGTTGAGCAGTCTGTAAGTAATTCTTTTCAGCTTCTTTACATGTTTATATTTATTTGTCAAGATTCTCGACTTGAATCTATCTTTTTATATTGTTAATCTGTAGGTGGTATTTTATTTGTTTATCTTGATTCTTGACCCAAATATATCTGTTTATATTGTAAATCTCTAGGTGGTAGAGAAGACAATAAGCCCTTGTTTGGTTGAGCTGAGTGAGGACCCAGATGTGGATGTCCGGTTCTTTGCCAACCAAGCGCTCCAGTCTATTGATAACGTGATGATGTCGAGTTAAGACATATAAATAATTCTTTTGTTGCAGTCACTTAAACTGATACAACTTGTACTTGGATGTTATTGCTAGGATTTCTTCATTTCTTATGTCTGTTACTAAGAGTTTAGCTGTGGTTTTTTAACTATTCCTTACGAGTTGTTATCCTCAGTATCTGTCATGTAAAAGCCATTGTCTTTGGCTGCTGAATACTGGATTTATGCCCCCTATTATATGTTTTCCTTGTATTTTCTTTTCTATCGTCGAGCTATATGTTTCTGCGGAGCTGTACCTATCTGATTTTGGTTAATAGCTTGAGACAAGGTTTTTCTGTTTTCTGACAAATATAAGGTTGTATGCATAGTTTTGAAAGGCGCCCTGATAGACAAGGCGGCTGCGTGCCGCGGGGTAGCCTCATCCCTGTTGCGAGGCGACTCGCTGCTAAGGATGCGCTTTATTCTATCTATTCTTTTAAGAACAAATTATGCAATACTGTATTAATATATTTACATTCATCAAAAAATTATTCTGTTTTTTATTTACATTGGTCAGAAGCTTTCTCATATATATTGATTAGAATTCTTTTTATTTCTTATGTAATGGTACCTCTATCTCAATTAAATCTATAATCATATATAGTTTTATATATATATATATATCTATAAACAATGTGACATATATAAAAGTATATACATATAATTTTATTAATGAAATTATAGTGGTAAAAAGATATATATATATATATTTATATATTATTTTTGTAAACGGAAAGGCGGGATCACTATATTGCCTTTAATTTTTACCCTATTGATTTGACGTAATATTGGTCCACTCATCATTTTTAACTATGTATCATTGGTTTATCTTCATTTTTGTATATATTGATGATAGTTGGACTGCATGCCATTAAAATTTAATTCTTTATATTAGCAGATTTTTCTAGGCTTTTAAACAGTACATCGTCCCTCGACTATCCCGTTTGGTGGTAGATAGTCCTTTGACTTTCAAATGTCCGTTGACAGTCTCTGGACTATCGCGTTTGGATAAAGTTAGTCCACCAGATCCTCCGATTCATGAAAGGCTGCCACGTGTCACCATAGTCTCCAGATTTTTGTATCATCACTAGTCCCTTGAGTTTAGTTTTTCGTAATATTCTACATTTTGGGTTTGACCTAAACTCAAGAGACTAGTGGTGATACAAAAATTTGGAGACTATGGTGACAGGTGGCAGCCTCTCATGAATCAGAGGATCTGGTGGACTAACTTTATCCAAACGCGATAGTCCAGGGACTGTCAACGGACATTTGAAAGTCAAGGGACTATCTGCCACCAAACGCGATAGTCGAGGGACGATTTACTGTTCAATGCCGACTTTTCTATATGATTGTTATATATTTTGGGTTTTTCTTTTCTTAATAAATTATATGAGCCCGCTAATGTAAGTCCTTACATAATTAACATATGAATGTACGCAGTTCCTATTATATTCGCGAGAAGACGCAAGGACGTCTAGTTTATGGTTTAGATGTGTGGGTTTCTAAACTTTTGATTTTTATATTCATAGACAACTATTTTCTCTTCTCGTAATTATATAGTAGTTGCTATTAACAAATCCTAAAAAAAGTATTATTATTTATCTTATTGTTTTCTTTTGAGTTAATCATAAAATTAAAACATATATATATATATATATATATATATCATATACAAAGATCACATAAGAAAGGAAACGGGCTATTTTTCTCTCTAACTATTACACCAAAATTTTGTTTTGAGACCCATGTTTTGTCTTCACTTAAATGGGAGTTTCTTTCAGTCGCTTGCTATTTTAGAATATTATTACGTTTTTTTTAGGATGTTCCGTTTTCTTTCAAAAAAACAGAGCATTTTCTTCAACCAATCCAACAAGCTTTCAGGCCTAATTCGATCATCCTCTAAGGATTAACTCACCATCATCAGACTCTTTAACAATTGAAGAGTTCTTAATTCCTAACCAACATCAACTGTTCCATTCAAGATGATTTCTAGCAAATAGATCTTACTTACAAATAGCGACAAAATCTATTCCCGACAAGAACTTCAAACCAGAATCAACAAAGTTCAAGAAAGATCATGTTGATCTTCAATTCAATGAATCGGTGCTGGAAAAGTTACAAAATAATACTACATATACCATGATTGGAAAGTTTACAAAGGGTCTTCCAAAAAAGTAGGTTCTTGATAAGTTCTTTGAGGAAATGAAGTTTGATGGTGACTTTTCCTATTCAAACTAGGATACTTATCACATTTTCTTTGAATTTTCTTTGAAAGATGACATCTCCAAGATTTGGAGTCGAAGCTATTGGACTATTGGTCATCTATTTATGTGTGTCCTTAAGTGGCTTCCATCGTTTAATCCTAATATTGAGTGTCATGTTGTTCCAATCTGGGTAAAAATTGAAAAACTTCCTGAGAACATGTATAATGAGGAAATCGTTCACTCTATGGCTACTGCTTTGGGCAATCAAATAGAATGTTGGATACCTCCAAAAAAATAAGGCATTATACAATGCATGTTTTGCCTGAATAGAGATCGACATATCAAGAAAACTGCATCATGGTATGTGGCTTGGCTTTGGTGACAACTTTGGCGCCTGAATCAATCTTAGTTACAAGAATGTCCCAGCATATTGTAACTCCTGCTATCATGTTGGCCATGATAGCTCCTCCTGCAAAAAGACTAAACCACCCAAACCAGAAGAGGCTCAAGAACAAGCTCAAACCACCCCTAGTAGAGGTTCAAGTTCAGCTAGACAATACAATAACAATGATTCAACAAAGTGTTCACAAAGCAACAATTGAAGTTGCCAAAACACCAGAAGTTCAAGAAATGAAACATGTCATATAACACATCAGAGTTCTAACCCAAAAACAAGTCACTCACCTAAATCTTTGAAGAACCCTGAAGAAAAAATGTCAGATGCAGGCATATTTGAAGAAATAAAGTCCTTAGATGCAGAGCAATACTCCCCCAATTCTGATGACTCCACTGGTTATACTACTCCAAATAAAAACAATACAGGTTATCTCCCAATCATACCAACATTTAGCAAAATAAATGTAGAATCAAGCTTTCAAAAATTCCTCAACAGGAAGCTTAAATTATCAAGACCAAAAACGAAACATCTCACAGTCCAATCTCTTCCTTGTAAAGGGACAAGAAAGTCTGCCAGAATTAACCATAGATGATTAAAGCTCTCTGTTGGAACCTGAGAGGTGCTGGTAACATAAGCACTATCAGAAGGCTAAGATCAATTATAAAGAAATAAAAAAAATATCACTATTATGCATTCAAGAGACAATGATAGCAAATAGAAAAATTGAGTCATTTTTTCAAAGCGAAGTTACCAAATTTCTTTGCAAATGTATCAAATAAAATCTGGCTTTTCTAGTCTGTTGAATTGCAAATTGATATCATCTTTGATAGTATACAATGCATACATTATAATGTTACTCATTGCTTATTAGATAAGCCTTTCTCTATAACTTGTATATATGCTAAATGTCAAATATATAATAGAAAACATCTCTGTGAAGCACTTAGAAACATAGCCGCCTCAGTTCATGAATGGCTATTGATGGGGGATTTTAACACTGTCTTATCTCCTAGTGAACAAGCATGCTGTGTAAATTTTTGCTATCAAAGTTCTTCTGACTTTAGTGATGTCATTAAAGATTGTTTTATTGAAGATGCATGCTTTTCAGGAACAAAATTTACTTGGACAAATAAAACAAGTTGGAAGCACCTAAATAGGGTGTTGATCAATCAAGCCTGGTTTGATTAATTTGCTGAGACCAGAGTCACCCATCTTGCTCGAACGTGTTCTGACCATACACCATTGTGTGTATCTTTAATTAAATAAATAAACAATTTCATAAAGAGCTTTAAATTCATCAATGCTTGGACATTGGATGAAGAGTTTCCGAACACTGTTGAGTCCAGTTGGAAAGAACAAATGAATGAAAACCCTTTATTAATCTTTTGGAACAAATTGAAAAGGCTAAAGGAGGCTTTGAAATAGTGGAACAAATCACATTTTAATAACATATTAGATAAGGTGTCACAAACAGAAGAGGACCTCAAAATTAAGGAGATGGAGTTCTTTAGTTTAACAATCAAGAATCCAAAACAACTTTAGCCAAATCTAATGCAGAACACCTTCTTGCACTATCTATGGAAGAAGACTATTGGAAGCAGAAATACTATTCCAATTGGCTCCATGATGGTGATAGAAACACAAAGTTATACCACAACTTTGTTAAGAGGAAAAGAAGGAAATCTAGAATATATGGTACCAAACTTAACAATAAATAGTGCCTATATGAGATGTTTTAAAAGACAAATCTCGTAAGTATTCAAACAAGAGTAAATTAACAATCCTTGTGCTTTCGTTTGCTGATGATCTTTTGATATTCTCTAATGGCTCACCCTCTTCTTTAGAACATATTGACAGATTTTTGCAGACTTATCAAGATTTTTCTGGTCAATCTCTTAATAAAGAGAAAACCACCACAATCACTGCTTCAAGTCTTTCTATAGACATAAGAAATTCCCTGATTACACAAACAAGCTTCAACATAAGCAACATGCCTAAAACATATCTTGGTGTCACTCTTATCCCCCACAACAAAGCTTCAAACTTTATTCTTCTGTTAGAAAAAATCAAAACTAAAATTGAGAGCTGGAATGACAAAGCTCTTTCATTTGGAGGAAGATTAACCTTAATAAGCACTGCATTGATGCCAATCCCTCAGCATTGGATTCAAAGCTGTTGTCTCCCTAATACTGTTATAAAAACATAGAAATGATGCTAAATAAATTCCTATGGGGTTCATCTAATGAAGCTTCAAACATACACTGGTCCTCTTGGAAGAAAGTATGCAAGTCTTATGGAAATAGTGGTCTTAACATACAAAGGCTGGAAGATATCCATAGAGCATTTTCTTGCAAGCTCTGGATTAACTTTAGAGAGAACACATCACTGTGGGCAAAACTGATGCAAAGAATATATTGTAAAGGACAACATCCTCTTCAGATCAGCTACTCTAATAAAGGTTCTTTAACTTGGAAAAGGTTAGCTGAAATTAAAGAATTTGCGGAAGATAACATTAAATGGAAACTAGGGGAAGGTGAGGTAATTTTATGGTTGGAAAATTGGTCTGGTAAGGATACTTCCATTAAATTGGATCATAATACAAACGACAGTTGGTTTAAAGGTATTAACGTTAGGTCCTTTTGGGATGCTAACAGCTGGAATGTTTGAAGCTTGTGTCTATGTCGAGCTCTTTTGGAAGACGTGATTTATAAGTCTCCGGTAAAGCTCCTATGACAAAAAATATAACAACCGAAAGCAAGATTAAAAAACTTCCAAACTTGTTAGCCAATATTAGATCCCTGACTCTTTGATAATAAGCGACCGCTGTTCCTCTTGCATGTCATGGTCCTGTTCGAAGAGATGAACATGAAGGTTGAGTGGGTGCACCGATTGTTATCGAATGCAGAGTCTGAGGAGGAGAGTAATTCTCCGGAAAAGACGAATTCTGAGGAGGATAGTAATTCTTCGGCAAAGGCGAAGGCTGAGGAGGATAGTAATTCTCCGAAAAAGGCAGAGTCTAAGGAGGATAGTAATTCTCTGGCAAAGGCGGAGGCTGAGGAGGATAGTAATTCTCTGGCAAAGGCGGGGTCTGAGTAGGATAGTAATTCTCCGGCAAAAGCGGAGGCAGAGAAGGATAGTAATTCTACGGAAAATGCGGAAACTGAGGAGGATAGTAATTCTCCGCGGAAGACGGAGTCTGAGGAGGAAAGTAATTCTCCTGGAAAATGCGGAGTCTGAGGAGGATAGTATTTCTCCGGCAAAGGCGGAGACTGATGAGTATAGTAATTCTCCGGCAAAGGCGGAGCCTGAGGAGGATAGTAATTATTCGGCAAATGCGGAAGCTGAGGAAAATAGTAATTCTCCGCGGAAGGCGGAGTCTGAGGATGAGAGTAATTCTCCAGCAAATGCGGAGTCTGAGGATGATAGTAATTCTCTAGAAAAGGCAAAGACTGAGGATGATAGTAATTCTTCGGCAAAGGTAGAGTCTGAGGAGGATAGTAATTCTCCGGCAAAGGGAGAGGCTGAGGAGAATATTAATTCTCCGACAACAACAGAGTCTGAGGAGGATAGTAATTCTCCGGAAAAAGTGGAGGCTGAGGAGGATAGTAATTCAAATTCAAAACGCACGCACGCACGCACGCACGCGCGCACACACACACACACACACAAAGAGAGAGAGAGAGAGAGAGAGAGAGAGAGAGAGAGAGAGAGAGAGAGAGAGAGAGAGAGAGAGAGAGAGAGAGAGAGAGAGAGAGAGAGAGAGAGAGAGAGAGAGAGAGAGAGAGAGAGAGAGAGAGAGAGAGAGAGAGAGAGAGAGAGAGAGGAGAGAGAGAGAGAGAGAGAGAGGAGAGAGAGAGAGAGAGAGGAGAGAGAGAGAGAGAGAGAGAGAGAGAGAGAGAGAGAGAGAGAGAGGAGAGAGAGAGAGAGAGAGAGAGAGAGAGAGAGAGAGAGAGAGAGAGAGAGAGAGAGATGAGAGAGAGAGAGAGAGAGAGAGAGAGAGAGAGAGAGAGAGAGAGAGAGAGAGAGAGAGAGAGAGAGAGAGAGAGAGAGAGAGAGAGAGATAGAGAGATAGATAATGTAAAAACCAAACACAACACTCCTCCAAACAAGTTCAGAATTTCACTAGCACACAAATACTAATTAAAACACACACATTGAACAAACACCCACGATGCTTTAAGGATGAGCTCCCCTTCTAGAGGACTTTTCACGGTAAGAGAGCTCGTAGCGTTGATGTTTCTTTTGAACTGAATACCGGAATCCGAACCCCAATACTCATTGAATATAGTTCGCGACGTAAACTCCAAAGGCGGACTGTCGTCTGGAAATGGCGGATACCTCTGATCACCTATGACATTTTCAAGATATATGTGAAGTAACTAATCCGTTTTAGCTTTAATCAGAAGGTAGTTAGAATCCAAACTTACTACCAGATTGCCACCGTGGTACACATATTATGATAAAAAAGTTTGTAAGAAATGCTTGCTGTATTTCTGCTAAACATGTGCTATATTTTTGCTAAATTTACACGGAAGCTGCAAAATTTTGTGCCGAATTTGCACGGATCTGCAGAATATTATAACACGTTATAAATATACATAACTAAATGGTTTAAGCGTCAATCTATATAACAAATTTATATTAATAATAAAGACTTTAGAAATAGATTGATACTTAAACCATGTAGTTAGGTATACTATAATACATTATCTATTCCCATGATCCTACACACACGCTCATAATGTAAAAACCAAACATAACACTCCTCCAAACAAGTTCAGAATATCACTAGCACACAAATACTAATTAAAACACACACATTGAAAAAACACACATTCACTCAAACATCCACGGTGCTTTAAGGATGAGCTCCCCGTCGGGAGGACTTTTCACTGATAGTGATCATCATACACGAGACTTTCGAGTTCCTAATCCAGTTAAACGCACTCAATTACATTACATTATTGATCGAGCCCTTTACAACAACACACAGAGCTCATATTTGGGCAATGCGAATGAGAGGGCTCAAGTCTCAACACTTAAAACTGAATTAATAACTCAGAAAGTAAATTTATTTAATTGATTTATTTGTTTGAATCTCAACACTCAACTTATGGTTTCAAGTTGTAACCTATATAAAGGAATGACTAGGGTTTAGCATTCCTTCAGCCAGAACTTAAACACTCAAAAAGTCATTATCTTGTTGATTGAAAGACTTGTAATCCTGTTTTTGCAGGCTCTCAGTTGTAGATCTTGAAGATTGATTGACAAGAAATAGCTGATCCTGAAGATCACCCGAAATTAATAAATTCTCCAGAACATACGATAAAGAGCAGCAATAGGCCAACCCGTACATATCTCCACGCTTTGATGAGCAATTAATCAATTGGTATCAAAGCTAATAAAGTCATTTCATGATTTAGTAAAATAATCGATTGTATGATGAATCATATAAGGTTTTTATTATTTTTGAAAAGAATCCATGCTAATTTGGACTATATGTTTAATTGATCTGGTTGGGGGATGGATTTAGGAAACTGTTTTAAAAAGTATATTTGGTGATTTATACGTATTAAAAATAAGATGTTATATATTTTTTTCAAATGTGTGATATGAATAAATTAGTTGTTTATAGCTTTGAAATTTTATGATTAAATTTAGGGTTCTTTGATTCTTCTCACAAAATTAGCATTAAAATAATCTTAATTTAATGAACCAATTCAAATTATTGAAGCAATGGCTCATTGAGAGTTTAACCATTGATGTTAATGCTAATTGAAGATTGTCTAACAATTTTTACCATGGTCATGGAACTGCTGACGTTGTAGATGAATACCGCAACTTGTGAGGTAATTCGCAATCCACTGTTGTCGCGATGACAGTATCAGGTGTGATGTTGGTTGGGCATATCACCTTGTAATAGAAATAGAAGTGTTGTGAACGATGTTTTTGGTAGATGAAAGGTGTTGTGTGATGAATTAAGAAATAGCTCAAGGGTGATTTTGTGTTATGCGAATATTTGGGGGACTAAAAAATGAAAACCAAATCGTTCGTGAAAGTGCCTTTTTAAAGAGAGAAAGTGAGAGCTAGACTAAGTAGAGAGAGAAAGTAATATTATAATAATCAATCAGATTATCAGCTCGTGTGAGGTCCTTTTATAGTATAATAACGTGCCCCACACAATCCTACTTATTACACATTTAGTCCCTATATTTTTCCACTTATTCACATAACTATCTCTATTTGTACTTTTGACAATACTTCCCCAATAAAAACACTTCCTTACAATTTCTCTATATGTCATTTATTCTCCCTCATCAGTAGCCCCCCCAGTCTTGGTAAAAAATATTTTTATTAGGACTGTGAAGACATCATCGAACTTCTTCTTGTCCGTTTCAATTCTCCTTGAAAATGCACCTTTTCGAATATCTTTTACTCTTTAACTGTCTTCGAATAATACTTCTTGGAATACAAAATGCCTCTTCGAACACAAAATGCCTCGTCGAATATCCTTTAGCTGAAAAATGCCTCTTCAAAAAAATGCATCTTCGAATATCCTTTAGCTGAAAAATGCCTTTTCAAAAAAATTTCTCTTCGAATATCCTTTTATCTTCCTCTATAAATACTCACCTTCTTCATTTACACTCCAAACTTTTCGTTCTAAAATTTCTAGAGAGAGAAAGTTGGCTTATAAACCTCGTCGGATTCCAGAGTGGCTTTTAATTAGTAAATTTTTTTAAAAGAAAGTTGTTGCTGGTGAATACGTTGAACCTCAACCTCAACCTTCTGTCACCACTTTCTACGGTTTGTGGCCTCCACCGGAAAACTCTCCTGCTATCATACCCCTCGAAATTTCTCATCAAAACCAACCTTCCGATCTCAGTCCCCTCGAATCCATGGGTAAAGACAGACATCATAAGCATTCTTCTGGTAAGAGGAAAAGGCACCACAAGGATAAAAAGAACTCGCAAGAACGCAAGCGTGCCAAATAAACTCCCTCGGAAACCCCAGACCCGAGTTTGGATTTAGTAGTTGAACATCCTCCTCTGAAAATCGACGCTTCTGGATCAAGCCATCCAGCCACCCCTTCGATAACGGGAAGTGAAAGCCCTCGATTCTCTCCCTCAAGAACTAATATTACCAAAGACGATCTTCAAGCAATGCGAAATAAATCCTTGGCTGATAAGGGGAAAGTAATTGCCTCGGATAATCCTGAGCCATAAACTCTACCAATTTATATTGCAGAGCAGAGAAAATCCAGTAGCCATCACTTGGCCTCTTCTAGTCAAATGTCCACCGTTCCCCTAACAATGTCCGAAGAACAGGCTCATCGGATCGCCCCAAAATCTAAGGGAGACATCCCTCTTCCCTTAGAACTTGATTCCATTGCGGGCAACAACATTCGAAGAATCGAAAACAAGCATATGGTTTCACTTCACAACATTTCCTATAAATACTTTTCGCCTTTGGAAGAAACCATGTTGAGGACCCGATGGGGCATCCCCTCGTACATCAACATTAGATTCCCCTCGGAAGGTGAGACTCCTTTATCAGTTAGGGATAATGAGTTAGTTGTTTATACGAAAATCATGAGCTGGGGGTTAATGTATCCCTTAGATCCATTTTTATTGAATACTTTGCCAAAATCGACCTATGCCCTTCACAAGCTGGTCCAAACATGTGGTTCGCACTCATGGCACGTATCATGGCTTCGAGGATTTCGAGCAACGAATTTTCCTTGGAAGAGCTCATGGGATTATCTGGCCTAGCAAAGAATCCGTTTTTCCCGTTTTATTCATTAACTTTTGGCCGAGGACAAAAAGTATTGAAAGACTTGCTAGAAGCTGACAAGAAGTGGAGGCATCAATTTGTCTACTTCTCTGGTCATTGGGAGACAGGATCTGAATCAACTCCTTCGAATCCACATAAGGTGTCTCTCTTGTGGACCAACAAATGTAAGTCTATTAACTACTTCTTTTACCTTTCCTCAGATAATGATGTACTAATTGAAATTCTTTGTAGCTATGGCTAGTGTTTCAAAACCATACGCAAACTATGTAGAGAGTGCCACCACCGTCTTCACCAAACTCAGCGAGTGGGCCAAAGAAAATTGGGACAACAAATTCCATCTGTGCTTTATGAATAACAACTTGGCCAAAAGTCGACTCTGGAGGTTGATTCCCCTGGACCGGTTGACCCTGAAAGAACTAATGACACCCCCTCTCAACAAGAAATCCTTGATCGAGTGAACAAAAAAGATTAGTTATCTATCTTCCGAAGCGCTCTCGTGCCAAAAGTCACCTTGATGACTCCGAAGAGGAAGTGTCCACAAAAGACCTTCAGTCAGACTCTGAAGGGTTAGCTGCTAATCAGGAACCAACCTCTTCGGCAAACACTGTTGCACCCATTATGATTTCCCCTCCGAAGATATTTGTCCGCCCCAGCAAGAAAAAAGATGCCAAGACAAAAGAAACCAAGAAAAAGGTTGTTTTGGAACCCATCCAGGAAATATCCGAGGACGCTAAAACACAAGATGACGTCCAGGAAATTTCCCAAGGCATTGGGACCCAAGATGTGTCGACTGAGCCTGAAAAAGAGGCTAGAGAAAATTCAAGTCAGACACCCAACTCTCCTCTTACACAAACTTCAAGTCCCTCTCCAATTGAGAATTATCCTATTTAGCACCGCTCCTAATTCCCCGAAGCGATCCTCCTCAAAATATTGACCTCAATGTTTTAACTAGTGAGTCTTCGGATTTTGACCCCGCAGCAATAGGCTCGCCTTCCAGCTCCTTTGAAATTCCTCAGCATGATGAATTTTCGCTAAGTGTTCGCAACCTACTACATGCTTCTGTCAACATGGGAAGAAGAATACAACATCTGGAAGACCAAAAAAACCACTATAAGTTCAAGGCTTCCTTTGCTTCCTCTCAACTTGAAGAGGGAAAGAAACAACACTCCATTTTTGATAGTCAAGCGGATGAAATTTTTGACAGACTGTCTGCTTCTGAAAGTTACGTCCTTAGGCTTAAAAAATGTTGCCAGGAAGAGAGAGACCTCTACCAAAAGAAGATGGGGGCTCAAGAGACACTTCTGACAGAACTCAAGAAAGCTCATCAACTTGTATGCAAGGGATTTAAGGATTGCCTTACTGATTACGAGGTTGTTATGGAGGACAGGAAAAACTTAGTGAAGAGAATCGAAGATTTCCCTAAACAAGTTGAGGCTGAGAAAGAAAAAGCTGTGAATGCCTATGCGGCCAAGTGTGTGGACAATCTCAACACTCGAGATGCTACCACTCGAGCAGGTCTGATCATCCAAATTCATGCTGAATAACCTGAGTATGAATTAGGAAGTTTTTGGAAGCTCGTCTCCCCCGACCTTCGTTCTCCTAACATTGTTGTTAGTGATAGTGAGTCCTCAGAGTCCGAGGATAGCGGCTCCTCGAAACATTCTGACTAGATATATTTGTAACAGTGATGTCAACCTGGTTGGGCAAGTTATGTATAAGTCCTTATAAGGCAGGTTTTGTAGTAGTTGCTTCATTTTCCGAAGGACCTCCTCCTCGAATTTTATAATATCCCACTTTTGAAATGCTAGTTTTACAACTTTGTAACTGCACACTTTCGATGTGAAAAAATAATTGTATGCCAACTTGTGTTGAATAGTTATTTTATGCCAATTTTGATCATAATAATCGTTGGATGCTGCACTAAGGAAAGCTTATATAATGTCATAATTATTAATCTTAATAGCTCAACCACAACTGTTATCTCAGAAAGAATAATTCGAGGCAAAAAATGCAATTGAATCTATCAGCTCATAATGACACCTCGTTAAATCCTTCATGTGCCTAACAGGGTAGGAAAGAGTATGCCCTCGTTGTTTTGGTAAACCTGAAAATACACACAAAAGATAATCGTTACATGCTAATTTCTTCCTCATTCCAGGTTCAATTTTAAATGTTCGATGTTCCATGGATGCTTAAGATATCGCCCTTCCTTATCTTTTAATCTATACGTGCTCTGCTTTATCTTCTCCGTGACTTCATAAGGTCCCTCCCAATTTGGCCCCAGCTTTCTAATACTTTTCTCTTTGGTGTGCAGAAAAACTTTTCGTAACACTTTGTCCCCCACCTTGAAATCTCTTTGCTTTACTCTCAAAGCATTCCTACTCCTCATCAACATTTGATAATATTAGGATTTTAACTGCGCTCTTCGTCCTTTTTCTTCCACCAAGTCTAATTCTAGGGCTCTGCTTTGATCGTTCAAATCTTATGTATAAGTTGCCACACGGTACGATGGGAAAACAATTTCCGAAGGGACAACCGCATCCATACCGTACACTAAAGCAAATGGAGATGTAACAGTGGAGGTTTGAGGTATCTTTCTATAGGCCCGCAATACTTCTTGTAAATAATCAGGCCATTTTCCAGCCTTTCCTTCCAATTTTTTTTTTTTCAATCCATCCAAAATTGTTCGATTGGTCACTTCCACCTGACCATTGGCCTGGGGATAGAATGGGGCAGAAAAACATTGATGTATGCCCCTGGAACGGCAAAAGCTTTTAAACTTCTTGTTATCGAATTGAGGCCCATTATCCGTTGTGATTTTTATCGGCACCCCAAAACGACAACAAATATTCGAGACAATGAACTTGATAACATTTTTTGCTTGTGTTCCTGCTAGAGGTTCTGCTTCCACCCACTTGAAAAAATAATCTACGGCTACTATTATCGTTTGCCTTCCACCAGACGCCATTGGTAGGGGCCCAACTAGGTAAATGCCCCACCTATCAAACGACACTGCTTCTGAAATACTCTCTAAAGGAACCCCTGGCTTGTGTATTATATTGGCATATCGCTGGCACGTATCACACCGCTTTACCAAATATTTCGCATCAGAAGAGATGGTCGGCCAATAATAACCAGCCAAAACACCCGTCGAATTAATACTTTATACCCACAATGGGCCGATCCTTCCCCGTCGTGCAGTTCTGATAGGACAAACTGTGACTCGTCCTTAGCCAAACATCTAAGTAACGGTCTACTCAGGGATTTCTTATATAAGACTCCTCCTAACATAATGTAACCATGAGACTTAAACCTGACCCTCCTAGCCTCAGACTTCTCTGTGGGTAAGCTATCTTTTTCCATGAAGTCCACGATTTCTGACCTCCAATCATTTGTAGTTGATAAGGAAATAGATTCATAAGGGACTTAAATATAATTAATAAGGACTTGAATGATAAGTTCTATTAATAAGGAATAAGATTAAAGCTTTATAAGAAGAATAGGGACTGAACTGTAAATAAATCTTTTATGTAACCGAATTTGTAACTAACTCACTGGGCCTATTTAAAGAGGTCGAGGAGACTGATAACACATATGAAATAAGAAGAGGAGAAAGATTATATTCACCATCTAAAAATCTCTGCAGATTCTTAGTCAATATTTTCTAATCTCACCAAATTGGCGCTAGAAGGAGGGATTTCTGTGTTTTTCTGGGTTTTGTGAATTTATATTTTCTGTATTTAGGGTACTTTTTCATACAGAGAACATAGATTTGAGTAGTAGAGTTGTTTGAAGATAGCTTAAAATGATGAAGGTTTGGTTGAAGGTAGCTTAGAATGATGAAGGTTTGGTTGAAGGTAGCTTAGAATGTTGAAGGTTTGGTTGAAGATAGCCAAGTGAGTTGAAGGGGATGGATAAGAATAGGCTAAGAAGGGTAATGTGTTTAAAAGGCTTTCAGTAATAAAGGAACCAAGTATTTATACTAATAAAAAAGACGTTGAGAATTTGAAGAGGCAAAACCAGTAAATTGTTCTTATTGGGTGGAATATAAAACGTGGAGAAAAACTTGCCGTGTCATAGACCTATCAAGAAGGGTCCAATCAATTTTTCAAGTAGGGGTATGTTAGTTGAAAAGTGTTAAAGACAGAAGATTCGAGGTCGAAGTAGAGTTGTATTTCTAGTTGGTAAATTCGAAGTGAGTGGGGAGTTTATTTGCACTCATTCTTACATTCGAAGTGAAGTTGCAAGTCACTGGGCTCAGTCATGATAAAGGGGCTAGAGGAAAGAAGCTTTATTCACTTCGGGTAATGTTCGAAGACTGGTTAGTTCTCATAAAATTATCTTTATAAGAACTAAGGGGGCTACTGATAAGGAAATAGATTCATAAGGGACTTAAATGTAATTAATAAGGACTTGAATGATAAGTTCTATTAATAAGGAATAAGATTAAAGCTTTATAAGAAGAATAGGGACTGAACTGTAAATAAATATTTTATGTAACCGAATTTGTAACTAACTCACTGGGCCTATTTAAAGAGGTCGAGGAGACTGATAACACCTATGAAATAAGAAAAGGAGAAAGATTATATTCACCATCTAAAAATCTCTGCAGATTCTTAGTCAATATTTTCTATTCTCACCAGTAGTGGCATTGTTTACTTCCTCCAAATTCATCGAGTGATTTGTACCTCCTGTAACCGAAGGATACTCCTGAATTAGGACCCATGGATGACATTTGCCTCCCTTCGAACATGCTCATACTGAACCTCATTAAATTCGGAAGCCAAATCCTTCAACACTTTCAAGTACTTGACCAACTTATCTTTTTATCGCCTCAGACTCTCCCAAAGCTTGATGTATTACCAACTGTGAATCACTAATCAATTTAACCTTTCTAGCTCCATATATTTGAGCCAATCGTAATCCTGCCAATGCTGCCTCATACTCTGCCTCATTTTTAGTTGCCTTAAAACCGAATCGAATAGCCTGAAACATGGCTATCCCCTCCGGGGAAATTAATTGGACTCCTGCACCACTTCCAGAATTATTCGAACCTACATTCGTTCGAACCAACCATTCGGTCTTACCTGAGTGGTCAACAATATCAGTGTCGTCCCTCTCTAAGTGGAATTCAACCAAGAAATCAGCCAAAACCTGAGCTTTTATTCTCGTCCGAGGCTCGAATGTTATGTCGAAATCTCCCAGTTCAGTTGACCATTTTGTCGTCCTCCCAGATATATCCGGCCGCTGTAACAAACCTTTTAAGGGGAATGCTGTTTGAACCACAATAGGGTGGGCTTGGAAATATGGCCTCATTTTCCGAGCAGTTGTTACCAATGCCAAGGCTAACTTTTCCAACTTAAGATATCGTTTCTCAGCATCTAACAAACATTTGCTGACATAATAAATTGGTTTCAACATATCGACCTCTTCCCGGAGTAAAATGGCGCTGACTGTGCAATCTGATACCGACACATAGACGATTAACTTCTCTCCCACCAAAGGTTTGGAAAGTATCTCCGAGGACATCAAATATTCTTGAATCTGGCGAAAAGTGGCTGAACATTCCTCGGTCCAACTAAACTGTCTCGCATTTCTTAATACCTTAAAGAAAGGCGCACATTTATCCGATGAACGAGAAATAAACCTATTTAATGCTGCCAATCTCCCTGTCAGAATCTGGACTTCCTTGATATTCCGAGGTGGCGTCATAGTTGTCAAAGCCTTTATCTATTCTGGATCAGCTTCTATGCCCCTTTCACTTATCATGTAGCCAAGGAACTTCCCCGATCGTACCCTAAAAATTCACTTTTCTGGATTTAATTTCAAATTGACTTTACTAAGATTGTTAAAAGTTTCCTCCAAGTTAGAGATATGATCTTCGTACTGTAAACATTTTACCAGCATATCATCGATGCAAGCTTCTACATTCCTGCCAATTTCCCCCTCAAAGGTTTTATTGACCAAACGCTGATAAGTTGCCCTTGCATTTTTCAGGCCAAATGACATGACCTTATAACAATATAATCCTCTCCCGGTGATAAACAATGTGTTTTCTTCATCTTTTGTATCTAACCTGATTTGATTATATCCTGAATAAGCATCCATGAAAGACAATAATCGATTACCCGAAGTATAGTCCACTAACTGATCAATTCGGGGTACCGGAAAAGGATCCTAGGGACAAGCTCTATTCAGGTCCGTGAAATCCACGCACATCCTCCACTTTCCATTCTTTTTCCTAACCAAGACTGGATTCGAGGCCCATACAGGGTACTACGACTCTTGAATGTGGCATATGCTCAATAAATGTTCCACTTCCGAGAGAATAGTTGCAGACTTTTCCTGAGAAACCGGTCTCCTTTTCTGGACAATAGGTCGAGCATCATGTCGTACTGCAAGTTTATGACATATTATTTCTGGCGGTACTCCCGTAATATCATGTGCACACCAAGCAAACATATTTAACTTCGTTGACAAAGACGCAATCAATTTTTTCTGAACTCAAAAGAAAGTTTTACTCCAATCTTCAAAAAATGTCCCCCTTCAAACTTATGCTCCTCGTGATCTTCCTATAGAACCAGAAATCCGGGGGCCTCCCTCAGATCATTACAGGGAATGATTTCCAAGGAAGTCCTCTTTAATTGCTATGCCTTTTCTGATACTTCTCCCCGAACTCCTTTCGAGGATAGAGCTATCTGATAACACTCTCGAGCCATTTTATGGCTGCTCCTGATCGTCTCTATATTGTTTCCCAGCACATATTTCAGATATTGGTGTAACGTCGAGATAACACCATGCATCATGGACAGCCAAGAGCGACCCAGAATTGCATTGTATGACGTTGGTGCGTCTACAACTATAAACAGCACTTCAACTTCCTTTTTAAACGGCCCACGACCTAACTCTACCAAACACTGAAACTCTCCAACGACTATCGTTGTTGCACCTGTAAAGCCCACTATAGTTTTGTCTGATCGTCGTATAACGGGTGGGTCGGAAATTCTCCTGTAGGTACTCATAAACAGAATATTTGCGGAACTTCCCGTGTCAATAAGTATCTTCTGAACTTGGTCTTCGGCTATACCCGCAGCGATAACCACCGCATCTTCATGCGGGCTCGCTATATTCCTCATATCATCATCATCAAAACATATGATGGGGGAGGGCAAGCGATGCATCTGCGCTGAAACCCCTGCCTCAATCTGTGTGGTCAAGTTCACCATATGTCTTTTCCGCAAACTATTAGAATTACATGCGATGGTATCTCCTCCGAAGATAGCTAGCGATTCGAAAAAAGCACACAGGTCATTTACTTTCCCCCTGGGAATAATCTCATCTACCATGTTCACGTTATTTCTCCCTTCCTTGGGATCCAGATACTCTTGCTCAATATCAAAGACACCGACCTCTTCGGAAATCACCATCGTTGTATCAGCAATCTTTGGGACAGTCTTTACCGCAACGTTTTTCTGGGAGTGCTTTTTCACAAATTCTAATAACATACCATTCTCAATCAAAGCTTGCACTTCTTTTTTCAAAGCGATGCATTCTTTAGTGTCATGACCAATGTCCTCATGGTACTTACAGAACCTGTTAGCACTTCTGCTTTCCCTCGGAGTTTGAATTGGAAAAGTTTTTCTGAACTGCACCGTTGATCTTGCTTTATCAAATATCGTAGCCACATTTTACGTTAACTCCGTAAAATAGTCCGGACGAATCCATTTGTTCGAAATTGGCCTCGTGCCTTGGTTGTAGTTTTGTGGGTTACTATAGTTCTGCTGGTTCGTTCTCGGCCTCGGTGGATACTGACCCACACTCTTGGCTAGAACACTAGTACGTGGCCCTTGATTACTAGACTCACTCCTTTAAAATTGGTTCTGCTCCAACTGATCGCTTGATCATTTCTCGGATGCATGAGTCTCCTCCACTAAAATCCTCTTCTCAATTTGATCCAATAGTGCCCCAAAAGTCATTGCTTGACTTTCTGCTACCATGTCCTTTAATAGTCCGGGGAGAAGCCCCATCTTGAATGCCGCGAGTGCCACAGAATCTTTACAATACTCCATGTCCGTTTTTGTTTCAACGAATCGATTGGTGTAATTCTTCAAGCCCTCCCCAACGTTTTGCCTACAACAGATTATTGTGTCTGCATTAGATCGAAACTTCTTGCTCCCCACAAAATGTTGTCTAAAGATATTCCAGAACATGTCGAAATTCTTTATTGAGCCCTGCGGAATCCGGTTATACCACTTGGAAGCCACCCCTTTGAAAGTCTGAGAAAACTATCTGCACAGAAATTTATCATCGTCATCGAAATTAATCATGAAATTCTTGAACTGCTCGATGTGATTATCAGGATCCTGTGTCCCGTCGACCTTTTCTAGATTAGAGATATCAAAATGTTTTGGGAGGTTTCCAGCTAGAATTTCTGAGGGCAAAGGAGAAGCTCTCCAATTATGACCCGTCTTATACACATTAGCTCTCAAATTTTTATGGCTCGTAAAATCGAGTCCTTCCTCGGACGACAGAGTATACTCATGCTGCCATTCCAAATTCTGTTGGTCGACATGTTGGTTCCCAGAGGGAAAATTCCTTTGGTCATAGCCCTGCTCATTAGCACGACCGTGATAGGTCTTTTCCCTCGGAGACTTTCTCTTTAAAATATTTTCCCTCCGGTGTTCCACATGCCTTCAGCCATATCTTTTCTTTCTGTGATTCCTCCTAAGACACGATTCTGGTGAACTGTAACGAGAATAATCGCTTGAATCAGAAGATTCCAGGTGGCGTTTTCCTTTCCTCCTCGAAGAATGTCGCTCATGACCTCTATATCTGTCATCTCTGTTTCTAGGATGAAAGTCGGTTGCACGCTATTCTTTTCCACTGTCAAGCTCCCTTCTCACCTTGGAACAAAGATTTTCCTGAACGGTTTCTTTTTCTGCCTTCAATCTTTCAATCTCCAGCAATAACTCATTCCTTCGAGCCAACAAATCCGAGTCATCAAAGGTTTCTCCGACGCGTTGGCCACCATGCGCCTCGTATTCCATATCATTCCGATAAGTATTCCCCACAAGATTCTCCTCGCAGTCGTTAACAAAATCATCCTCTTGCTCTTCCATGATTCCGCTCGGATTAGGAATAATTTCCAGAAAGCGATTGTTGTCAGAACAATCTTCGTTTCCCACAGACGACGCCACTGATGAATTAAGAAATAGCTTAAGGGTGATTTTGTGTTAGGAAAATATTTGGGGGACTAAACAATGAAAACCAAATCCTTCGTGAAAGTGCCTTTTTAGAGAGAGAAAGTGAGAGCTAGACTAAGTAGAGAAAGAAAGTAATATTATAATAATCAATCAGATTATCAGCTCATGTGAGGTCCTTTTATAGTATAATAACATGCCCCACACACTTTAATTCCTACTTATTACACATTTAGTCCCTCTATTTTTTCACTTATTCACATAACTACTTCTATTTGTACTTTTTACAATACTTCCCCAATAAAAACACTTCCTTACAATTTATCTACATGTCTTTTATTCTCCCTCATCATTGTTAACCGTGTTTTCATAAGGTGAATAATATTGTTTTAAATGATACATAAAAATATATTCTTTGAAAACACTATTCATCAAAGCAAAAGTGTTGTGAACAAAAATTTTCAGATGATGGACACTCAATGTTTTCAGAAGGCTAATATTCTTTTTCGATACAATATTCGTCGAAGAATAAGCATTTTGAACAAATTTTTTAGAAGCTTGATAGTGATGTGAACAGTTTTTTAAATGGTGAATAACATTTCTTCAAAAATACTATTTATCAAAAGCGATATTCATAAAAAACAATTATATGAACAACATAAGATGAATAATGTTTTCAAACATAAACAATATTTTTTGAAAACACTATTCATCGGAGGCATTATTCAGCAAAAAAAATCAATATGTTATATAAAAAATAAAGTTATGTAGAATTGTTTTAAATTAATTGTTCATTAATATAAATATTTTCATTTTTATTTCACAAATTTATGTGTTTGAGCATGCTATTTGTATGTATAAATTTTGAAATGTTATATACTTAGATGTAAAACTGATATGTATGACTAAGGATTCGATTAACCGGTTGGTGAATTTTGGAGTTAATTTAATCGATCATCTGAAAGGGTAAATTAATGTTTTTGAGGATCCTAAGCTTTGAAGGGTTTTGGGTTTACTCTAAATTCAGATATTATATGCCATTTGAAAGGTTAATGTTTGGGTTTAGATTGATAATGGACTAGAGAAAATTAGTGAAAATTATTAATATGGTGGATTTAATTCTAAGTAGATGAAATCGACCCTCTGAAAGGCTTCATCGATACGTATTGATCCATGTAATTGTAATTTTACGTACGTGAACACGAACCTCCAGAATATCTCACTGGTACTTAAGAAATTAAAGTAATGATCATAGTATTTTTTTTTCTCAAACTCATAAAATGCATGCTAGTATGATTTGTCCTTCACTATTTATTATCAATTATTTTATGTTTTATATGTTATACGTCATGTTTATGCATGCTATTAAGTTATATTTCATGATCCTAAATGTAATATCTATCGTTTGTTTCTTGATTTTTCTAGTGAACATTGGTTACAATATTTGAAGAATCGTTCATCCATGTTAGTTTGTTTAGATTTTACCCTATGTGAAGAAGATATTGTGCTATATTTCTCTATTTATGATTATGAATATGTACTTACCCATCCCAAACTCTCTGACCCTAGTCCGGGAATTACGCCGGAGGAAAATTAAGGAAAATGAAATATTAGAGAAGTAAAATAAGCTATGCGTGGGTATAATGTTACATGGCATACTAGTAGCACTTCGTAGAGCTATCCCGAAAAATGTAACCACTACCCCAATTTTTTGGGAGGTCGAGAAATATTTTTCTAAGAATAAAAAGGTAGAGATGCAGAATCTTATAAATGAGCTCTTTACCAAGAAGTACACTGATAGATGTAAAATTTGTGCACACATTTTTGGAATGTCTACGATTGGTCTGAAGTTAAGGAAAATCGGGGTAAACCTTCATGAGTAATGTGTGGTGGGGTTCACATTTTAGTGATTTTTGGAACGGTTTAAGTATTTCTAATCCACCTATAGCTGCATATATGCAAAATAGAATATCAATGAGTCGATTTCCCACGCTGCACCGGATGAGGAAAGACTTAAAGTGGCAGCGCTTGAGGTTTATGTGAAAATATTTTCAAAGATGGTGGGGCCTAAGCGGAAGGTATATGGCAAAGTACAAGGTCAAGGTCTGGTAAAGAATAAAAAACATGAGGAATTGTCAGCTAGTCGATGTTTTTTCTGCAAAGAAAAAATAAATCTAAAGAAAGATTGAGAGAAACGTTGGGTTTGCGTGTTAAAAAAAAAGTATTATCACATATTTATTTATTGCAGAAAGTAATATAGTTTCTATCAAGGTATATCGACATTTCAGAAATACTTGGTGGGTTGATTCGACTGCAATGACTCATGTCTATATTTCTTTACGGGGTACATCACAAAGCATTATGCTAAGTAAGGATAAAAGATCCATTTTCACTGCAGACGAGAGCTCTTGTCATGTTTAAGCTATATACGAATTATATTTAACATTTTATGACTGCACAACGTATAACAAATTATATTAATAAATCTGAAAGATCGTCTAAATTGTAACATAAGCAGTTAGGTCAAATATCCAAAGTTAGACGAACAAGATTATAAATGAAGTTTTATCTGGTCTCCTCGATTACTCTGACTTTGGTATATACGTTGAGTGTATCAAAGGGAAATAAACCAAAACCAAAAGGGTATGGGAATATAAAGCGACAAAAGTCTTAAGGTTGATCCATTTCAATATATATAGACCGTCACGATTTCTCTCGTTTCGGATACCTTTATCTCTTTTATGAAAAGTATGAGACCCTTGATAAGTTTAAATCTTTTAGAACCAAAGTTGAAAATCAGTAACAACATTAAGACCCTTAGTTTTGACCGGTGGGGAAGACTATGACAGATATAATGGATCGGGTGAACATCGTTTATGATCATTTGCTAAATACCTAGAGGAGTGGGGCATATTCCCTTAATACACAATTTCGGATTCATCCTGCATGAATGATGTATCTGAGAGGTGGAACGAAATACTAAAAATATGGTCAGAAGTATGATAAGTCACTTATCTCTACCACTATATCTCTCAGGGAAGGCCTTAAGTGTGTTGTTTATATACTCATTAATAGAGTACCAACTAAGGCTACTGTTAGGACTTCATATGAGCTTTTGAATGGTTGTAGATCCATTTTAAATCATCTTCATGTGTGGGGTTGCCCATTTGAGGCAAATAATTATAAACCTCATGAATAGAAACTGGACCAAAAAACAGTCTGATAAGGGAGTAATTCGCCGATATTGATAATAAGGAGTCAATTTTAAATAAAATGAAGTTAATATGTCTGTGACGGTATTTATCGTTTATTAAAGGATAATTTGTAAACAAAGTATTCTATGAAGGACTAAAAGAGAAATAAAACAAGCCCACCAAGGATATTAATGGGTCCACCCTTCCCCGCTATAAAAGGAGACCCATTATTCTTGGTAGAGGGGACATTCCCGAATATAATATTCTCTTTCTACTTTCTCTCTTTACATTTGTGCTCTAGTCACATCAGGTCCAAGATCCAATATCTTTCTTAGTCATTTATTCTCTCATCATTGGCGCCGTCTGTGGGAATCCGTGATACCAAAAAGGAATCTTTTTTTTTGAAAATCGCGATCTGATCTTAAAGAATGAATGACGAAGTTGTCGGAGAGAGGGTCGGGAGAGAAGTGGCCCGAGCCGTTTCACTATCTGAAGGCGAAGAAGCCCCGGGTCAGGAGTACTACGCTCAGGGTCAGGACAAGCGTTCGGCCCTTATCATGACCAGGAGACAGCTGCTGGAAGACATTGCCAAGTTAAACGCTGAGAAGGAGCGGGCGTTAGACGAAAAAAGAGTTTGGGAAGGAAAAGGTAAAGAACCACTCATAGATAACTGCGGCGAAGGAAACCCGACTGCAGGACATCGCATCGAGGCTTGACCTGTTAGATATTATCGGGAGCCTCGCCAGGAGGGCAGGCAGAATGGCAGAGAGGAACGATACCCAGAGGTTAACCGCGGTATCTCCACCGACTACACATCGGACGACTCGTCGGGAAGGGAGTACCGACGCAAGGAAATGCTAAACAAACGCACGCAGAGAAACCGTTCCTGACGGTATAGGGCACCCCGTTCAGATTCTCCTAAGTACAAGAGGGGTAGCACCGAGAAAAGAGCGCCAGCGTCGTTTGAAAAAGAAGAGATGCAAGCAGACAGCAGAGAAGAACGGGTAGCTCTACCTCAGGTCCAGTGGCAACCTTCGAACAGCCAGAACCATGGGTACCAAACTAGTAGCCAATTCATCAATCCCGGGGATGAAGGTCACTACGGGATTCAGACCCAAGGGCTCGGAGGCGGAGCGTTCGGATTCGGAATGAATTGGAGAGCTTCACTGTTGTCCGACGAGATATTATCGGGGCATCTCCCGAAGAGGTTTGACATTTCCAAATTGGAAAAGTATGACAGAAAGAGAAACCCGGATAATCACTTGGAAGCCTTCAAAAACTTTATGTTGAGTTTCGACAATGACGATAAACTTTTATGTCGGGCTTTTTTTATGACCTTCAGGGATCGAGCATCCAAGTAGTATAATCGGTTACCACAAGGTTGTATTAAATGCTTCCGGATGTTCTGGACGACGTTCCGGCAGCACTTCGTCGGAAGCAAGAGTTTCCGAGCTAATGGAGTTACCAACATGAATTGTAAGCAGAGGTTGGGAGAGAGCCTCAGGGATTACACCAGGCGTTTTATTGACGCTAAGACCGACCTGGCCTATTGCGAGAGAACGTGGCGCTAACCGCGTATCGCTTGGGTTTGCTCCTGGGACCGATGAAGCAAGCAGTTACTATAAAACAAGCGTTTACTTTTTCCGTTCTTCTGGCCCAAATAGAAAAACAGATACTGATAGAAGAAACCGAGGCGTCGGAACTGGCGGCACAAATTCAGTAGAGCGCGCAAGCATCGGTCGTTATAAAACAAGGGGCTCAATTCAGCTATGCTCAACAAGCACAGCCGGTCAGCACGATACCACCGACCCAATCCTTTCCAATCAAGCCTTCGGCTCCCCCGAGCCAAAAAGTAAAGCAGACGAGTCAAGTGGTTTTGCGACCCATGCCTAACAAGTGGATCCGACCCGCTTACTTCGCTGACTTGACGGAGTGCGTATCTTCGATCTACGAAAAGACTAAGAAAAGTGGGATGTATCGGAGGCCTTTCCCTATACCAACGCCTCGGGAACAGAGGAACAACCGGTATTTTCGTTACCACGAAGACGTGGGGCACGATACTAAGGATTGCATTGCCCTCAAAAAGGAGATACAGATGCTGATAGAACACAGAAACCTCCTAGAGTACGTGAAAAAAAAGCTCAGCAGGGTACCACTTCGAGAGAATTCGTGACGATACCGAAGTCCGAAACCACCATGACCATTTTCGAATTCACCGACCCGTTTGATGTTTCAATCGAATACCTCGACCCAGAGTTGAATCGCAACATCATCAGGATCATCGAAGAAGGAGCTGTGGAAAGTGTTAGGAATGTAAGAAACCTTTGTAAATTTTTCGAATCATTGACTATTTTCGGTGGAGACTCTATGGCAGGTACCACACACTCCTCTAGAAAACAGCATATCGTGAATCTGGCCACCCACTTGGAAGCTTGGACCTACCCTCACTCAAAAGGTATCCCTTCACCGATCCTATATTTTGACGACGACGATATGAGAGATATAGCCGACCCTCATGAAGACGCCATCGTTATCGGGGCGGCCATTGCGGGGGAAGAGGTCCGACGTATCTTGGTAGACACCGGTAGCTCAGCCAACATAATCTTCGCATCCACTTTCGTAAAGTTCAGGACACCTCCGGTCATTACGCGGTCGGACCGAACTATTGTGGGGTTTACGAGTTCAGCAGCAGACGTGGTTGGAGAGTTCTAGGGCATCGTTCAGCTAGGCTGCAGACCGTTCAAGAAAGAGGTCACTGTTTTATTCGTGGTGGTGGATGCACCGGCTTCTCATAATGCGATTTTTGGCAGATCATAGTTATCGCGAATGCATGCGGTATCGTCCACAGTTTATCAATGTTTGAAATACGTGATCGGAAACAACGTGGGTATAGTCCGGAGCAGCCAGAAAGCGACACGAGAGTGTTACCGAGCGGCTTTGGCACCCAAAAAGGATCAAGAGATGGCACAAGCACGAGACTAGCAATTAAAGGGACTTCCCTTGGGGTCGTTACCCGTTGATGATCCTAGGGAAGCTCCCAGTTTTTTAACCACCGATGAAGAGTGTGAAAAGCACCCATTTACCAAAGGGAAAGTTCTGCAGATCGAAATCCGACTGTCACCAGCCTTCGGGAAACAGTTGTTATCTTTACTACAGGAGAATTTAGATTTATTCGCATGGTGTTCGAAGGACGTGACCGGAGTCCCAGAGAATCATGTGATTCACAAGCTAACTATCAACAAAAATATCAGACCCATTTCACAAAAGCGTCGGGCTTTTTTGCCTGAAAAGGCAGAAATCATTCTGCGAGAAGTCGAAAGAATGATCAGTGTCGGACACATCAAGGAGTCGAGTTACCCGCTCTGGACGTCCAATCCTGTCCTGGTAAAAAAGAAAAACGGGAAGTGGAGGATGTGCGTGGACTTTACCGACCTCAATCGGGCATGCCTGAAGGATCCCTTCCCGATGCCGAGGATCGACCAGTTGGTGGACTCAACGTCTGGAAATAGACTACTGTCATTCATAGACGCGTACGCAGGCTACAACCAAATCAAGTTGCACCCAGCGGATCAGGAAAGCACGACGTTTATAACAGGTCGAGGCTTGTATTGCTACAAAGTCATGCCGTTCGGATTAAAAAACACTAGAGCGACTTATCAGAGGTTGGTTAACAAAACCTTCGATTGTCAGATAGAGAGGGATATGGAAGTCTACATCGATGACATGTTAGTAAAGAGCGGCACGGATGAGGAATATCTTACCGATTTGAGGGAAACCTTTGACAACCTTAGGGGTATAAATCTCAAGATCAACCCAGAAAACTGCTCCTTCGGGGTAAGGTCGGGCAAGTTCCTGGGGTTCTTTGTTGGCGAAAATGGAATTGAGGTCGACCCGACCCAACTCCAAGCTCTTACCGACATGACTCCGCCTAAGAATATCAAGGAAGTCTAAATATTAATCGGGCGTCTAGCGGCTTTAAATTGGTTTATCTCTCGTTCATCTGACAAGTGCGCTCTATTTTTTCAGGTCTTGAGAAATGCCAAGAATTTTGTGTGGACACTGGATTGTAGCGCAACCTTTTTAGGGATTAATACTTATCTATCATCCCCAAACCTTCTAACGAAGTCTCTGACAGGCGAGAGACTTTTTTCCTTTACATAGCAGTTTCGCATTTTGCAGTGAGTGCGGCCTTGATCAGCGAGTCGGGAACGGCCCCTAAATCGGTATACTTCGTGAGCAAAAGCTTACTAGATGCAGAAACGCAGCATCTAAGGCTGAAGAAAATGGCCTTAGCATTAGTGACCGCGGCACGAAAAATGCGGCCATATTTTCAAGCACACCATATTGTCGTCCGCACCTCGTTTCCACTCAAGTACGTTCTTCAGCGCCCGGACATGTCAGGGAGAATGTCTAAATGGTCGGTCGAGTTGGGCGATTTCGACATCAATTTTGAGCCGTGGATGGCCGTTAAAGGCCAAGGTATGGCTGATTTTATAGTGGAATTCCATTCCGAATGCCCGAACCAAGATACACCGTCTGGAGAAGCCGAACCAAATGAGTGGATCATCTGCACCGACGGTGGATTGAACGTAAATGGCTGCGGAGCGGGCGTACAGATAGTCACCCCAACGGGCATAAGTATGCATCAGGCAATTCGATTTGGTTTTCCCACTTCTAACAACAAAGCCGAATATGAAGCCGCCCTGGCCGGTTTGCGACTAGCACAGGTATGTGGAGCTAGGCATGTACGTCTCGTTAGTGATTCTCAACTTTTGATAAATCAAGCCTCGGGAGCCTCGGAAGCTAGTCAAGAACATTTGGTTCAGTACTTAACCGCATTAAGGGTGTTAGCTGCGTCATTCGCTAAGATAACGTATGAATATGTCCCGAGAACCAAAAATATGGTAGCCGACTCTCTAGCATCGGCCTCTTGCTCAAGCAATTACCCCTAGGTAACCGAACAAGAAAATCCATCGATCATAAAGAGGAAAGAGATGGATAATCGACCTGTAATTTCTTGACAGGTGTCTTTGGTAACTATTTTTGATTGGCGACGGGATATTATTGCTTTCCTAGCCGAAGGTCTACTGCCGGACGATGGCGCATCGGCTCGAAAGGTGCGCAACAAAGCCCGATGCTACATTTTATTGGGCGACATATCAAAAAATCGTTCAGCCGGCCCTTACTGAGGTATTTAGGGGTAAATGAGTCGCAGATCATTGTGTCCGAGTTACATGACGGAGAGGGCGCGGCTCATTGTGGTTACAAGGCCCTGATAAGGAGAATGTTTCTCGCCGGGTTTTATTGGTCGACGATAACGACAGATGCTCAGCAGATAGTAAAAACCTGCAACACTTGTCAAAGATTCGCGAACGCGATAAACGTGTCCGCGGCCCTTTAGAATCCATATCTGAAGGATTACCCTTCGACCGATGGGGAATCGATCTTGTAGGGCCATTATCAATGGCATCTGGTGGGAGACAAATGATCGTGGTGGCTATGGATTACTTTTCCAAATGGGTTGAAGCCGAACTATTATCCGCCACTAAGACTAAGGCCATCGTCAGATATATTTGGTCCAATATCTATTGTCGGTTCGAGGTACCCCAGAAGCTCACCATGGATAACAGACCCCAATTTAACAGCAGATAGATGAAATCTTTTTGCACAACTTATAGGATTATGTAATGTTTCTCTGCCCCATTCCATCCTCAAGCGAACGGGCAAGTCGAAGTCACCAAACGAACCATTCTGGACGGACTAAAAAAGAACCTCGAAGGAAAAGCTAGCAAATGGCCAGACTATTTGCAGGAAGTGTTGTGGGCTTACCGAACTACACCTCGAACGGCGACTAAGGAATCACCTTATGCTTTGGTATATGGTATGGGCGCGGTCACTCCGGCAGAATCCATTTTTCCATCTTTTAGGATCGGTACCTATGATGAAAACACAAATGAAGGTGTTAGACAGTTAGCTCTCGACCTCATAGAAGAAAAACGGAATCGTGCTCAACTAAATTCTTTACACTATTAGACTCTAATGAGGATTCCATATGCGTCTAAAGTACGACGGCGAGAATTCAAAGTCGGTGATAAGGTTTTGAGACGAGTTTTTCTGCACACCAAAGATAGAAGCCTCGTTAAGCTCGCCCCAAACTGGGAAGGACCATACGAAGTGATAGAGAAAGTCAAGAGCGGGACATATCGTTTGCAAGACAAGCTCGGGTGTTCGTTAAGGCTACCATGGAACATTGAACATCTGAAATTGTATTTGGAGTGATTTTGCATTTTGTAACTTTGTGAGCATTATTTTTGTAAGAACCTTTTGGTCGGGGATGCACTCTTTCCTACCTCGGTGGAGCAAGAAGGTTTTAATGAGGCATCGGTAGCAACCGACCCTTTTAATCGAAAAAATTTGCCTTTCCATATTTGAAGTGTTACAAACGACTCTGACAGCTGACGAGCTGATCGACGATTATTTTTAGTAATCTTGACTTCTTTACAGAAACTTCATAGGTTTTTCAGTGTTCAAACTGATCTACATCTTAATTCCCGACCCTAAGGGGAAATTTTCAATTTTACATTAATCAACATAACCTTCATAGGTTTTTCAGTGTTCAAACTGATCTACATCTTAATTCCCGACCCTAAGGGAAAATTTTCAATTTTACATTGATCAGCAGAACCTTCATAGATTTTTTAGTGTTCAAACTGATCTAAATCTTAATTCCCGACCCTAAGGGAAAATTTTCAATTTTACATTGATCAACAGAACCTTCATAGGTTTTTCAGTGTTCAAACTGATCTACATCTTAATTCCCGACCCTACGGGAAAATTTTCAATTTTACATTGATCAAACAGAACCTTCATAGGTTTTTCAATGTTCAAACTGATCTACATCTTAATTCCCGACAATACGGGAAAATTTTCAATTTTACATTAATCTACAAACCTTCATAGGATTTTCAATTTTTCATAGGATTTGACATTAGCAGGTTTTCCAGTGTTTGAACTGATCCGCACTTTCCGTGGTCTTTTGACAGGCTACAATGCATAATTTGGTTCCCGACCAACCATAGATTTATAAAACCAGAGTATTGGTCTTTTCACTTGCATCTCACTATGGCGGCAACACAATTAGTGACTTCAGGCTTGGGAAGAACCTAAAAGTATTGGATATCATTCGTAACGGAATCTGGAATTGGCATTCCAATATTAGATCAGCAAGATCTCGAAGCCGTGCTAATCTGTTGGAGATCCACAACCTAATCCTCTCTATCCCGCCTCCCAACCTCGAATCCACTAACATCCCTTACTGGAAGTCGAAGGCTGAATGCAATTCCTTTACAATCAGAGACATGTACCTTGCCATTCGTCTGCCTAACCCTAAAGTGGGTTGGGCGGGGTTAGTCTGGAATAAATTCAATATTCCTCGTCATTCCTTCATTTCCTGACTCGCTATTTTAGGCAAGCTTGCCACCAAAGACAAGCTTATCAGTTGGGGTTACAATATCCCAACTGATTGTGCCCTGTGCAACTCTGAATCTGAAACTATCTCTCATCTCCTATTTGAGTGCAGTTTTTCCCAGAGTATCTGGACTAACGCTAGTAATAAACTAGGTTTCCCCTTTACGAATATTAGCTGGCAGTCTTGGATTTCTGAAGCGTCAACATGGTCTCAATCTCGTAACCACATAATTTGGCATGCTTTTTTGTCGCGGTAATTTACCAGACGAAAAAGAAGGACTTATGACCATGGAAAATCCAGCAATAATATGGGTTTTTCAAAGAATAGGAATCATAGAGATCCAATCCAAAAGCCAATAATTCAAACTATTTTGAATGTAGTAAAAATTAACTATAAAATATATTTTTAGAAGCTGAAAGGTAAGAAGGGAAAACATAATGAATATATTTCTAATTTGTAGAATGTGTGAATGATTTTGATGATAATGACAATAGTGGTGCATGAGATTTGTTGTTTTAAGTTCAGACTATGGGTAAAAATGTTGGCTACTCAATAGTGATATAACTTACTACATGTGTTCATTCAACTAATTGTTTGTTACTTACAAATGCAATAGAAAATTTATTTGGAGAAAAAACTTCCGTTTTATTTTTGTGAGATTGGTATAAATATCATGATTAATTTTTTTTAAATTTTAACGGTTTGATGAGCGATTCATCCATTTGTATCAGAGTCAATAAAAGTCTTATTGTGATTTGTAGAATAATCGATTGCATACTTATTGAATCATGTATGTCTTTTTATTCTAAAGAATCCATGCTATTTGGAATTATATATTTAATTGAGCTAGTTAAGGTATAAATTTAGTGATTCTATGAAAATCATAAAGTGGTAATTTATTCTTGGTAAAAACATAATTATGTGTTTTTGTTTTGTTTTAAACAACTGTTGTTTTTTTTAATAGTTTGAGAATTTTTGTATTGATTAAGAGTTTATCTGATGGCTAGAATTTTCTCCTAAAATTAGCATCAAACAAACTATAATTTGATGAACGAATTTTCTCGTAATTACGTTTTTAATTTGAAATTATTATTTTTAAATAAACAGGTTTTGTTTGTTTAAAGAAAAACATAAAACTTAATTTCTTTAAAAAACACATTTAACCTTATTTATCTAACAAACAAAACCCACTTACTTAAAAAAAAAAATTAATTTTAGATAATAAAGCTCGATTGGTAAACTTTCAATTTTTTAAAGTAAAAAGTTGGTTTTAAAAAGTTAATTTATTTGAAAACCCGAAAATGAAAATGATTTTTTAAATATTTAATTTTGAAAAAAAAAATTATTTAAAAAATGAATTTTAAAATTATTTAAAAGCTGCTTAAAAATTTAATAAACAATATTTATTTCAAAACTGATATTTTAAAATATTTTGAAAACTTGTTTTGTATACGTTTATTTAAAAATTTAAATTAAATAACTTTTAAAATATTAGATTTATATATATTACTTAAAAGAGTAATATTCGCAGCAAATGGAGTAAATTACTATTTCCGTAAATAAGGATTAAAGAGGATTGGGTGTTCAAGTATTGTACACTATGTCGACATTTTATATCAGACTTTAACATTATTGCCATATTGAATGATATAACTTTGATGAACTATTCCACCAAAATAATTTTTCAGTACATTATGTCGACCTTTTATACCAGATTTTAAAATTATCAAAATAAATTAAAAGTTATGTTTACCGCTTTTTTTCTGTAAGTTCTTTTCGTTTATATAAAATCAAATATATATTTTTAATCTATATTATATTTTATCTAAACTACTCTTTTTTATTATGCCATTAATTCTCACAATAAACACACACAAATTAAAATCATCTTTTTCAAATCATCTTTTTTAATATATTTTTTAGTTTATTGAAATATCTTTATATTATTCAAATCAAATACAACTGTATTAAAATTTTATTTTATTTTATTTAGAATATATTTTTTATTTTTATTATTTTAATTTAGGATTTTGAGCCGCTTTTATATAAAGTCTATATGTCTTAAGTTTTAAATAAGTTTTTTAATAATATATTTTTTAATGAAAAAATTGTTCAGTTATAAATGAAATACTTGTTATCGGAATGAATGAACATAATTACTTAGAGTTGCATCAGATAAATAAAAGATTAAACGTTACCATCAATCATTTTCCGCCCACTTTACAAGTATTGAGTAAATACGCATATTCCCACGAGTAGGGCTGTCAAAAAAATCCGAAAAATCCGATATCCGACCGAAATATTTGATATCGAATCCGAAAAAAAAATGGATAATATCCGTATTCGAAAGAAAACGGATAATATTCGTATCCGAATTCGTATCCGAAAATTGCGGATATGGATATAGACATATCCGTATTCGAAATATCCGATATCCGAAATTGTATAAATATATATATATAATTTTTTTAAACATATTTTTTAGTTATCCCACATTGTAAAAAGCAAAACAAAATACTAAGAAAGTTGTTCATAAATATGGAATATTGCTTCTTTAAAAATTATAACTTATCCCACATCTAAAGTTGGAAAAAGAATCGTTACCAAACTGTTTATAAAAGACATGGTGGCTTTTCTTAACAAGTATATCTTTTTTAGTCTTATGACTCTTATCCCACATCTAAAATGTGGAAAAGAATTGCTACCAAACTTTCTATAAAAGACATGGTGGCTTTTCAATATAAGTATATTTTTCTAACCTTATCCCACATCTAAAATGGGAATATGAATTTCTACTAAGGTGTCTATAAAGGTAGCCTAACCAATAATGCAATTAGTTAAAAACTTTAGTGGATATTCGGATTCAGATATTACGGATAATATCCGTCGGATACGGATTCAGATATTATTTTTAAAAAAAATCGGATTCGAATTCGGATTCGAATAGTGATTTCGGATTTCGGATTCGGATATAGACAGATTCGTATCCGAAATATCCGTTTGACAACCCTACCCACGAGTGCTTATCGAGATAATATTTATGTCTTACCGAGTACTATTTTGACTAATCGTGAGTTAGTATTGATGGGAGCTATCATATACGTATTTCCTAACACGATCCACGTATTATATATATATGGCATATAAACAAATATTACAAACGTGAATAATTTAAATGTAAATATAATATATTTTTTATTATATTTTTTATTGTTTAAACCGTTTGTATTAGTTTTTGAACGACGGGTAAAGAGAAATTGAGGTTATTCGAGAATATAATTAAGTTTGAGACCATCTTTAGTCAAAATAAGATAAACATATTTAAACCATTTTCTTAGTGTTTTATTGCATAGTTTCAAAATTGAAGAGGTGTTTTGAAAAAATGGCCAAACAGTGAAACCATATGGAGTTTTGAACTATAATTTTTGAGCTAGATCAAACGAATTTGCCTTACAATGTAAGTTATTCAGTGGTATGATAGTATATATGTCAGAATGAGATAGTTAAAATTGAGGAAGAAATTATGAAACTTTTATATCAGAGTGGATAGCCATATGTTTATTAATGCATTGGTTATTATCGACAATGGTCTCATAAATAAGTAATCATATAAATAAGTATCAAACTAATAGATAAAATTCCATTATGAAGTATAGATACCATATATTAGAACTTTTTCAAGGATTGAATTCTAATACTTAAGTCTAAACTATAAAATTGAAGGATTAAATTTAAAAGAAACAAATAGTCAAGGTCATAGTCCCTTGTCACAGAACAGTAACTAAGGGTTAGGATTCCAACTAGAGTTAAATTAAAATCTTGATTTCAATATTATATAAAAGAAATATAATATTCATTTATTCACGACACGATTAAAAGAACATCCAACGTTTTACTGGTTACAAGATCATAACCTAAAATGAAGATCCTACTACTCAATAAAGTAAAAATATTAAGGAGTGTTGCATGTAGCACATTACTTCGCGATTTTATAAAGGTACTTTAGATACAAAAGATCACAAAGAAAAAGAATAAGACAAGAATAAGAAAATGATATGTCTTATTTATGAGAGTTTTCTAATTTCGTATTTAGTGAATAACTTTAAATATTTCAAAGGATTCATATATGCACGAGTTTGTGATTCAAGAAATTCGAATTCTAAAAATGTTATTAGATATACCATTTTAAGATTAAGTGCTAAATTTTATGTTTTAAACTAAATATGACGAGCATGTGAATTAATTTTATATAAATGATCCACATCTTAAATTAATTTTATATTTATTTAGTAAAATTTTATGGATCTCTGGTTTTAAATCGCATGTTATCTGGCTGACTAAATATTACCACATGTTAGATTGTGTGTTTAATCAATTAAGTATTAATTTAGAAAAACATTGGGTTTTGGTTAGATTTAGGACTGCATTCCCGCAACAAAAGAAGTATCACTTTTGTATTAATATATTAATCAAACAAAAAATAATAGTGTATATTTTTCGGGAAACCCCTTCATGGTTGCCGCGGTAAAACCCTGTTTTGGTATCGTTGTCGTGGTGTCCCCGAATGGTTGCCGCATAGACACCTCAAAGTACCGTGACGCCTTTTATAGTTGTCGTGATGATGTTTTTATCGTTGCAACAAAAACCCTCACTATAGCCTTGTGCTATAGACAAATCTTTAAAGGTCATTAATTTAAACATGGACCACATGTTAGCTTGGGACTTGAGTAAATTTATGTGATTATTTTCTATTTATGTGCTATATAAATTGCATGATTAAGGTTATCTAAACTTCGGTAGTTAGATCATGAAACCAATTGTATCACAATGATCTCTATGGGTGAATTGATTTACTTAAAGTTTTCATAAGTTTATGACTAATGATATTACATGCATTAGCGGTCTGACATAAGGTATATTTGGTATATATAATCATGAACATGATATTATCAATTATGAATTGGTCATTAAGTATTTGATCGAAATAGGAAAACCACCTAAATATATTACACTCATAGTGTTCCATGTTGGATGGCTATCTCGAATTAAGTCGACTGAAATTGGATCAAAATTAGATATTATCAAACTTAAACTCATGCAAGTATATGTTAATATTTTTTCCAAAGATATCGTATTAGTGATATAAGGCTATGTTTTACAAGTCAAGTCCCTATTTAAACATTGTTCTAATTCTATTTATTAATAAAAATGATGTTTTTTGTTGTGTATGTTCTTAATATAAAAAATATATTTAAGCTATTAGGCAATAAATCTCATATATTAAACAGGTCAATTGTTTCTAATAAAAAATATATATGAATAAGATTTGAACGACTATGATTTTGACCTGATATTAATTATTATTATACCCAAGCCCTTCACTGAAGATAATTATTCTTATAATTTGAGACATAAAAAATCCAAAAGGTTTTATACTTAGAAATCTTGAAATAGTAAATACTTTGGGCATTATGTAAAGTTGTTCGACAAAGATCACTAATGCAATTGAGTTTTTCAAATTAGTTGAGAAACGTTTTGTTCAGATTAATAAGGTAGAGATTAAGATATTGTTGATGTAGTTCTCCACCATAAAGTTTTGCATGAAACATAAAATAAGGCAACATATTCTCAAAATATCAATAATCGCCTTAAAATTAAATACACTTAAAATTGACCTTCCTAGGTTTGATTTTAGTTTTTTCCTCAATGTGCGAAGTGGATATTTAGTAAACTAATTTCTCATGGTACTGAAGATGAGGAGAGTTTGAAACAGAAATATCATGGGTTGTATATGATGGGGTCTCAATAGTGGAAAGAAAAGATAAGAAAGTCATTTGATAAGGTTTTTGGTCAAATAGCAAAAAAATCTAAAAAATCACTTGCTGCAAGTTGATGTTTCTTTTGCAAAACGGAAATGTAATTTCAAAAAGGAATGTGGAAAGTACCAAGCTTATATGAAAAATTAATGATAATCTCATAAATTTATTCAGATCATAAGTAAATTTAGTTTCGAGTATAAAAAAGAACATGAAGGTTGATACGGCTGTGATCACCTATATTTATAATGTTATTTGGTGTACAATAAAAATTCAGATCTTCAGTGATGGTGAAATATCAACCTCTCAAATAAAGGTTAGTTTGTGTTTAGTTAATGGTATTTGTGATTTTTAATTTTTTCTTTCTAGTGAGTATTTATTATATTTGAAAGATGTCACTAGAATTTGATATATTATGTTTTCTTAAGATCAATCAAATAAATCTTTCTTTACATGATAACGTGGTAGACATTTAGATATTTAACAATAAATTATAAGTTGTATTGATCAAATACTATAAAATATCTAACAAAGAAATTACAAGGCTGTAAATTTATGAAATCATTTGCATAATCACTTAGGTTATATATTTAACTCTAAAATAGGTAAGTTTGTTGCTAAAAGGTTTATTAGGTTCTCTTGAGTATCCAAACTTCGATACTTGAATCAAATGTATTAAGGGATACATACCAGAGTGAAAAGGTTAAGTGCCTACATAACAAAATAAGTTATAGAGTTCACATATACCGATACATGTGGACTATTTCCTAATGCACTCCTAAAACAAACATTGGTATATTTTGTATGATAGATTACTCATCTTGGAACATGTATTCATACTTTATTTATATGAAATCAAAAGTTCTAAAACAAGCTCATAGATTTTAAGGCCGAATTTTAACAAAATGTTAAGAGAATTGAGTGTGTCAGATATGAACATAATTTTAAATACTATGTAATATATGACGTTTAAGCTGAACAAAATCATATACCATTTGTAAAGTACCTAGAGGAGTTCGGTATACATTATCGGGTTCGTCTAGCATGAATGACTTATCCAATAGACGAAACCATACGCTTGAGGATACAATAAGATATATGATTAGTCGACTTTGAGGTGAGTCCATCAAATGTGTTGCATAAATTCTCAATATAGTTGTAGAACGAGAAAATATTAAAACCTCATATGAACTTTGGACTGGAATAATCCTAGTTTAAATCATTTGTTTATTTTGAGGATGTTCATATAAAGTGAAACCTCGAAAGAATTAGACCCTAAGATTATTAGCTATTATTTCATGTATTCATAATATATAAGATATTTTAAGTTTTATGATCCTTCAGTTAAAAATATATTTGAGACGATAACAACATAGTTCTTTTGAGAATATTGAGTTTCGAGGAAACATTTTGGAATAAATGTCCAATTTGAGGAATAATCCATTAAGAATCATGCAGTTTTCAATGAAGATACACATATATAAGATAATTTGGTTTCAATTCTAGATAAGTTTCTATTAGAATTTTATGGACAAAAAATATGTATGGTAAAAATATGATATTTCTAGCGGATGTCAGATGAGTCCTGAAATCAAAAGAGATGAAACATCTGTAGATAGAAAACCAGACGAAAAAGAATGACCTATGACCAATCCAAAAGCCAATAATTCAAACTATTTTGAATGTAGTAAAAAATTAACTATAAAATATATTTTTTGAAGCTGAAAGGTAAGAAGGGAAAACATAATGAATATATTTCTAATTTGTAGAATGTGTGAATGATTTTGATGATAATGACAATAGTGGTGCATGAAATTTGTTGTTTTAAGTTGAGACTATGGGTAAAAATGTTGGGCACTCAATAGTGATATAACTTACTACATGTGTTCATTCAACTAATAGTTTGCTACTTACAAATGCAATAGAAAATTTATTTGGAGAAAAATCTTTCGTTTTATTTTTGTGAGATTGGTAAAAATATCATGATTAATTTTTTTAAATTTCAACGGTTTGATGAGCGATTCATCCATTTGTATCAGAGTTAATAAAAGTCTTATTGTGATTTGTAGAATAATCGATTGCATACTTATTGAATCATGTATGTCTTTTTATTCTAAAGAATCCATGCTAATTGGAATTATATATTTAATTGAGCTAGTTAAGGTATAAATTTAGTGATTCTATGAAAATCATAAAGTGGTAATTTATTCTTGGTAAAAACATAACTATGTGTTTTTGTTTTGTTTTAAAAAATGAATAAACTGTTGTTTGTAATAGTTTGAGAATTTTTGTATTGATTAAGGGTTTATCTGATGGCTGGAATTTTCTCCTAAAATTAGCATCAAACAAAGTATAATTTGATAAACGAATTCAAACAATTGGGATCGTTGCTCATGAAAGACTTAATCTATGATAATAATGTTGATTCAAGACTGTCCAACGATGTTCACCATGGCCTGCGAACAAACACTGCAACCGGCGATAATTTACAATATACATATCATGTACATGTTATTTATATCGATTTATTTATTTAAATATATACAATAAACTATCATTTTTTATTTAAAGCCGAATATCAAATATTAAAATCCGACACATTGTAAAATAGTTGCTTTTATATTTAATTCAAATTAAACGAATTATTAATTTATATCCACTAAAAACCGAATGTATAGATTAGATGATTAGATAAAAAGGAACCATCGACGCTTCAAACGTGTAAAATACAAACCAAAACAAAAACCAAAGTAGAATATCTATCGCATTTTGTTGTTTTATCAAAACGAAGAGAGACCCATTAGTCGAGACCATTTATATGGTCTACCTACTCATAAATAGTTGGACTCAAATTTTAAGGTCCATCAAATAATCTATGGCATCTAGATTGTCGAAGATCGAAAGTCTCATTAGCAATGAAAGGTGAAGGACCATTTATCTTTTGCACAATGATACAAATTCTTAAAAGTAACTTTAGCATCCTCAAAATAATGCAGATGAGATTTCAGTATTGCTAACAAAAAATCGAAGTAAATATCAAATAAATAGAAGATACACAATAATATGAGTTTGAGAAATTACTTGTGTTCTTCCAAGACTTGGTTAGTCGTCTCAGATTACCTTTTACATTGATTTTCTTCTCGTTTCTCACATCTCGTTGATGAAGAAGATCTTCATTTTCCATATTTTATAAGCCTTTAACAACTCATCAACAAATTATTCGTCACCCATGTTGTAATACTATAAAAGAATACAGGAATTTCAGGACAGCCCAGCAATGACAGTAAATTGCTCCATTAACATTCGGATCTTCGAAAATCTAGATGCCATGATACATGAAATCAAGGTAAACCAAGAATTCAGACTATCATGGCTTAAGCATAGTCTCACCAAATCAAAATAGATAATAATATCAGGATCCAGGGAGAATCGGAGGTCCCAACTCAACACGTTCGAATAGACAACCAACTCATTTGGACCACAACTCATTGGAGATCTACTTTGCATGGGTAACCGAATTATCACCTCCTTTGGAAATCTTTGTTTCTCATAAATAGTATTTAATTCACTATCTTGAAAATAATCATAAGAGAATTGGACAAGGGCCAAAACATATTTGGTGTCAACCTCTAAGAAGTTTGGCTCAACACGTCAAACCACTGATGTTTGAAGTACTCTTTCCTTCACTGACACCATTTTAACCTTGCAACTTTTACTATTTTTGGCCTTCAAAGTTTTCTTTTTGGCCGACTTTATAGTTTCAACACTCTTCCCAGATTGACCAGTTGTCTTTTGAGGAGATTTCTCACTTATACTTTCATCTTCATCCTTCACCCCCTCCCCCCCCCCCCCTTTGGACTCAGAATGCTCATTTTGATGAGAGACAATATATCATTCCCTATTAAGTTGTTGTGATGGAGAATCGAAATAAGGTTGAGTCTGTTCGGTGGTTACCTAATCCCCAAAAGGTGGGTTTGTGTGAGTTCTAGTTGGTCTAACCAAGCTTGGTGGAGAATTTTGTTCTATGATAGAACCCATGTCTTTAAATGTAGAAGTACCTCTAGAACTAATAGCTCATTAAGACTGTGGTGGCATGGATAAACGAATTTTCAAAGTAAAGCATTGAGCAGTTAAGAAGGTTCTTGTGTAATATTATGTATGTTGTATGGGAAAACTCATATGTAGTCAATTGTTTGAGTGAGTGTTTGTGCCTTCAGAGGCAGGTAATCCAGCAGCAATGTTAACTCGTTTTTTCTCTATATTAAGCTTAGATAAATTTAGTCAATCATTTTTAGTTAAAGTGTTTTTTGCAGTGAACATGCAAACAGAAAAGTATCACCGGAAAATAAAATATGTGGTGGTAATGGTGGTGGAAAGTAAGGATTATTGTTGGCTATTAACTTAACAATTATTTGAAAACTCAACTTTTCTCTCTAAAAGTAAGTTTTCTCTCTCTATAAATTACTATGGTAAGAAAATGAAGAAAAAACTTATATAGACAACTGTAGAAAACCAACATGTTTTTATTCTAAGAAAGTGTGAAAGCCGACAACGACTATAATCTATAGAGAAGTGGAACCACCTCCACTTATTGACATGCCTACCCTGTCCTAATATGAAGTCACGGGTCAAATGATTTGTTGACACGTGTCCAACAATTTGACCAGTTAATGGTCACAAAAATATACCAACAATATATCTGAATAACCCCATTAGATAAATTTGAGTTATTTCTTAATGACTTGAAGAAAAAATTTTAAGGGTTATATCTGAATGGATCATTGAAACATATTCGAAGGGTTTGGTTGTTAGCCCTCCCAAAGATTCTTTGAGAGGACTAAGGGTTTATATGATAAGGAAGAAAATTTGAAGGGCATATTCGTCTAAGACCAATATTGATTTTTATTTTTTATTATTACTTTTATTTTTATTATTTAATTTATTTTTATTTTATTAACTTTATGGATTTTGGGACTTTGGGCTTGGCCCATTAGTTTGTTCTGGTCTTTAAGACCCATTAGAATATTGGGACTATAAAAAGGCTCTTATGCAACATTTAATAGAACTAAGACATTTACTGCTAATGAGACTTTCGATATCTATATATTTATTTAACCAACTCTTTTATCTCTCTAACCTCTACCAAACATTAATTATTTATGGCCACTTTACCAAACAACCCTCCAGTTTAATTTGATTCATATCAACAAGGGTTTTGGGGAGACAAAACGGTGAGATTATTTACGCACATAGAGCATAATCATAATAAAATTAATTCATAGGTGAAAACATAAAGGACACATGCTAAAAATGCCTAGTCTTAGGAAATACTAGACATACTCTGAAGACTCTCTAAATTCTCAAAGAGTCATGAGATAAGTGTTGCTTCGAGTTAATCGCTATGGAGAGTATTTTTTTTGTTGAACTTGTTTCATCATCAAACGCTTTGAAGCAACAAAAAAACCAAGTTGCTTCATTTCCGGACTCATTGATGTAATTTATCGCTTTTACAAATTTATGGACCTCGACGTGCTCAGAACGTTTTATTTGACCCTTAGATAAGACTCTCAGTACTCCATCCTCGAATATCTCACCATGAATATTGTAGCTACTATAAGAGAATTATTTATTAGGGTTTAAGTCTTGTTTTAGGCTGACCTTAGTTGTATTTATTAATTATTATTATTATTATTAACAAATCTGATTGAGAATTTATATAAATATGTCAATATACCTCTAATGACATTAATAACTATAAAGCCTTTATTATTTTATCTTTCTCCATTAACTCTATAAATATTATGGTGAGCCGAACATGGTCTTATCTTGGTGATGATTGATTTTTATTTTCTATATTACATTTATGTTGTCCATATATTTTTTTATAACCATAAAACCATTTGAAAAATTGGTTGACGCATAAAGCCGCCATGGATGTTTTTTTTGTTTTCTTTCATCAAACAATAATAATACTTTTTTTTATCTCGTATCATGTAATTATTTACAACAAAACATATTCTACAACAAAGCAAGATAAAGAAAGCCTCAAAGAAGCATCACACATTTCGAAAAAATCCCCATCGTGTTGAATCTCTTTAACATATAGACCAATGGTAAACTATTGTTTTTATGACAAAAAAGTCACGTCAAAACTACTTTTCTCATTCACTAAATTATTATCCACTATGGATGCGCTATCCATAACTGATACTTAATCCACAATATTATTAATAGACGATCAAAAAAATGCTACAGTGTATGTAAAATCAATTTCGTCACATACAAAAATAGTTCTTAAAATCACCATAAAAATAGCAAAATCTAAAACAATATCTAATCAATCGATCTCACTTACTTAATGCATAATTCATCATACTCTCAATATTTTCAAAAGTATTAAGTATACGAAGTGTAACGTTATCATTTTGTTTAAAAATAACCGACGCATCTAAACATATTGTAGACCAAAAATAGTCTCATATTTTTTTTATAACTTAGTAACACTAGTTAATGCAACTAGAGCTGATCTCATAAACAATATGTTTCACAACTAAATGGGCTTAGTTTTCCCAACTAGGCTTGCTCTCACAAACAAATATGCTCTCACAAGTATATAAACCTAGTTTTTACAAGTACATGGTAAATACACTTGCAATAACACACAATCTATTTTCGCACCTAAAAAATAGAAATTTTATGACTATATCTAAAATAAAATAAAATGTTTTTTTCATATAAACCACCTTATATATTGTATATAGATCTGTAATTACAAATAAATTTGTTTTTCAAACAAAAATTTGTATATTATCTTATAATTATATGTTTTTTCTTAATTGAAAATTTCAAAACTTAAATCATTAAAATCGATAAATATAAAAAGAACAACATATGAAAAAATATAACTTTTACATGAATGTATAAGTAAAAACGTATCTAAATCGATATGAGTTGTATTCATCAAAACCAAAAAACACACAAAAAATTCATAAATACATGAAATTAAAACATACACCTATAAAAATCGTATCTAATATTTTGTAAATATTATAATTTTATTTTTTTTAAATAAACATACACTATAACAATTTTAATATTTTGTAACGCTCTCCCTTCTCTCTAGGGTTTCTCTCTCTAGAAACCATAGAGAGCGTCGTTCTCTGAAGAAGTATGTATTACTCTTTTATACTCTCCTCTGATCCAATTTAGCTGGTCGTTTGTAATAACTGAACCATGTCCTTCCCTAACATTTCCCTCTTTTCTAATCTCATACGGGCCTCCTCGCTTTCTTCCATTCCATTTGTATCAGTTTCCCTTACAAACCTGTTTTTACAACTATATCCCTTCGTTTCATCATCTTCGCCGCTTTGATCTCTTTCGGTGACCGATTTCATAAAAAATCGGTATGAGTCTTCTCTTCAAGGGACAAGAGGCTAGTTGTTTTTTCGATCATCGTCCTCAATCAATCCTGCGAGGACCTTCGTATGAAGCGGCTGTGGTTGTACGATTTCTATCGGAGCGGTTCGGTAAATGGGTCGATTTTTGGATGTTAAGCGATTCTTCCTTTTGCCTACTATGATTGTTTCTCTGCGGTGGATTCAGCATCTCTTCGACTTCTTCGAACGGTTTGAAATAAATCGTTGTTGATCTAGTAATAGATAGTTTTTATCTTTGTTGTCATGGTTTCAAATTTTTTTGTAGTTTCTTTGTGTGGGTTGCCATGGTTTATAAGTGTTCGTTCGTATTTCTTCGAAGGTTGGTTTCGGTTAGAACTATCTGGATCTGCATATAAGCTGTGATTTGGGCCGTCAGATCTGTTTCTGCAGACTGTTAGTCTATCTTATCTCTTCTTTTGTGTGTCAAAATTGCTGTATTTCGACCGTCAGATCTGTTTTTGCAGACCGTTCATCTATCTTATCTCTATTTTTTTTTGTCAAAGTGGATGTATTTGGTCTTCCGGTGTGCTTGCCATGGTATGTTGATTCTATGGGTATCTAATTGTGGCTCTGCCGCAGAAGCTGCCTTAGAAATCTACGAAGCTCCACTGTTGGTTATAGAATCTATATCTCAGATTCTTATGTAATATGAGTATGTATTTTATGTTATATTTTAGGTATTTTTGGGATATATTTATCCTTTAACTCTGTAACTTTATTTTTATTTATTATATATTTAATGTTTTTTTACACCAAAAAAACCTAGCTAGAATTTTAATTTTAGACGGATAATATTGTCTTAACTTTCATAAAATAAAAACATAGTTTCTTTAAAAAAATCACTTAATTCAAAATAAAAACATATCCGTAACACACGATCGCGATGTAATCTATATTATAATCGCAAAAACTAACTCCAACTCCTCTATAAAATTGAACGACTATTTCGACCGCTTATCATAGGCTAGTACAAATCCGTCAATAAGAAACAAAACAAATCGGGATAGAAGAGAGGAAATCCGAATGAATCTCATGCAAAAGTGAACCCCACCACCGAAATGCAATGCATGAGATGTTTTAGATGCCAGGGAATCATACGCATGGCCTACTGCCATCGTGGTTCATTACGATGGGCTAGTCTTACACGCGCTTAAGCAGCCACAGGGACAGGCGTGAGAGATTGATAGAGCTGGGACAAATATGGTATGGCTTTTGGGGAAGATGAAAGGGTAAAAGGACAAAGATGGTTGTGTAGACTTTAATCATAGGAGCGAGGGTAGGTGTGCATGCACGCTCCTCTAAGATTCTCTTTCTTTTTTATGTCTACTCAAACGTTCTCGTGATTCTATCTATCACCCCAACCTAGGTATATTCCGATCCTTTCTTTTATTTTATTATTTTAAATAAAATGATAAGTTCAGAAAGGATATCCGATACAAATGGCAAATTATTGTATAGACAGATTGACATATACACTATGTTTTTTAACCTTATCTAGTTAATGGACAATACATGTTCATGTGATAATTTTTTTTATTTTAAAGGATTGTTATCATAAATGAAATTAGGTAGAATTGCATTTTTGGACTAATTGAATATTATAATTAATTTAAATTTTTGAAGTTCTGAAATTCAACATTTACAAAAGTTTAGGTTTGTTTCTTTTAAAAGTAAATAATTATTTTTTATTATTACACCTTAAAAACATTTGGTGGAATACACCTTAAAAATTACGGTATCGTGTTAAAAAAAAGTATATTATTTATATATAATTAAACTCAATTTAATCATTCAAACATATTGAATTATTTAAAAATTATCGTGTTAAATGAAAATACTATATTTTTTAACCTTATTTAGAGAATTCTGTGAACATTTTTTATTTTAAGCCATGGTTACTATAATAAAATGTTGATTTTAGACCAATCAAATTATTTATTTAATTTTGTTTCTTAAAAAATGAGTTGTCTGAGATATTCATAGCCTAAAACACCTAATTGAATGATACCAACTTATGACATGGTGGAAGACTGGTAATGCAATAAGAAATATCATGTAATTAATCTTTTGGTGGGTGTGATTTGGTGGGTGTGATTGTGATTCATCTCACTTTGGAGTTCAGCGACCTAATGTTATTATATATATAATAATATGATTTTAAGAATTAGTGAACTAATTACACTACTATTGTAACATAATAAAACAAAATAAAAATACAAATCTGAGTAGAATCCAGATCCCAAATTTCGAAAAAAACACCAAAAAAATGATAAAAAATAGAATAACAACAAAATAAAAAATATGAAATAACTTACAATATCTATAAAAATGATTATATGTGGAAGATATAAATGCAGTGCCCACATCAATGGACATCTGAAGAATAAAAAATCCTTTGTTTTGGCGATGATGTTGTGACACCAACTGTATCAATATCAACATTTAGAATATTATTTCTCTCTTGAAATTCATAATTATTTTTCTATTACGACCCTTCTTCTATAGGACTCAAGAGCCCTCCACCCACTTCTTGGTATAGAGCCATTATAAGTTATGCTTCGGTTCTGTAATCTACGAGAGGTCCAAAGTGTGGAGTCAAATTTTGAATTTTTTTAATTTTTGAAGTGGATAGTTTGAGAATTTTAAGGTTATGATGGATAATTTGTGGGTTTTTTTACAAATAATTTTTTTATATCAAAGGTAAAAGTGTAAATAACAAGGATGTTGATATAACAAAAACGAGTCTTGATCCAATCGGGTCTTGATCCAACCGAGTCTTAGTCCAACAAAAATATACCTTGATATATATATATATATATATGTGTGTGTATATGTGTGTGTGTGTGTTGTGTGTGTGTGCGCGCGCGCATGCGTGCGTGTGTGTATGAAAGAATGATAAACACTAGCGCTAAACTATTTCCAAGGTTTGAATATCACATGCCATTCAATTTTTTATGTGGGTTTAAATGAAATAAAAATGTGCATATAAACTTAAAAAATGGGCTAAATTATATGACTATCGGTGGATCCGGTTATAGTTTAGAATAGATTATGAGTTTGAAGAACTTTATATAGATTTTTATGAGATAATATCTTGTAAAATTCGTGTAGTAAAATAGTAAAGGTAACAATATTGTTTTCTCTACAACATGAAAACTATTATTTTTTCTTTCTTATTTGTCCATCCATTTTTCATGGTTGTTAATTCTAATGAAGTTAAAATATGAATGTGAATAAGCGTGATACCTTCCATGTAGATTCATGAAAATAACTATTTTTCTAGTGTGACTATAATGTAAACAAAAAATTAATAAAGTTTTCCAATTTGTCAGATTTAATGGGTTAACTATATAAAACAATTAAAGTGAATATAAAATTTTATGATTTTTAATGTTACATATACATATATATATAGCATGGATTAATTGAAACAATATTTTTTAAAAAAACAACTATAAAGCAATAATATAAGACCATGATCGTGTTATGTCTTATAGTTGTGGTTCATTTGGTTCCTTTATTGTCACATCTTACTAATCATTAATGATAAATTATATGATCATACATTTTATGTAGTAAACAATGTATGCATATATATAAAACCTTAAGGATTGGATTCAGAAAATAAAATTTCTTATGTCTTACATGATACATATAAAATGTTAAAAAAATGACTCGAGGACTAACATATAAAATGTTAAAAAAATGACTCGAGGACTAACATATAAAATGTTTAAAAAATGACTCGAGGACTAACTAAATCTCGTGGGATAAATGTCTTCAAATGGATGAAAATAATATTTAAAACCACTCTCAAATATCACACAAGTTTGAACCAACAATCTATAATATGGTAATAACATAAAATTAAAACAAACAATTCCATCCATAAACATTAAAGCTCTATCAATATTATAGCATTAGCTTTTTTATGTGGAGAGGAACAATAGCCTCATACGAGGATTGTCCGCACTATTATCCCCCATTAGAAATAATGGTTGAGAATCTTATAAATCCGAAAAGAAATATATAAGTAAGTAATTCTGAAACCTCTCATCCTTACCCATTTTAGCCAACACTGACAATCCTAATTTTCATTTTAAATTGGTGAAATCAAAGAAAACAATATGGTTAATATGTTAATAAGATAGGCGGAAACCGTTACTATAATATAGATCAGATGTTTCCATGAGCAATAAACATCATAACTCTTCTTTATTTTTTGAAAACATAGTCGCATGTGAATTTGTTCAAAGCAAGGGGGTGGCCTCATTCGGAATTGTTCTTTACACCAATTTGGTTGATGTTGTTTCTATACTATAGCAAAATAATTTATTTTTATCGAAATTGTATGTTGGATGCCCGACAGACATATGAAAAATAGAAATCTAAGTTAAGTATGATCAAATTTTAAGTAATTTTTTTATGAACATGAGTTTTCATAATTTATTAATCGACTTAAATTATATGTCATAATACACATAGATTTGATATAGAAGTTAGAGAAACCTTTTTTTGTATGATAATAAAAAAATGGCGATAAGCTGCTCCATGTTGAAAGCGTTCCCGTATAGCCTCGACGCTATAATGCAGGCCATGAGGGTATACCACATATTAGCACCGGCCTGAGAAGGACAAAGCCTGACCAAGTGGAAGTAGTCGGACATAAGAGGATCGAGGGGCAGCCGAAGACCCCAGTTCATCAGCTCTGTTTACAGCACCAACTCGTTGTTCCGAACTGATAGAGATGTATCTCCAACAATATGAAATCGGATAGTGATGTTAGTAGGGATACCCCATCGGTCCCTTAGTTTGACCTCCTCGGTCGGATGTAAATACTTGTACTTCACCTTGTACAAAGCTAAAGATGTTTGGCTTCGATCTCACGAAGATTGTCGCTCAAGATATCTTCCACATTCGGGGGTAGACCTGTCAAAACTGAGATATCGGTGAGTTTTGGCAGATATATATAAAATACCCGAAGTTGTGTGTTTGTGAAAAATTACTTGATCAAAACTGAAACATTTGCATAAATTAAATAACAAACAATAATTAATGCAAATGTGTTGTTGCAGAGTGAACAGATACGTTGACATGTGGCATAAACTTATGTGTATATTTAAATTTCACGTGTGCGGGTGGTTTTCCTTCATTCATTTCGTCATTCTATTTAGTTATATATATATATATATATAATTTACAAACAACCCATTGATTTTAAATAAATTCAAGGGTTAATATTAAGTCACCTTATATGTTATATATATATTCTTCTCACGTTTCATAATCTACTTTTACGTTCTTCACCATTATTACTCCTTGAAGCTAAAACTTGATTTTGTCTCTCGCGTAGTTAATTGCTAAAACTTAAAGGCTTACTTTTAATATTTGATTCGTTCGTTAATAATTTACTCTGATTGTTGTGATTTCATTTTTTTTTGTTTATGAAATTGCAAGAATTATAAGTCTAAAACCCTTGATTCACCATGAAGCTGATCATTCTTAAAGTCAAAATCCAAGCACGAGCGTGCAATTTGGTTTTCCATCACCAGTCGGCCAGAGAGTAAGTAATTAAATCATGTTTGATAGAGAACAAGTTGAAAGAATAAGGCAGTCAAAGAAGGAAATGTTCATAAATATGTTGTTATTCTTGCGTTTATCACAATGGTTCATCATAAGGTTGTATTTTCCGTTGTTACGACCATGATTGTTAAACCTCATACTTCTGCAGTATCAGTCGGTACTGGAAAGCCATCCAAATTGAAGTATGTGAGAAATTTGTTGAATCGTTTTCGAAACCCAATAATATAATATACGCCAAGTATATTAACGTGGCAGATCATTTGGTTACCCAGTGGTCGGTAAAATTATTATAGATGTGTATGATGACGATGTTATATTTTTCACGTAAATCTTGAAGGTATTCGGTTTCTTTTAAGTTGAGACTTATTAAAAAAATTAAGATACCCGGATACGTCATATGCAAATTTTGCCAAATGTATAAATATTTTCAATGTGTATCATCACTTTAGTGTGAGGAAGTTCTTAACAATGAATTTAATTATGAGGAAAAGTCCCAATTTGTACTACTTTTTCACCATGGATGATGAAGCAAATATGCTTGAAGAACTTCCACATTACAAAAAAATGGATAAGATAACTTGTATATGTTTTGGGAAACTAGGAGATTATAATAAATAAATCAAATGCCTTTGCTCTTGTTCCTAGACGTCGAAACCGGAGCTATCCAACTTTTTTCATTTTTGAACTATGATTCTTTTATTGGACATAGTTTTCATATTTAATTATATTTATTATGGGTTGTGTCAAAAGATTTATAGGCATAAAGACATTACGCTAGGTTTCCGAGGGAAGCTTGTCAACTATTTTACTCATATAAATATTTTTTTGTTCCTTATAAATTTGTTATTAGTGGCCTATAACCTAAAACTTATTGCATTGGTGGATATTCAATTTATATAAATAAGGAAAATGTCAAAGCTGATGATGACAAGACGTCCACCAGAAGATATTCTAAAGTTATTGATGCCTCTCAAAATTGTACGAATAGATGGTTCATCTGTAAAGAGAGGTGTCGTCATACGTTCTTTAATCCTTGAGGTTGCTTAAAAAATTTAAGGTGAAGGTAGATATTGCAAAATATTTCAAGCTGAAGGTGGTAGGGAGTTGATCTGGTAGGGGAGCAGTAAAGGTAGAGTTGAAGCTCCAAAGAAGGATACATCAACTCTCAAATATGTTGGGACCTCTACTGGTGTGAATGAGGTTTCTAATTCTATTGAAGCCAAAATCAGAACTAGTAAGCCGAATTCATAATCTTTATTAGTGAATGAATTTGCTACACCTCATAATAAAGTAAGTGTTATTACATCCCTTATTGTTAAGTTTTTAACCAATTTGTCTTTATTGTCATAGATTACATATGAGATTCATAACGATGAGAGGAAACCCACAATTATGCCTGATCTAAAAGCGCCCATGCTTCATTCTGAGGGGATTGATGGACAAACCTCTAGCGGTGAAGCTCATGGTGACAACCGTATGGGTATAGCTTTGATAGTTTAGAGTAATAATGGTGGATCCATATTTGATGTCATATGAGAAGAGTTTATGATTCTTGATTAAGAATTTATGTTTATAAGTTATGTTCATAGATGGCATGGGCATATAATAAATTTGGCTACCTGACCCATATTTTATCGTATGAGGAATGAGTTATCCTTGTTTTATCGTATAAGGAGAAAATCAGATGATCGGTCCATCTTTCATCATCCGAGAAATTTAGATGGTAGATCTTTATCTTTTCATATGAGATAGTTGGTTGATCGACCTTTTCTTGTGCTTTGAGGTAGTTAGAGTGTTGACCATCCTTAATAGATTTATGGGAGTTAAGATGGGTTTTTCATGCTTTTATTTCCTACTATATGTAAGGCATGCATCATCATTAATATGAATCAAAATAACACATAGGATACATAACAAAAATTTCATTAAAAGCCAACTACATAGGGAAAAATACACCACCTATTAGTACACTTAATTACACAAACTTATAACAAATCAAGAACACACTATAAATAGTTCTTTAAAACAAGTAAAACCTTAAATTTTCAATATTATCTGGATGAAGAAAGGGTCACCATTCTCTATAACCACCTTGTAAGTTCAAGCTTTTATCATTTTAAAAACAGTATATGGTCATTTATATTTATGGGGTAAAAGATGTTTATAAGTGTAAGGTATCCTACATAGAAGATGCAGATTTGGTTTCTTAAGGCGTATCTATTTTGCATCAGAGTTTGATAATGTTGTTCCCGTATGTACTCTTTTGTACGTTTATATATTATCATATCAAACTCGACTCTCATTCTAATGATAGTGTTGGCCTATGAGTAATTTGTGACTCGATAAGAATATAACAGCACTTTTACGCAAACAATTGTATACATACCATAAGTAATAATAAATAAATTATCCCCAATGGTCGTCCAATGTTGAGTTAGAACATTTCTGAGTCGATCCCTACATTTTTTTGCACAGTACATTGAGTAAATTTTGGTTTGTTATCGTGACCTACCCATAAATGAAGTTATTTGAATATTTTTAAATTGTAATTTGTTGTACATTGTGATCACCTTTGACTTACCAAACCTACAACAAATGTTAATTTTAATAAAGTTAATCACCTCTTTAGCCCTTTTTCTTGCCAACAGTTCTGCGACTAACCATTTTGAAAATAATTCATTTCTAACAATTATATACTAATACCTATCTGATAATTTAGACAAGGGTTCTAAATACAACCCATATTGGGTGAAAATAATAGTTTCTAATATTATTTCTAAAGAAAAAGTTAGATGGTAAATTGTATTTGTAAAGATCTATCAAGTGTTGCATTTTTTGTCCAATTCTTGAACATCGACCATACTCTTATCAGTAATGATGATGACTGAATTATCTGAAAGATAAATTGGATAAATGCATTATTAAACCAGATTTTATTTTATATTTCGATGTAATAAGATGTAATAATTAGATGTATTTTACATAGTAATGAGCTTTATAGAGATTTGGGGTTGGGTTCACAAAATGGTCCCATGGAGCATGTAAGCTCATTGAGCCAATATTGCTATAAATAGCTTATTATGACATTAGATGAGATCTACATAATATTTTAATTTTTACCTACCCGTTAGAGTGTTTCTCTCTAAGATATTTTACAGAAATTTAATTATCTCTCTGCAACTCACCCAAAATTTAATTATTATTTTTGTTATCTTTTAAATACCCTCTAAAAAAATTACACTACAAACAAAATAATTTTGAGAAAATACTTATGTCTAAATTAAGAAATATATCCTCATATAGTCAATCAAGAACAAAGTAGGATTCATTAGGCCTGAGACAACAAAGAAGTGGTCAAGTAAGTCCATATTGATACATAGTCTCACCTAACAACACATATACATTTTCTTGAATCTTGAGGTTACAAATTGCAGATTTGTCTATTGGTAAGGTTCGATTCAAAATACACACTCATATTTTATCTATCAAACAACTTTAAAGTCAGTTTCATAGACCTTTACTATTATTATTACAACGAGTTTGACCATATTATGAATCGCATGTCATTATTAAATGATAACCCACGAGGCAACGCCCAAACACGACAAAATTGCTAAAGAGTCATCCAAAGAGTTTTTAACTATATGGAGTTGCACATACTGTACTATTTCAAAAGTATTTTCTTGTTGCTTTAACCTTATTAGATAATGGACAAGGTTGTTTTTGCATATATCTGCATGGCTAAGAGGGTGATTGATTAAAAAATAAGAGTAACTATGGAATTTTACCTTTCTCATTCCACAAAGATGTATAAGATGGAATCCCACGTAATAATTTTATAATCATCCTCGTTATTGGAAGCTTGAAAACTTAAAAAGGCTATTTTATTTCTTATGTCGAAGAACTTTACCCCTCGTAATACCAAAATACCCACTGCAGAAATAACTTGTTAAATGAAGAAGTAACTCTTTTTGCATGAACTTTTCTTGAAAAGTCAGTCAGTTCTTGAGTTTTGATCGCGGTTCTTGAGCATAGGTTTTGTCAAAGTCTCAAAGTCTAATAATCACTAGGTTTATATGCCATGAAATATTCACCTTCTTTAACATGTTACTAAAAGGAAATGATGTTCAGAAAACTATAAAATGGTCATTTAAGTAAAATCTTATCTTTATAGCCTCCACAACCAGCTAGTGGGACAAATTCTCTAACTAAAGGTACCATATCATTACATAAAGTATACTATTTTTTATATTATAGATGGTATCATATTTGTTTCCTCCTCCCTGAGTATAACATCACTTACACCATAGTCAAACACCGCCAAATCAAGTTAGATATTCTCGCATGAAATTTGACCCATAAGTCCTATGGGTAAAGAAAAGACAACTATAAATATTTCAACCAACTTCATTAAATGGGTAGGACTTTTTATAGAGATATTAAATACAAGCACACTCCTCTTTTATCTATATACTTACTACTTAAAAGTTAATACTCAATTGACAAACTACCCAAAATACCCTATGGCTACAAATTATCCACACTAGATTGGCGATCACAATGAGAGCAAGAGGTACGTGAATATATTTATTAAAACCAATGAGTAGAAACTATAGTTTGGATACTACCAGAACATGGATATTAACTTACACGATGTTCCACATCTTGAAGGTGAAGGGGTAAGGGATAATAATGAGAAAACTATTGTATTTAATGTAAATCACAGCATAAATGAAAGACAATTCATGCAAGATGAACGTGATCAACTAAGGGCCAAAATGGAAGCTTTAAGGGCCCCAAAGTAAGCTGAAAATGAAATAATGGAAACGTCTTATGTGTGTGGTGTGTCTGTAGATGACCACGATGACAATGATCGGTCCCTTAAAGTTCATGGTAAATTTAAAAAGGTACATTGGAGTAAAACAATTATGAGTGTGCCAGAATAAGAAGAAATTGAGGTTGATTAAAAAATATTAAAGGAAGAGGGACATGGGAGGCAAAATGAAAAAGAACAAAAATCAAGGAAAAATAAGGTTCCCTAGATTATGTTATTGATCATTTGTTAAGTGGTCAATTTTCCATTCAATCCGAACTGGGTATTTTTAATACTCCTGATGAAGATATAATGTTCAACCAAAGCCACAATTGGAGGCATTCATCATTTTCCTAAAAAATACTCTCCGGATATTTTCCCAAACGGTTTAATAGTTCAAAGATGGAGAAGTATGATGGAAGTAGAGATCCAAACAACCACCTTGAGCAGTTTCAAAATTCTATGATGAACTTTGATAACGATGACAATTTGCTATGCAGGCATTTTTCACAAACCTTTAATGAAAATGCCCTAAAGTGGTATAATGGTCTCCACAAGGATCTATTAAAAACTTTTATATGTTCTGGATGGCTTTCAGGAGGTAATTTATGGGAAGTAAAAAGCTCAAGGGAAATGGTGATACTATTATCTATTGTTCCCAGGAACTGGATGAATCATCAAAGGAATATATTAATCGATTTATGAATACGAAAAATGAGTTAGCAGATCATTTTGAACAAGTAACAATCTTCTTTTTGAGATAAGGATTGACTTCAGGTATTCTAGTAACTCGAAAAAAGGAAATGACTCGGGGTGTGTTATTAAATCAAGTTAGAAAGCAGATTACGGTTGAGGAAACTAAGAAATCTAGAGTTCCATGTCAAAATAAGTTTGTTTCTACAGCATCAGCTCCACAAGCCACAACTCACTCCCATGCTACTGTTAAATACAGACCTAAGAAGTCCGAACAAGGATCGCATCAGCCCAAGAAAGTCAATCTAATCAAAACCAACAAGCAAGACCCAAATGAGGCTCGTGGGTTTAGCCCGAATGGTTTGTCGAAATGGGTGAAAGCATAGCTACCATTTATGATAAGACTATGAATGATGTATAATTTAGAAGGCCAACCCCAATCTAGTCTCATGGGGAGAGCCAGAACACTCGTTTCTGTACCACAATGATGTGGGTCATGATAAGTATGATTATATATTATTGAAATAAAAAATACATAATCTTATCGAAAGAGGAAAATTAGGTGCTTTTATTAAAAGACAAGGGGGAAATGGACAAGATAATACCACTCCTCATCCTAGTAATAATGCACCTCGAACAAGTACTGCAGGACAAAGTATGGGGGCTTCCATGCAAGAAGATACCATGATGATTGTGGAAATATTTTATATAGATTCAGAATATCTTGACCCTGATCTAGATCGAAATCAAATTGGGGTAATCGTGGATAAGGTTGCAACAATTTCTAATCTACGTAGATTTTTTGAATCATTAACTAATTTACGGGGAAGACATTGTGACGGAACCCTCAAGATGTTCCAAAAAAGGGCATGTTAACAGTTTGACCACTCATTTAGAAGAAAGAATATCCACACATCTTTACTAAAGCCCATCTTTGTTCATTGTTTTCGATGAACATGATTTGAGAAATATCGTAGGGACACATGAAGATGTTGTTGTGATAGGAGCGTTTATTCTGGCAATGATATATGTCGGATCCTGATTGATACGGTCAGTTCAACGAATATATTATTTTTTCCCACTTATAAGCAGATGAAGAATCCATCAGTCATTCAACGTTCAAACAGAATTATTGTAGGATTTATTGGGAATTCTGTTGATTTCATCGGGGAGTTTGAAGAGGAAGTATTATTGGGTAAGGGACCATTTAAAAAAATGGTAAGGGTATTATTTGTTGTGGTTGATTTTCCAATGTCATACAACGCCATATTCTGTAGATCTTGGCTCTCTAGGATGTATGCAGTAGCTTCTACTCTCCACCAATCTCTGAAGTATGTTGTGGGAGGTCAAGTAAGCGTTGTCCGAAGCAGTCAGAAAATAGCTCATGGATGTTATGTTACTACCATTTCCTCAAAAACATTGGAGATATGGAAAATTAATAAAACATAACAATTATTGGAGCCTTCTTCCAATACAAAGGAAGTCGATGATCCACGGGAAGTTTCTAGCGCTGTAATTTTGGTTTAAGAATTTGAAACTCATTGTTTGGCATAAGGTAAAAGTGTTAGGGTCGGAGCCAAGTTACCTTTAAGGTTAAAACAACAATTATTATATTTTTTATCTAACAATCTACATGTATTTTCATGGTGCAATGAAGATGTGACAAGGGTACCAGCCGATGTGATTAACCACAAACTATAAGTCCGATATAATGTTGGGCCAGTGGTATAGAAAATGAGGATTTTTTCTAAAGAGAAATCTGAAGTAATTGGGAAAGAGTTAGATTGGTTAACCAATATGGGACATATAAAGGAATCTCAATAACCTTTAGGGGTAGCTAATCTAGTGTTAGTCAAGAAAAAGAATGGAAATTGGCGTATGTATATTGACTTTACATATTTAAATAGAGCTTTCCATAAGGATCCGTTCCCAGTTGCCCGGATAGACCAGTTGGTAGATTCCATCTCATGAAATAAGTTATTGTCCTTCATGGATACTATTTCTGGTTATAACCAGATACGGATGAATCCATATGATCAAGATCATACTACTTTTATTACTGATAGGGGGTTCCATTGTTATAAAGTGATGTCATTTAAATTAAAGAATGTTAGAGCCAATTATCAACGGTTCGTGAATAAGGCCTTTGCCAGTTAAATTGGTAGAAATATAGAAGTTTACATAAATGACATGATGGTGACAAGTCTTAAAGAAGAAGATCACATACCAGATCTCTAAGAAATTTTTTCTAACCTTGAGGCTATTAACTTGAAATTGAACCCTGAGAATGTACGTTTGGAGTCTGATCTGGTAAGTTGCTAGGATATATTATAAGTGAAAAAAGGATTCAGGCTGATCCAGATCAGTTGAACGCTTTATCATCCATATATCTACTTTGAAATACTAAAGAAGTCTAGATACTGACTAAAAGATTAACTGCTTTGAATTGATTCATTTCCAGATCATCGGACAAATGTGCTCAGTTTTTCCAGGTCTTAAGGAATGCTAAATATTTCAATTGGTCCCCACAGTGTGATTATGCTTTCCTTGAAATTAAAAATCATTTGTCTTCTCCCAAGCTATTGTCCAAACCTATTCAGAGAGAGAGACTTTATATATATTTGGTTGTGTCGGAGTATTCAGTAAGTGTTGTGCTGGTAAGAGAAGTAGATAATTACCCACGTCCAGTATATTGCATAAGCAAGAATTTATTATAAGCTGAGAAAAAAATACTTAAAGTTCCAAAAGTTGGCTTTAGCACTAGTGATAGCTGCTATAAAAATGAGACTTTACTTTCAAGCACATTCGATTACGATTCTGACATTTTTTCCCTTTTAAAGAACGTGCTACAAAAGGCAGACATATCAGAGAGGATGACTAAATGGTTAGTTAAGCTTGGAGACTATGATATTGATTTTGCACCTCGAACTGCAATCAAGGCTCAAGATATAGCTGATGTTTTGATAGAATTTCATACTGAAATACCTTAGAGAAAATCTCAAAGTAACAAGTTTCATAAAGAATGGGTTGTTCAGATATATGGCGGATTTTGTATAATGGGATGTGAAGTTGGGGTATGTTTAACTTCACCTTATAACGATACTATGTACCAAGATATATGCTTTGGTTTCAGAGCATCCAATAATGAGCCGGAATATGAAGCAACCATAGCTGGTTTAAGGTTAGCCCAATCATGTGGGGGCAAAAAAGGTCAGGTTAGTAAGTGATTCTCAATTACTTATTAATCAAGTCCAATGGCAGTCTGAAACCAAAAAAGATAATTTGATAAATTATTTGTAAGCTTTAAAGATATCCGATATGAACATGTCCCTAGATAAAAAAAAAATACTATGGTGGATTCTTTAGCCACCATAGCCTACTCTGAAGCATACCCTTAGATCATAATGCAAGGATGTCATTTCATCAATTTAGTTTAATAAAAAAAAGGATGGGGTTGAAGAGTATATGAGCATATCTGGCATCCAATCCAAAGACTGGAGATATGAGATCCAACAGTTTATTACCATGGAATTTTACTTGCGGATAATATTTTGGATAAGAAAGTAAAGTACAAATCTCGGGGTTTTCTGATGCTGAGAGGTGTTCTTTATAAAAAGTCTTTCAACTGGCCTTTCTTGCGTTACCTTGGTTTTAAAGAATCTTAAAAAGTGTTATCTGAATTACAGGATGGAGAGAGGTCAACACACTGTGGTTACAAAGCATTAACTTGGAGAGTTTTTATTAGCAGAGTACTGCTGGCCTACTATAATGACAAATGCCAAGGATTTGGTAAACAAATGTGACCCTTGTCAAAAATACATAAATGAAATCCATGTGCCTGCAGTTCCCATGGAGTTACTTTCCAAACCAATACCTTTTGATAGGTAGGGATTAGATTTAGTTGGACCTCTTTCCTATGGATCTGGGGGATGTTGAACAATAATTGTGGCGATAGACTACTTTTCTAAATGGATAGAAGTTGCACCTTTGTCAATAACAACTTCTAAGGCAGTTATTAAATTTATTCTCTCTAACTCAGGAGACTCATTTTGCTTTTGTTTATGGAATAAATGCAATTACTCCTATAGAAGATACTTTTTCTTCATTTAGAGTACAAAATTATTCCGAACATGATAATAGCATGACTATGAGAAATCAACTGGCTTAATTGAAAAAAGAAGGGTAAATACACATTTAAGAACATCACACTAACAAGGGTTGGTGAGAATCAGATTTGCATCTAGAGTTAAAAGAAGAGATTTTTAAGAAGGGGACAAAGTGTTAAGAAAGTGTTCTTACACACCAAGGAAAAAACAGTTCAGAAAACTAGCTCTGAATTGGGAAGGCTTGTACGTAGTATATGAAAAAGTCAAGCAAGGAACGTACCGACTTCGAGACAAAGAAGACAACCTTGTAAAACATCATTGAAATATTGAGCACCTCAGGCTATATTTAAAATGATTCATTTTCTCGTAAATATTTACTTTGTTGTGTTTCAATGTAAATATTTTGGGGTATACTCTTTCCTACCCTGGTGGTGCGGGGAGGTTTTAATGAGGTGTCCGAGCCCTAATTAATATATTATTTGTTGCATTTTTAAGTGTTGATTTTTTGAGTGCATCAGACAAATTAAACACCCATGTAACATTTTAAAATATATGTGAGTGCATCAGACGTGTTAAACACCCATTAAACACCTTGAAATACCTGTGAAATGGCCAGATAAATTAAATACCAATTAAACACTTTTAACTATCAGTTGAAATACTTTGAAACGATTCGAACATATTAAAGAATGATAAAAAAAATTGAAATATTTGATTAAGTTCATATATTATTAATGTTTATTATATTTTAAGTATGTTCGGAATATAGTGGAAGCATTTAAAAAAAACAAAAAAGAGTACGAAATAGATGATAGTGAAGATAATATGAAATATTAATTGGATCATTAGAGTTGTTCGATCCATTTTACAAAAAATACCTTAGCCATCCAAGGAATTCAGTTCACAAAGAAAAACCAAATAAAACAAAGACATGAATTAACCATCCAAAGACTTTATTTCAAAACGTAAACTCAAAAAGAAAAATATTAACCTTAGGGCTCGTTCCCTTCGGTTGTCTTCTCAACCTCACTTTTTCCTTTTCCCTCTCTACCATCATTTGAGCCCTCTTCAGCTTCGCCGTCAGGGTTGGACCCATCCAATGTCATATTATATTTATCAATATGTGTTAAAGTATGATAGATAACTTCATCATCTGGTACATAAGCCCACAACTTCCCCAGATACCGCTGATGGAAAGTTTCGTGGAACAAAAAGACCATATCAGACTTGACAGATTCTTCCCGTTATTCCATGGACTTCAATACCCCCTCGGCATATTCGTTCTTGGCAGCAGCTACATCTTAAGTCCTTTATTTTCTCAACGCGGTGATTTCATCGTCTCTTTTCTTGAGAAGATCTTGTAGCTCATTCTTCTCTTTAAACATTTGTTCGTTCGTAACCTTTTCATTAGTTAATGTTTCATTCAAATTTTTAGTTTCCTAAGAGGTGGAGGTTTGCAGTTTGGTATAGGTAGATTATGTTTTTTCTCGATCTTCTTTAGCTTGTTTCAACTCGTTATTCAGTTATTTTTTGTCTTTGGTTAAGGTTACTATTTTTCTTTGTTCACATGCAAGGGAAACCTATAAGACTTGATTATCAGTTTTTGTAGGGAAGTTATATTTTTTTTGGGTTCTGACTTATCTTTCTAAGCCGAATATGGGCCTGATATAACCTAAGACTGCATAGACCTAGGTGATGTGCTCATCAGACACTTCGAAAGATTCACCATCATGAATCACTGCACTGGCTATGTTGGATGATTGAGGAAAGCTTCGGTCAAAATCCTCTTTGTTGAACTCACTGAAGTATAAGTTCCCTATATCATCTAAGTTAAATTCGACTTTAGCGGGAGTTTGGTCAGGACTAGGGAACACTGGAGAGGAGGGATTAACATGAGTCTCCTCTTTAGTAGGGTTTTTGGGAGTAATTATCTCGGTTTGGAGTATGATCTCCGAACTAATATCTACTTTATTTATTTTGTCTTCCTTATTATCATCACCTGCTTGGTGTCTCTTGAATCATTTTTTATTTTTGATGATTGAGGAAGATGGTGGCATCCTTTCTGCTTCACCAACTGTTATTGCTACCGCTTCCAACATTGTAACATTAATCTCTATTGGCAACCCCGAATTACCTGTATCGGGAAGTCCCTGAGATGAGTCTCCACTATTCTTTTTCTTTTTCTTCAATTTGTCCAACTGGTTAGGAGCCTTATTTTGAGATGGTAAGAAGAGATTACCATCATTTTCTTCAATACGTTTGATGATCTCAGCGGTTTCGAGACAGTTGGTGAATTCTTTGCAAGAAAGTTCCATAGTTGCGCTTATTCTCCACAAGTGAGCCCTCACCATGTTAGCTACTGTAAATCAATTATGGAAACCAACTTCCCAATTTTCTATGGCCCACCGATCCAATTTAGTGAAGGTGGTCCAACCCTCTTCCAGATATTATAAGAACATTTTGGAAAACACTGAAAAGCAAATCCGAGTTACGATATTTATGCATATTGAAAAGAATCATTTAAAATTTTACCCGAGCTTTTCCAGTATCTGGTTAGCATGCTTGGATTTTATTTCTATATGATTTTTCTACCATTCTTCCAAGCGTCGTTGATATAAATAAATCAAATCCTCTAAGGTTTGTCATGTTTAAATAGGTCATTGAACACTTTGTACTAATTCTCCATATTGAAATAGTAGAATGAGATATTATGATTTCTACATAATTCGGCCACAACTGCAAATTATTCCATATGCATTGGGATTTTGGAAAGCCTTTAAGTAACAATGTTAACTAATATGGTATACCAAGCGTTGGGGCTTAACTGACCTGGACATAGTTTTACCAGATGAAAGTATCTAACTATCTATGGGTCTAAAGGAAATCAAAGGCCCCAATTGAGCACTTCGGTATATACTACCAGTTCTCCAATCTTGTTGTCCATCAGAGTCTCATCAAGAATGGGAATTCTCACCTTGATAGACTCCGGAAAGCCCCAATTATTTCTTATCATATCCAACTCAGTAGTATGGGTGTACACATAAGAAATTTGTTAGAGGGCTAGCAAGTGGTTTGGTGTTAGTTTTCTCCATTGCTTTTTATTTTCTAAACTGTATTAGTGTCCTCAGTATGTTTAGATGTCTCTATAAGGATGTCCGGTCCACTATCTGTCATCATCTCCTCTAATATTGTTGGTGCCTGATCTCCCGATGTTTGCTCCGTATCTTCATTCTCAACATGAGAAGATCCGATGAGAGAAGTAGATGGGTGTGGATCCATGATTGGAAGTTTTGGAGAATCTACCATTGAAGGACCTTCATTGGGCTTCTTTTCCTCTTTAACAAGTGGAGTTGCAGTTTTAGCCTTGGATAACCTAGTAACCCTCCGAGGTGGGTTATCTACAATATCTGAACCCATAGAAATGAAGGGATGGAGTTTTGCGGCTAGTAACGACTTTAGCTCTAAAAATAGGTGTTTTATGGTTGTTTTGATTGAAGAAATGGTAATTATGGTTGTTTTGATTGAAGAACTGGTATTTCTGGCTGTGATAATCGACGAATTGGTAACTCTGGTTGCTCTGGTAATTCGAGATTTATTGAAGATGAAGTATATAACTTTTTCGTAGGAAATGTTGTTGGTTTGTAAGAAGATGAACTTCTATATGATTCTAACACTTCTTCGATGACTAGTCCACGAGGAGAGGCTGGTAGTCCGGCTGCGATTCGCGCCTCAATTTTTTCTCTATCTAACTCAGATAGGTTAAACCAACCACCTTTCATTAAGGAAATTCTTGCTATTAACATAAAACCTTATGAAATATTGAAGAATACAAAGGTTTCTCTCTCTAAGTTTAAGAGTTGAATTTTTTTCTTAATCTAACAATAAAAAATAATAAAAAAGCTTACTTATATACTAAAGAATCTACTTAAGTACTTTACCCAGGGAAAATGAATCGGCTAAGTTAATGATTATTTTCTACCGATTATAACCTCATCTATTTGCAAAAGTCTAGATGTAAATCCCTATAAAAATAACGGGTAGGTCCAACTCCAAGTTGACACGTGTAATAAAAGTTTCATCAAAAGGTAGCAACCTTTGAGTTGACAAACAGACCTTTCAAATTCACTTTGAATACAGAATGATCAGTTCAGATATTATTTGATACAATTAGCTCTTCCGAAACTTTTTAAAATAGCTAAAAGGGTTATATGATCGGTTCAAATATTTTTGGAAGCAATAATCCTACTAATCCTAATAATATCTGAAGGGCTTTTTAGATAAATCAAATAAAGGATGATAGGGGAACAATACATGAGAGTGGAACCATGAATCAGTTGTATGCTTAGTAGTTCGCCTACTGGGCCTGATGGCTCATAAGAGTGATCCGGTTATAAAATCTGACCCATAAGGTTCATGGGTCAAGAAAAGACAACTATAAATACTCCAACCAAATTCATTAAGAGGGTGAGACTTTTTCTAGAGAAATTAAATACAAACGCACTCCTATTTTATCTTTATACTTAATACTTAAAAGCTAATACTCAATTGGGAAACTACCCAAAATACCATTCGGATATAAATCATCCACACCACCCGTAATATTACATACGATATTATGATTACTTGGGATGACCCCCACTTTATTCCTACAATATAGGGCAACATTAATGTATTGTTGAAGCAATAATGTGCCTCTTATCCAACAATAATCTTTCAGGCATCACATTATATGAAGAAGGTAATTATACCACTATGAACAAGACTCACATAAGTTTTTTTATACTCACCCATTTATAACACTACATTTGTGATAAGGGACTAGGTACCCACAACTAATATCAAGGATATACATTGAAGCCGAGCGGAATTAGGCAAAGCAGGACTAAGGAAAGCTGAGCAGAGCAAGACAAAATCGAGCAGGATCATATATAGCAAAATTAGGCAGAGCAGGACCAAACCTAGCGGGGCAAAGCAGAACAAGGCCGAGCAGGATCATATAGAGTGGAACAAAAGAAAAGATCAGAAAAGTAGAAAAAACGTTCAATCCGAGCAGGAAAGATACAAGGCCGAGCGCACTCGAACTTACGTCGAGTAGAGCACGACTAGAAGTACGCACGCCCAACCAAAGCAAACGCAGAGAGGCTAGTCCGCACTCAGCCACAGTCGAGCAGAGCATGATCAAAAGTAAGCACGCTCAGCTCGAACAAAGAGAAGAACTTAGTGTGCGACATAGCCCAACCAAAAATAAGTCGACATCAGACTTGACCAGGGCAGGCATGACAACATAGCACCCACCGAGCGGAACGATAAAGAATGCTCAGCACGACAAGTTGTAAAACTAACCGTTACGTCAACAACCGTTAATGAAGTTGTAGACTATATTAATAGCCATTAATCAAGAAAAGATAGTCAACGGTCAAATATCTAAGGTCATGATTAAGGAGAATTTGTAGCAATTAACTTAATGATGGTCACAACCTATTAAATATTTATAATTAATAAGGGAGTTATGGCCAAGAGTAGTATATATACGGGGCTAAATTTTTTGTAAAGGGAGAGGCTGAAAAATCTTCTCGAATCAATAACATTACTACCTTGGCAGTTCATTGTTTTAGGTTTTTCCCATAACAATTGGCTTCAAAATCCCTACATATCATGAAATATGCACTTTTAAAGCCAACAACCATTCCTCTAAACTTCCAAAAAGTTGGGGGAGGTTATTCATCTTGTCATAACTTCCATTAAATAAATTTTGGTCGACTCTCTATCGAGCAAGACTTTACTAAATTCTACATATGTAATACTAACAATTATAAGCACAATATTCATGAGTGTCGTATGAGGTCATTATCGTCAAACCCAGTTGAAGGATAAAATATTCGGTATCGATGGGCAAACATTTTCCCTTGATATTGAAGCTCAAGATCTGTTACGTGTCTTTTAATTTAAGATTTTGCAATTTTGAATAGAAAATTTCAACCGATAATAACTTCGTACTTAGGGTTGATTGAGGTAGTTGTCAAGTTTGTTAAGGATTATTAAAATCTATTCTTGATCCGACACAATAACCGAGGATTATATTTTTAACTCGCAATACATGAACTAAACCTGTTTTATTTTGAATTACCTCTCAAGTTAACTTTCCTTTACCATCATCGATAAATTTTGATTCTTTTTATTCGGGTTTCTTGAACTCTTTATTATAATAACTCACATTATTATGATATTTTCAAATCACGTGTGTGTTTATGTATTTTTCTTATCTTGGGATAGAATTTATATATTATTTCATTTTAAAACAAAAAAATTAATAATCATATAAAAATTTCATTAATAAAATATTTATAAAAAATTTAATATGGACAAATAAGTTATTATCTTACATTAAAACTTTATTCATAAAATCGTTTTAAAAAAATCAAAATATATTAATATAGATAAGTCAAATATTATTTAAAAAATATGAAAAATTATTACATCAAAATCATATGATACCTCAAATACATCCAAATATTAAAAACAAGTTACATTTCTATTAATGATTATTAACCCTTTTTAACAAATAATAATATATTTTAATATAAATTATTTTATAATATTTTATCACAATCTATATTTAAAATATTCAACATTTCTATATATATAAAAAATTACCAAAATTATCAAAGAAAAGTTGGAAATGGTCCACTAAAAGTAAAACCTCAGTTCAGGAGAGAGAAACCATGACCAAGAAGATTGAAGACAGTCTTTGATCTTATCTCCACATAGCAATAAGTACTGACGTAATTGCCAACCTACAACACCTACTACTCCAAACCAAAACCAACACCAACACCCAAACCCAAACCAAATGAAGTAAAGCGAATCACGCCTTCGAATATTCACACCCCTTTCTCTTTCTATCTCTAACAATTCAATCACTCGCTTTCTCTCTCTACAATAAAATAAATAAATAAATAATTACTCTCTCCACCAAAGATTCGTTTTCATTTCATTACGCGACGACCCGACTTCGGATCTTTATCTCTCTATGTGTTTCCTTTTCTCCAATCCAAGAGTCCATTTATTTTTTTAATTTTATTTTTAAAAATTTAATTACTATTATTCTGTTGGGTACCAAGTTTATTCCATTTCTTGATTCTATTTAGATCCCTTTATTCTCCTCTCTCTCTTTAAATCTCCTTCTCCCTCTCTCTCTCTCTCTACACCATCTTCATGTTCTTCCTTTCTCTCTCTAACACTCATCCAACATGATTCACAATTCCAACCACCACAAAATGCAGCAACAACAACGATATCATGACTACGTTGAAGCTTTAGAAGAAGAACAACGTAAGATTCAAGTCTTTCAACGCGAGCTTCCTTTGTGTTTAGAACTTGTTAACCAAGGTACTACTAATTCTTTCTTTCTTTGTTTCTCTGATTTCGATTGTTGTAAAGATTCCGATTACTGATTCCGATTGATTTATTATGTGTAGCGATTAATGCTTGTAAGAAAGAATTATCGTTCACTACGACGACGGAGAATAATATACACGGACAATCGGAGTGTTCGGAACAGACGACGAGTGATTGCGGTCCGGTGTTTTTCGAAGAATTTATTCCGATTAAGAGGAGTTCTTGTTCCGATAATGATGATGATGATGAGCAAGAATCTAGAAGTGAAATTAAAGAAACTAGTTGTACTAACGATAAGAGAAAATCGGACTGGCTTAGATCTGTACAGTTATGGAATCAATCACCAGATCCACCGCCTAATCAGGTAATTAAACCGACGGTTGTTTTGTTTGGTTGGTGAGAAAATCGCAAGGAAAATGTTATCAACGGTGTAGTGTAGTAGTCATTATTTTATTAATTACTTATACGGTTTCGTTTTGTTACTGATTTTTTCAGGATCTTGCTCTACCTAAAGCGGTTATGGAGGTGAAGAGAAACACAGGGGCATTTCAGCCATTTCACAAAGACAAATCAATGAAATCATCACCGAAGAGTAATCAACAACAACCGGAACCATTACCGAGGAGTAATCAACAAACGGAAGCTACTAAAAAGACGAGTAATTCTATACCGGCGGCGAGTTCGACGGACGAGACCGGTAGAAACAAAAAAGAATCAGAGACAGATGCCGCCGCCGCCGCTGTTGCTGCTTCTCAGAGGAAGCAAAGACGGTGTTGGTCGCCGGAGTTGCACAGGCGATTCTTGCACTCTCTTCAACAGCTCGGTGGATCACATGGTTAGTGAATCCCCTAGTTTTTAGGGTTTCAATTTCGAATCCTAAAATTAGAATAGATTTTAACATTTTGATTATTTATTTGTAGCAGTAGCCACTCCTAAGCAAATCAGGGAACTAATGAAGGTTGATGGACTCACTAACGACGAAGTTAAAAGCCATTTACAGGTTCGTAACACCTCCTACAAATTCATATCTTGTAGAATACGAACTCGAACATGTTTTTATTCATAAACATTTGGTTTTTGCATGTAAATTTCAGAAATATAGATTACATACTAGAAGGCCAAATTCAGCAGCACACAACAATGTTGCCAATCAGCAGACTCCTCAATTTGTAGTGGTGGGAGGCATATGGATGCAACCGCCTGAATACACACCACCCCCAAAGGAAACAACAGCTAAGACAATTTACGCCCCGGTGGCTGCACCACCACCAGCTGCAACAGCTACGAGACCTGTGAAGCAATTGCCTTCAGGCAGTAGCCATAGTGAAGGAAGAGTTCATTCTAATTCGTCAGCCACAGCCACATCTTCTTCGACACACACCACTACAGCTTTGTAGTTTTTGTCTTTGTGATATAGATGAGAGATTTGAGTGTAAATTTAATCTGTGTTTTGTTATAGCATAAACAGGTCTTTAAATCAGGTATAGATTTTTGGTTTTTGTGATTTGATTGTTGTAAAACTTGTCATTGATTTGCTTACACATTAGTTTATGAATAAGCCTTGGTGTTTGGCATTAGAAGAACAACATGTTAACCTATTGAGAGAAAATGAGTTTCTAGTTCACACTAGCCAGGAAAGCCTAATCTACCTGAATGTGTTTTGTGCCCATATGAAGCTTTAGAAGCCAAATGTAAGATAAAGCAAAAACATTACTATAACAGGAGTTTGTAGATTTGAGCATCTTAAATTTTCATGTCAAAACAAAAAGTAAGTTGATAATAGTTTAGATATGACTTGTCAATGGAAAATAAATATTGTAACAGAATATTCTACGGAATATGTCAATTTGTCTTATTATTTATATTTATAAGAACGGCTACAGAAAATATTAAACCTAAGATTTTTTATTGAACTTTGTTACAAAACTGTTCTTTTTATTATTTACGAAAATTTACTTGAGCATAGATAGTGGCTAACACAAAGTTTTTAATAAATTTTTAAAACTCATACAACTCTTAACTACTATTTATTAAATTAAATTTATTTTTAATCCAACAGAAACTTTTACTAATTTGGAATACCATGAAATTTTAACCTCTTCCAAATCTTCTAATAAAAAACTACAAAATTATTATTTTTAAAAATATATGGCTAAACAAACTAAAAAACTACACCTATTCCGACAATAACTCCGATAGGTACATTTTTTTTTGTTTTCTTTTCGAAGAATAAGTTTGATAATTAGGAAAACAGATTGATTCGCGTTTGGCAAAATTGTAAAATTGTAAAATGTTATAAAAGTTACATTTCGATACACGTTATATCAACGTTGCGAAATATGTCATTACGTTGCTGAACGTGTAACGTCAAATCTTGTATCTAATTTTTTAAAAATATTTTACAAATATATAATACATAAAAAATTATCAAATTTGATATCATATCTTGCAAAATGTTTTCTACGAGGTTTGACAATTCAATGTTAAGATATTTCGTTAATTAATTATTTTCAGGTCCGCATTAACATAGGTTTCGCAAATGAAAAAAAAAGAAACATGTTACACAATTTTTAGCCTATGTTTTCCACAACCCATAAAATTGGCCATGAAACGACCAAACTCCAAACTTATTGTACCACTGTATTAACAAATAAACTTCAAAACTTTTATGCTTCTATCGAATTCCACGTCTTACATATGAATATGGATAATATTATTCAATTTATTCCATACTCGCGAATTATTCACATTGTTTTGTCAAAACTTTGGAGTAATCTGTTTTGTTTTTCAGTATACTACTAATCCATTAGTTTTTTTCTTTTAGAATTTGTTGCTTTTGTGTTATACTAGGTATATTTGGCGAAACATTAACTTTAGATGTATATTCTTATCATTTTGCATCGTAACCTACTAACATTATAATCTACGATAACAATTATGAAACCTAGTTTAATACACATACAAAACATGCAGTATGTAAGGTGCAAAACACAATAAACTAAAATATGTGAAACCTAACACTAACTATAAATACTTGTGAAATGATAGCCCGATTTGTTTACCATATATTTGTCAAATAGAATTCATGACGTCGTCAAAGTCCTCACAAATTAATTTGTCATTCTAACCATAATATATTGATTTTGTCATACTACAAATTGTTATTTTTGTGCGGTGTTAAGAAAATTTTGGTTAAATATTAACTATTAGATATTTTTTCTGTTCGATTTTCAACCTAGCACAGTAATACTGTATTCAATGAAAATATTTGCAAAACCTTATATTAATAATAGGTGAAAAGTGTAGAATATGATGCAAAACACAAAAAAATAAACTCTAAGAAACTCTACATACTGCACATACTTGTAAAATGATACCCTTGCTTATTTTGCCACATATTTGACGAATAAAATTGAATATATCCCCAAGTTCCTGGAAAATTAATTTTAGTCCCTCTGAAATACTGATCTAGGTTTTATCATAATTCATTTGTTATTTTTGTGTCGAGGTAGGAAACGTTTGGTGAAATGTAAAATTTAGATGTTTGTTCTTATAATTTTCCAACATAGTATGTTAATACTATAATATATAACAATATTTGAAAAACCTTGTTTAAAACATATGTGAAACCTTACATTAATAATATGCATAACGAGTAGTATATAGGTTGTGAAACGTGGGAAACTAAAATCTACAAAACCTAGACTTGCACATACTTGCGAAATAATATGCATTTCACCACATATTTGGTGGATTTAGTTCATTGTATTCCTAGAGCTCTGGAAAATTATTTTTACATGTGTGCTAATGCCAGTTTTTCGTGGACACATGTCACAGCTAAAGTAAACTATTAAACATTACGAATAATGATATTGATGTGCGATTCTTTAGATTTTCTATAGGTATAAATGATTACATATGGAGTAGAGGCGTGTGAGGTGTCATTTATAAATACTGAGATCATTTAATTTTTTAAAATAGTGTGATGGTATTATTAGTCGTGAATCTTTTTTTGACAAAAGTTCCACTACTCGCACCACCATTTATTGCATTTCACTTGTCTTTGAGGTTGTTTGTGTGTGTTTGAACTAACCGATTCCTACTTAACTTTTATTTCCTGAATTTTTGGATTCAAACAAAGCCGAGGTAATATGTTTTTGTTTTACTAGTTGGAATATTTGGTTATGGGAAAACATAAGAATATTGAAAAAAATTAGGTCATTTGTTGTGGTAGTAAGATAGCAGTATCCTCAGATTCTTATATTCGTTCGGCGAAGTCACCTCCTCTCCTCATCGGGATTTACACCTCCCTCACGGCCACCATCTAGTTTATGACGGACGGATTCCCGTCGACTTTCACTGTTATGGAAGACGATGGTTCAGTGCTGATTGTTCATGACAGTTTGTACTTTGTCTTATGCGGCCTTCCTTTCGATTTGTATTCGTCCCCTCCTGATGCTTCTCTTAATTCGCGGCAAGGTACATTCTTTAGTCCTGCTCTTGTATTTTGTGATCGAGTCACATAGCCATCTCCACTTGTGTTTTATGGGTCGTCTTCCCGAGTTGTGTCTCTATTGCGGACTTAGACTGTTTTAGTTCATGTTTGCCCTCTTACCCGTTGTAATTTAATGGTTGGGGTTTTGCTGATGTTCCAGTAAGTTAAATATTCTCTCTATGATAAAGTCTCCATGATGGTATATTTCAGATCTAAAATTCTGATTTAGATTCTTTTTATGATTAGCTAGTTTGATTATCCTAGTAGATATCCATTATTTTATTAGTACTATGGTGTCGTCGTTTTTGTAGACTTGTGTTTAGCATTATTCGTCTTGCTCTCTGTTTAGCCATGTCTAGCTGGCGAACATACCACGATCCTTGCGATTTAGTTTGTGTATCCACACCTGCTGACGTTTTTTTAAACCCACGCACGAATCTCTTAGTCTCCGCACACTCATAAGTTCTGTTGCTTGTCTTTGGGTCTATCACTTAGTAGTTTCTTTTATGAGAACTCCAATTAAGTTAGACTTATGTTCTTGGTTTGTGAGTGGAAGATATATGTTTTTTGTTGTTGTATTTTTATTACCTATTATAAATCGAAAAATGTTTCGGATGTGAATCATTTTTTTTATTTTAATTTAATATTAATAATACTAAAAAAATTGTGTATGGAACATGTAATAAAAAGAATAGTTAGAATGATCCATAACTATTAATAAACACTAAAATTTATACATAAATATTTATATTTTTGATAAACAGATTTTCTAATTTTTGAACCGAGATACCTTTATAAATTAACCGTGGTATAAAAATCGAATCATGTAATATAAAGGTAAAGTGCGACAAAGAGGTCAAACAATTCCGGGTTGGTTAGTTAGTTGATTCTTTAGAGAAAAGAGGATAATATAAATATTAAGAGTCGGGGGTTCAATAATTAGAGAAAGAATCTTGACCCATAAGAAGTCTTGATCTTTAAGAAATTAATAATGCAGCTACGAATCCTCTATTTGTCAACAAAGTATTTTCCACCAAGATAAATATTCTTAGTTGCTTAAGAGTTAAGACGTTGCTTTCTCTGGCACCTGGTTTGACTAATCTATAGGTGGTAATTGAGTAAATAACACCACGGGTTTCATGCATTATCTTGTCTAGTGTTTTGATCAATTATATATATATATATATATATATATATATATATATATATATATATATATATATATATTAATTTTAACCTTAGTTTAAGAAAATAAAATAACTTGATCTCATGTTTAATTATAATATATATATATATATATATATATATATTAATTTATTATTTACTATATAAAAGATATATTATAAAATAAATATAAAAAACCATAAGATATCAGAATAGGAAATTGCTAAAAAAATATTTTGTGAAGTCGCTTGTTTTGAATTTTAAAAATTACTCCGTGAAGTTATTTTTTTGACGATTTTGTCTTTCACGAAATCGTATAAATAGAAGAAATTACTCCGTGAAGTTACCATAATTTCCAAAAAAAATACAATTTCTCTACATTCTCTCTACTTTCTCTCTTTAAACATAAAGAACTAAAACTAAAACTAAACAAGTTAATACTATCTTTAATACTATCTTTATCAATTAAAACGTTACATATTGCCTTCAAAACCACTGAATCATATATCCTAACACTTAAATGACTTATTTGTAAAAAAAACATATTTAGATCTTAGTTTTTGAAAGGTTTCTTAAACCATAATGGGTATTTTGTTTTACTTTAAATTTATATTGTTTTTAGTTAGTATAAGTCTTTAGTAAATGATAACCTACTAAAAAAATTACAAAAATGGACAAAATTGAAAGATAAATGTTAAAAAATTGGAAAAAAAAACGATACAGATCTGATACAGGTCTGTCCGCCAATGCAATGGCGCACACGATAGTGCTGACGCCATTGCATGGCGGAAACAGGGGTCTGTACGTCATTGCATGGCGGACATAGGGGTCTGTACGTCATGCAATGGCGTACAGACCCCTATGTTCGCCATGCAATAGCGTCAGCACCATCGTGTACGCCATTTGCCCGGCGGAAAGTACCATCTTCTTCGACAAGATGATGACGACGAACACCACCTGGACGCCATCGTCTGGCGGAAACGGACATTTTTTTATTTTATTTTTAAAATTATTTTTTCAGAAAAACACAAAGATACAATGGTCAATGTTCATGTTGGTTTGTAGAAAAACAAATTTTGTTACCATTTCGGCAAGTTTTGTTAACATTTTATTAAGTTTTACAAAGTTGAAAAAAAAAGTTTTGGTTAGTTTAAGTTTTGAGTTTTTATGATTTTAGTGAGTTTTAGAAAGTAAAATGTTAGGTTATGGTAGAATTTCTGTTTTGCAACTTCATGAAGTAAATAATGGCATAAAACGTAATTAAATGAACTTCTAAGGACTTTTTGGATTTTTTGCCTAGCGGCAATTTTGTAAATATTAAAAAAGAGAAAAGGCGACTTCGCGAAGTAGTTTTGACTTTTTTTAGCAATTCCAATGAGAATATGATTTGTAAAAATATTATAGAAACAAATATGGATTGATCAAATAAAATTTTATATAATGAGTTACTGAAAAAACTAAATAAAAACCACAAAAAGTAGTTTGTTATATTATTTATAAATTAATAATCATCAAAATGAGAATGAAAGTTTATAGGTGGTCTTTATAGATTTTTTTTTAAAGATTAAAATGAATAAATAAATGATATATATATATATATATATATTATGATTAGTCGAATAATGTTGTTAATGTATATTATGTCATTTTGGTAAGTTTTATGTTAAGCGATAACGTGTCTTATAGTTTATAGTGTTGTGTATATAAGATTATTAGGTAACTTTTTCTACCGTAGTGATACTATTTTTTCTGGCGACATCCGTGGATGTAGACATTAGTCGAACCACGTTAAAATTATGTGTATGATTTTTCATGTTATTTATTTTGTTACATGTTTGAGTTATTTGTGATGTATTGCATAGTGATTCATAACAAACTGATATCAGAGCTTTAAATTTTGAATTAGATTTTGTAATTAAGGTTTACAGTGGCGTTGGCGTCAACAAAATACAAGATTGAAATATTTGATGGGGGATCCAACTTTGCATTGTGAAATATTTAAGTTGAAATACATTGGTACTACAAGGGTTGTAGAAGGATATGGATAATAAGTTACTAGAAAAGATGAAAGAAGAGGAGAAGCAAGATCTTCAAGAAAAAGGTTTATGTTGGATTTTAATAAGTGTAAATGACAACATTCTTCCTGAAAATTTAGAAATTATGCCCCAAAAAACCCAGAGAGGTAAGAATAGTGCTTTAATGCCTGAGATCTATGGTCGTGAAGATTAAAAAAATAACGTTTTGGTATGTTAGAGCACGCCATGGAGAGGTGTTGCGAGGTGTTGGAGAATCCGGTGAAAAATAATTACTAGAGGTATTAAATAACCGAGTTCCAGATCCGAATAATCATTCATAGGGTCTTGAAGAAGAACACGATAAGGACGTGAACTCGTTTTCACAAGGAAAGGATTTTGGAAAATGATATTTCCTTTTACAAAACCCTCATGAACTAGATTTTGAACAGCTTCCAAACCATTGTCACAATTAGAGCACGAATAACGACGAGAATTAGGTTTTAGACTTAGAATTTCAAATTTCCATGGAGGCCTTTAAACATAATAATTTATGAATCATATTAAATTAGTGGACAAGATTTTAGATTTACCTTGCCTCAACCGAGTTCCAGCTAATAAGAGAGTATATCTAGTTGTAACCAAATTTTATGTTCGGGTTAAATCATAGTGGTAGCAACTGAAATGCACTCGTTTGAAGCAAGGTAAATCTAAAATCTCGAGTTGGGTAAAATTTGTGAAACATGTGAGGGTTGTGTGTTTTACCTTTAATCACGTGAGGACCATGTATAAACAATTCTAAAATGTAAAACAGGGTTCGAAATTTATTGATGAATGTGCTTTTGTTTTTTATAAGTTTTAGAATTGTGTCGATTTTATATCATAGAAGATCAGTTAGTGTTTCGTTATATACGGGGTTAATGCATCATTTTCAGGATTATTTGAATATGTTTGATCCGATTAATGTTTCCAAAGCATATCAGCGTGCTTTACATCTTGAGAAATCATTATAAAGAAGACCATATGAGAAGATAATGCTAAAGCTTTGACTTTGGTGGTTTCCAATGCGTTAGTTCCAAGTCCTACTCGTGTAGTACAACCTACACCACAAGTTCCTCCCAGAAAATCTTCTCATATAAAGTCTTATCGGAGTCAGGAGACGAGACATCGTGCATCATGCTGTAATGATGAGGAGTCTTCTCATGAGGAGTTTATTTACATAAAATTGTTGCTAACATAAAGTTTGATGTGAGAAGTGAGGATAATGATGAGGAGTTTTACGAAGAAAATTTTATTGATGGGGATGTAGGTCATCTATTGGTAATTAGACGTTTCTGTCTTACACATAAGACTAGTATAATGTGATGATTGACTTAGGAATAACATCCTTCAGTTAGTCATCGTGCACCATTGAGGGAAACGTCTTACACATAATACTAGTAATAAATATGATGATTCATTCCTGTAGCTATAAGAATATGATTTCTAAAGAGTTTGTTAAGAAACTGGCATTGAAGACTAAAACTTATCCAAGCCCTTACAAACTAGCCTAGTTTAAGAAGCGCATCGAGGTAACAATTTCTAGACGTTGTCTAGTTGCATGTTTATTGGTAGTTACAAGGATAAACCATGGTGTAATTTGATTAATATGAACGCTTTTTATCTATTGTTAGGGTGTTCATGGTAGTTTGATAGGGGTTGAATTCATGATGGTAAGAAGAATTGATATAGTTTATGATGAATAATAACAAGATTTTATTGGTACCATTAAAAGAAGTGTCTCTAAAACAACCACTACATGTGCCATAAAATTCTAGCTGAATTTTATTGGCGCATAAAGTGTTTCCAGAGCATCTTGAGGAAGCTACCTAGAAGTACAAAAATACTGCTGACAAGAGACGTCAGTTGATCAAGTTTGAGGTAGGGGATTGTTTGTGTATTTTTTTAACCAATGACCATCATCATGCACATGATTATAATAAGCTTGAAACTAGGAAGTTTGGTTCATATCAGATCGCAAATAAAATAAATCTGAATGCCTACAGATTGAAGTTGTCAAGCCATATGAAAACCCATGATGTATTTAATGTGAACCATCTAGTGTCATTTGTTGAGCTTGTTGCTGCTGATAATAATGATATGAATTCGAGGGTGAAATCTATTCAACCAAGGGATAATGATGTAGTTGAAAATGCCAACAATTATTATCTTATAATAATAGACAAACATAAACGAGCCTTCTTCTATGCTCAGGTATCCGAATTGGAAGAATTGGTTCTCAAACTAACCGTCTAAACAAGCCCAATAATTGTTAGAAGCGTGACATAGGCTAAAAAACCCGTCACAGACTGTGGCCCCAAAATTTCACTATTTATGGGCCCAAATTTATATTTCATGTTTTTTTAATATTTCAGTTATTTTTAGAAATTAGTTTTAAATAGAATATCGATTCGGATTGCACCAGATTTGATGAGATTGTGTTTTAATATTTTTATTTTCATAATATTTGATTAAGGTTTCAGATGTTCCCTATATAAGGCATCTTATACCATAATCTTAAGATACATTCATTTATTACTATATTTTTCTTATCATCTCAAAAGAATTGTTTATCTTTTTCTTGTTAATATTTCTTTATATTGGTATCACAACCTGAGTTCCTAATATGTAGAATCTATAAGTCATGCCTCTAAAAAACGGCAGAGATAATAATATTGATTCAGTGTTTTGTGAAGATTTGAACGAAAAATGTTCTGGTATGCTGAAGCACACCATGGAGATGCGTTTCAAGGTGTCAGAGAGTCAAATGAAACAGTCATAGATGTGTTTACGAATCAAGTTATAGTTTATAATAAGCATTCAGAGAAGGTCTTGATGAAGAACACGTTGAGGACGTGAACCCATTTGCCAACAAAGTTCATGTATATATTTGCATGCTCTTGCTATAATACATTCGACTTAGCAAGATCCAATGACAGTAATTGAGTCATTCTATACTACCAGCAATTACAAGTCAACTTACTCTTTTAGCATATGTGTTTTCACTAATTTAGTGAAGAGAATCCTCAAAATTAAGCCTTCTAACATTGAAAAGTCAAGGTGGAAAGCCTAAGAAGAAATGTCTTTCGTATATAGGAGAAATAACAACCCAACATCTGAAGTGTGGTAGTTTTTCAAAGTAAGAGCATAATAAAAGGACTTGTGAAGAACTGTTTTAAATATTTAGGATTTGTTTTTAATTTTTTATAGTTTCAATTTCTCTCCGCTATTTTAAGACTTTTGGAATACGGTAATTTTTCATGTTATAAAGTGTTTCTTACTATTTTCATAATACGGATCAAGTTAAATTTTTGTTTTAACTATGTGAGAGACTAGGCTTAACATCATTTTAGATATGCGAGACCAATTATAATTTCATTTTAAGGTTATGGATACATGCGAGACCCTCTTTATTATTATGGTTAGAATTTATGTGGTATTTTGGAGAGATGTGAGACCCTTTATATTATTACGGCTAGACTATCTTTGGTATTATGAGACATTCGAGTCTACCTTTAGAGTATAAAGATATGTGATTCTATCTATAATGACATGTAAGAGTTGAACAATACAAATGAGACTACTGGAAAACCTTCAACATTTGAACTACGAGATACCAGACATAAATGACATACAAAACAATATGATACGTTGGCATGGCATACAATAAAGATGCGAGAGTTTTTAATAAAAGAACTGAAAAACAACATTATTTCATAATTTTAACTATAAAAATACAAACAAAAAATTTAGAGTGGAAACGAATAACAAAAAAAAAATAAAAAAAATAAAAAAAAAACATACAAAAAACAAAAACTTACAAGTCATTTTTTTTAATATGAGAAGAAAAGTCTTTTTCTTCTTCCTCATCTTCTACCTCTTCTGCCTCAGTCTTCTTCATTATCTTCCTATTATGATGATTGTTCTTGAACTTCACTAAATTTTATCTTTTTGTTACCATGAGCAGGACAAGGATCCTCATTTAAGCCATATTCATCTTTATAATATTTAAATACTCTAGATGAATAATTTTCATCAATTGAATATGAAATCTCCTTATGAGAAGAAGATGAAGAGTATTCTTCTGGTGTTGTCATTTTCTCATTTTCTTGTTGTTCTGGTTATAAGGGCTCTAGTGAGGCAAAATTATAACTGTTTAAACTCGACTTATCTCCTTATAGGTTTTCTTCAATAATAAATACATATTTTTAGTTATACTTATCGTTGTATAACCATAAAGTGTTATTGCGGGGAATTTAGCTGAGTATTTCCATCAAAACCAGTAAATGGTACTTGAACCTTGTTTTCTTTAAACATTTTATTAATATAAACGTCAATAATCTACCAAATAACAAGTGGGGAGGGGAGGGGATGTTATACAAGTGGCAAGAATACAACAATGTTATAAATAAGACATGCGAAACTTGGGCAATGTTATGATGCAAGATATGAGATATTAAAAATAATTGAGATATTCTCAATTTTACCTTATAGTTCAGGTCGTGTTTGATAGGTTGCACCATTAAATCACTTACACTGACATTTATTAGTATTATTGCATATGATGTTGGGTTATACCATACAATTAGATCGTTTTACTTTTCTCCCTTTTGTATCTTAGTTAGTTTGTGGTATTCACGAATGTCAATAAAGCAATTAATTGACGTTCGTGAATACCACAAACGACCATTCATCCTCCTTATGCACTTATGTTGCCTGTCTGAAAGATGCAATACAATATCATATATGATGCGAGACATATATTTATAATATAAGTGAGATCATATATCCATGAATTAAACATGTGAATCCATATATACAGAAAGAATATATGCTAAACATTGACACGTTTTTTTGAAATTGATGTGTGACCAATTATACATTAAAGATCTATACGAGACCATTTATTGAAAATAAAACATGCGAGTCAAATAAAAAGAACAAGCGAGGCAAATGAAAAATAAAATACAATATATGACAATATAGTGTTTTACAACCCTACAATATATGAAAATGTAAAACAAAATATATTGAAAATTGTTAATTTACTTTATATCCACTTACATCTTCACAAATTTGTACCATTTATGTTATCACTACTTTATTTATATCAACTTTAGTAGTAGTATCCATGATAATAGTTATAGTATCTCGGGAAACAATAGCCTTAATCTCCTTCACGACATCAACAATAATAGCTTTCAAGACAACATCAGCCTCAATCTTATAAATCTGCTCATAAAATGACGTTACTTCATGTGTAAGTTGTATCGTTGAGATATCATAAAAGAATGTACATTGTGAAGTATGTTGTTTTTTAGATGGTATATTAGCTAACATTGATAGTAATGCTTCTCGTTCACTTTTGTTTAGGTGTGACTAGTTCTATTTTTGGTTGGTATTGTTATTCTTGTTGGCGTTGTAGTTTCTCTTGTTGGTTTTGGTGTTCTTGTTGGTGTTGGTGTTATTGTTCTTGTTTCTTTTGTTGGGGTTTATGTTTTTGTTATTTTTGTTGGTGTCGGTGTTGTTGTTGGTGTTGTTGTTTTTATTAATGTTGGTGTTGTTGTTTTTATTAATGTTGGTGTTTTGTTGGTATGCTAGTAAGACTGGGTGGTCTGGTTGTTGTTATGGTGAGATTAGATGGTATGGTTGGTATTCTGTTGAGACTCGTAGGTTCACTTGGTTTGGTTGGTTGACTGGTGGGAATACTTGATCTGGTTGGTATTCTGGTGAGACTGGGTGGTCTGGTTGGTATTTTATTCAGACTATTTGGTTAACTTGGTATGGTTGGTTGACTGTTGGGATTGTTTGGTCTTGTTGGTGTTCTCGTGAACCTGGCGGGATATCTTTGTTGACTGGTAGTATTGATATATTAGTTTTTGGATCACAAAGAGGTAGAATCATGTAGTATTTGAACGATCAAATATAACACACGAGCCCGGTTCAAACACTACATGCTAGTCTCCATCAAATACTATATGCAAGACTATTATAACTACATCAGACGATTCTTGGAATAAATAATACATGCGCTACTACTGCAACTAAAACAAATAATACCTCTTAATCTTCAAGATACTTAATTTTTTTAATCAAAACTTAATTTGTTGATTTTGATTCAAATTCCCACCATTTATAGCAACTTAGAACTATGTCTGTTCACGTACGGTATAATCAGCATCATAGATATCTCTTAAACCCTTGGTTTATGTTGAGGTTGTTCTGATTAGTGTTTTCCTAGTTGTGGGCTGGTGCGTTCGGGGTTGGGTTGTATATATTTTAAATGGTATTAGGGTTGTTCTAGTTGGTGTTGGGGTTGTTATGATTAAGGTTAGGGTTATAATGGTTGTTCTGGTAAGGATTGGGGTTGGAGTGGTTATTCTTGTTCGTGGTTGTTTGGGGTCTGAAGCGTTTTTTCTTATTTTTCTTCCTAGGGATTTAGTCATCTTCTTAGGTCTTGTCTTGGGTACATGATTTGGGTTCCCAACTGGATCATCTCCTAGATTATGCTCAATATCTTCATCCCCGCCAAATGCACTTATTTATGCAGTTGTTAGGTATAATTCATCTTTTAACACCTATAAAATGATAAAAAAAATTCAATAAATAATGCGAGACTAAATCAAAATACTATGTGAGAGACTACTTCAAATATTACACGCGAGCCTAGTTCAAACATTACATGCTAGTTTCGATCAAATACTATATGAAGACTATTGCAACTACATCCGACGATTCTTGGAATAAATAATACATGCGCTACTACTGCAACTAAAACAAATAATACCTCTTAATCTTCAAGTTACTTAATTTTTTTAATCAAATCCAAATTTGTTGATTTTAATTCAAATTCCCACCATTTGTAGCAACTTAGAATCATGCCTGACCTCGTTTTTATTGCATAATGGTTGTGTGATCCATGATATAGTTTTGTTAAAAATATATCAGCATCATTATAACTATTTTTTGTTTCATTATAAACCAAAATACTAACCATCAAAAGTGCAACACATAAAATAACTCTATCAGGTTAGTTTGGCACATGTCTGAATTGACCCAAGTAGTTTCTCACTGATTGCTCTAGACCAATTATAATTGTATATTTTGTCAAGGTCTTCGACATAGTCAAGCGTTGTTATACTTAGTGCATCTCATAAATCTGAATAGAACAGTGCAGAGCATATAGACAAGATCAAAAAGATAATCACATCTTTTACATATCCCCCCCCCCCCCCCGCGACAATGGATATGTCTATTCTATTATGTAAAGTATAAAAAAACGATAATAAATAAATATTAAATACATACAATACTGCAAAAAATACAAAATATTGATGCGATATTGTTGTAAACATACCATGCTATACAATAGCAAAACACCATAAGGTAAATATGTTATCTGATTAAACATGTAAGACTATTGCAATTACATCATGTGATACTTGACCAAGATTATCTACAACAGGAACATGTGATACAAATTTCAATAATACTGCGAGATTGATAATAAGTCATAATTTTATCAAATTATTTGTTATTGGTTGTGATTTATTTTTCCTTACTTTTATTGAATTTTTTTTCTTCTGAAAGTATGTTTTGACGATACGTGACTCTGTTTATTGACCATCGTTAAATCTAAGTATGAAGCCTCAATTGGAATTTAAAGGCATTTCATCCTGACGATCTTGGTGATCATTTGATAATCCTCTTCACTTGTAGTTTCTCCTTCCGAAGATTATATGAAGCCTTCAAAATGGTATAAAATGACATTGTTAGACTATGTGTTCATCCATTATAGAAACTTTATATTTCGTCAGATTTAGGACGTGCACTAAAGTGGATCTGAAATGATATTATTTAATATTCATTTTTCCTATAATAAAACATGAGACTAATAATTAGAAAGATTCGATACCGGGTTGAACAAGCAAGGCGAGACCAGTTGAAAGAATACGCAAGAAATGATATAAGAAATATAGATAGACCATACATAAGAGACATGCGAGATATCATTAAAAAATATGTCATGCACAAACAAATGTACACATATACCATACATGTGAAAAATAAAGTACATATGATAGGATACGATACTGGTGAAAAAGATATTAAATCATGCAAAATAATGCGAGATTGATAATAAGTCGTAATTTTATCAAATTATTTGTTATTGGTTGTGTTTTATTTTTTCTACTTTTCTTGAATTTTTGTCATGAAAGTATGTTTTGACGATACGTTCATCTGTTATTGACCATCGTTGTATCTAAGTATGAAGCCTCGATTGGAGTTTACAGGCATTTCATCTTGATGATCTTGGTAATCATTTGATAATGCTTCTTCACTTTTTGTTTTTCCTCCCGAAGATTATATGAAGCCTTCAAAATGGTATAGAATGACATTGTTTTTCTATGTGTTCATCCGTTATGGAAACCTTCTATTTCGTCAGATTTAGGACGTGCACTAAACTGGATCTGAAATGATATTATTTAATATTCATTTTTCTTGTAACAAAACATGAAACTAGTAATAAGAAAGAGGCTATACCAGGTTTAACAAGCAAGGCGAGACCAGTTGAAGGAATACGCGAGAAATAATCTAAGAAATATGGAGAGACGAGACATATGAGACATGTGCGATATCATTAAAAAATATATCATGCACAAAAAAATGTACAAATATACCATACATGTGAAAAATAAAGTACAGATGTTAGGATGCGATACTAATAAAAAAGATATTAAATCATGCAAATTAATGCGAGACGTGGTCATGAGAAACAATAAAGATGTAAGACGTTGTGATATTTCAAATTTGAACTAAATAAACCCCAAAAGAGACACTCAAAACAACAAATAATATGACATTAGAAAATACACTCGAACGAAATGACTAAAATACAATACATCAAATGAACAAAAGGAAAGCTTTTCATAATCTCAAATCACGGGTTACCAAAATATGACAATATGAACTTATATTTCATTAAGATACCTAACTAACAACCTATTTATTGTTTTGAATACTTCCAAACAAAGTCTTAATCATGCAAATTAAAGTACGGAAGTTAGAGAATTATAACTAACAACCTATTTTTCGTACTAGTTGCTTACATGTTAGTTTTGAACTTTTAGAGAGAGGTTACATAGAGTTTATGCTTAGTCGGAGGTCGAAGCAAGAAATCATAGCAGTTTTAGAAAAAGGTAAGATTATTTGAGCTTGAAATCGGAGTTCCAACTATGAAATCAGAGTAGTTGAGATCACTCATAGTTCATGGGTTCACATGCGAAATTTCTGAGCCAAAACTGATTTAGAAAGAGAATAGAGATAATATAGATGAAAAGTTTGAGAATTGAAGAGGAAAAAAACTTATTATTGGCTAAAAGATCATGGTTATACTAAACATATATCTTTGTTCAATTTTATAGTCCACATGTCTACTGGTAGTTTACCAATTTTGGATATTCAGTGGTAATATCATATTTGGTTGGGTATTTATAAATAGTTCACCTATTTGATAATCCTTTAAAACTGATATGTTAAATAATCGTATGAGTTAGATATTCAGATCAGGACTAATAATCATATGGGTTAGATATGTTAAATATATTTTCATAAAATTTAAAAAAAATCAACAAAAAACAATCAGAAACCAAATAAAATGAGACTAAAAACTAATTTTTTTATTAAAATCATGTTTGTCTATAAAATAAATCATATTACTTTGATTTCGTCTAAATATTTTAAATAAATATCCAAAATGGTTTAGTCTAAAAATCTAAAAATGTCCAAAATTCTATCTCACATTTATATTTAGGGAAATGACACCTTAAGTACATACTCACCAAATATATTGTCACTTAGTACCAAAAATGGATTTATGCTTACTTAAGACTTACTCCCTCCGTCCCAAAATATATGACGTTCTAGACAATAAAATTTGTCCCAACATAAATGTCATTTTGTAATACCAATAAAGTGCATGTCATCACTTTCCATCTTTAACCTTCTTCTCATTAATGGTCGTAGTGTTATTTTTAATTTTATAAGAAAGAGAAAAGGGTAATGCAGTATTTTTTGCTATAATCCTACCTTGAAAATTGTGTTTCTTAATTATTGTGCAATAACCTTAAACAACATATATTTTGGGGCGGAGGGAGTATCTCATTAAAATAACTCTCATTCAATACCCAATTTTTTTTCATACCATAACTACCCTCAACAAACTATATAAGCTTTTTTCTTTTAGAAAGGACTCATTTTTTAACCCAATCACGCAACCACTTTTCTCTTCTCTCCTCATACCCTAATCACCAAAAAACATGTATTCTCTACAGTCGTTTCGTCTTCATCTTCGCCTAATGCCTAAATCCCTCTATTTGAAACTCCTTAGAAAGCTATTCGTCATCTTTGTGGATCTGGAATTCTTTATTGCCGACGAATATTGTTGACCCTAGGTGGATGTACGGTTCTATAATTCGTCCATTGGTTCAAATTGGCCTTTATATTTCAATGAGGTTTTGAATTTGATAGTTTTGTTATTATTAATCGTAGCTGTGAGTTTGAGTTCACTTATAATTATTTTTGTAGGATTTGGGTTTCCTGTTTTGGAAATCGTATATGATCTTGGATCACGTTTTATCTGGAAAAATAAATAAATAAACGGTGTATTTCTCTATTCTGTATATCTGAAATCGATCCGAAGCTTGATATTTAGTGTTTGTTGTCTTGATTACATTCTTTCTCATGTTCTCTTTAAAAGATTTCATACTTCATACTTATATGCCATACTGCACAACTAAATACAGAGAGGAGAATGAAAGTGGCTCGAAATGGGCGAAGATGATGTGTTTTGAACCCTTCATTGAGATAGTTGATGTTCAATGGCCCCCAGAGATTATTACTGATGGTCATGGCGTTGCTGTTGCCACTCTATCACATCTGCCTGACCCGACTTACGAAGAGAAGACAAGTTCTACATCGTAAAAACATAAACCAAAAGCCTAATTCTATATAGGTCATATATGTTTTTTAGTTCTATGCTGAACAAGAAACTTATGATGTTTTCGTTGTAACCCATTAATACATAAAATAACTCGTCATTTAATAAAGATTTCACGTCTGATTTTTAAATGAAATTTCTGAGTATGATAATATGTTATATATAATCAAAGTTGTAAATTTTGCAAGTAAACAACAACGAATGTCATCACAGCAAAGAAAAATAATGTTCAAACTTAGCAAAATGACACTGAAGCGCCGCAAAATAAAGGAGAATTTACTAAGATCTTGAAATGTTTCAGGCAACAATTATGTTAATCTACTAAACATAAAACTAAAAATCAAGCCAACTAATCTCGTGCAGCTTAAATTAATCAAGTTTTATAATCCAACTAAGCTCATAAAGCTGGAGTTAAGACTTTACGAGTTTGAGAAGTTCGATCATGCGATTTTGGTCTTCCGATTTGTGTTAAATAGGTCATGAGATTTATGTCAAATAGTTCATGAGATTTATGTGTAAAATAGATCATACAATATTGGTGTAAAATAGTTTATGAGATTTATGTGTAAAATAGATCATGTGATTAGTGAGTAAAACATATCATGCTGGATTGGTCTTGCGTTTGAGATTATGAGTAAACTAAACCATGCTAGATTGGTCTTGCAATTTGAAACCTGAAATTTAGGTCTTTCTAGATTGGTCTTGCATTTGAGATTTGTGAGCAAACTATACCATGCTAGATTGGTCTTGCGATTTGTGAGTAAAATAGGTCTGGATAGATTGGTCTTACAAGTGAGATTTGTGAGTAAACTATATAAGGCTAGATTGGTCTTGTGATTTATGAGTAAAATAGGTTTTGCTAGATTGGTCTTACATTTGAGATTTGTGTCAAATAGTTCATGAGATTTATGTCAAATAGGTCAAGAGATTTATGTGTAAAATAGATCATGTGATTTTGGTGTAAAATAGTTGATGCGATTTATGTGTAAAATAGATCATACAATTTGTGAGTAAAACATATCATGCTAGACTGGTATTGCATTTGAGATTTTTAAGTAAACTAAACCATGGTAGATTGGTCTTACGATTTGTAACTTGAAATTTGGGTCTTGCTAGGTTGGTTTTGCATTTGAGATTTGTGAGCAAACTATACCATGCTAGATTGGTCTTGCAATTTGTGAGTAAAATAAGTCTTGTTAGACTGGTCTTGCAAGTGAGATTTGTGAGTAAACTATACCATGCTAGATTGGTCATGCGATTTGTGAGTAAAATAGGTCTTGCTAGACTCGTCTTACATTTGAGATTTGTGTCAAATAGGTCATGAGATTTATGTCAAATAGGTCATGAGATATGTGTTAAATAGATTATGCGATTTATGTATAAAATAGATCATGCGATTTGTGAGTAAAACATATCATGCTAGATTGGTATTGCATTTGAGATTTGTAAGTAAACTAAACGATGGTAGATTGGTTTTGCGATTTGTAACCTGAAATTTGGGTCTTGCTAGATTGGTCTTGCATTTGTTTGTGAGCAAACTAAACCATGCTAGATTGGTCTAGCGATTTTTGAGTAAAATAGGTCTTGCTAGATTGGTCTTGCGATTTGTGAGTAAAATAGGACTTGCTAGATTGGTCTTACATTTGAGATTTGTGAGTAAACTATACCATGCTACATTGATCTCGCGATTTGTGAGCAAAATCAATACCCACTAATAATTAATACCCACCAATAAGGGAACATAAGCTATAGATTTTAATGAAAAAACGTAAAAAAAAATTAAGTTACTAAGATCAAGGTTACATAAAGTACAGGGTTGAGATTCTATATGATCTATATCTTTTGACTTTGATTATAATGTACACGTGCTTTCCGCAACTAGGAACAACAATAAGAAAATCTGTCTAGTTTGTTAAATTAGCGGTAGTCTTGTTCTCGTGCAAAACACGTAAGTTGTGTCTATGTTCCCCTTCGGGGCGAGATTGATGCTAATATCTTCACGAATTGCAGCGTGTGGGCACCCATTCGTTTCCACAACACGAATTCTTTCTTCAGGAAGGGCACCATGCTTCACCAAAAACTCACCATCCTTTTTCCTGAATATATCATTTGACACCTGGAATAAATCCAACATTAATGACAAACCCAACAATCAGATGGTATTTAATGCTTACCCGAAACCAATCCGAAATCCAAATCAGGTGGAAATAATTGGCTTATATGTTACATGATGAAACTCAGTAGCTCCAATCAGGATGTAGCTATTAGATATCAAGCAACAAATTAAAAAACCGCTTGGCGTTGGCTAATAAAAACAACAAATCAACACAAAAGTTTCTAGCTCAAGCTGATAGATGATAAAATAAGTTAATCTTACATTCTCAAATAACTCGGGAGGTCTACTTGGTTTGACAAACGTGTGAGGAATAAGCTTAAATATAAGATGTGCACCTTGAGACACTACAAAGAAAAACTAAAAATATCAAAATACATGTAATAATATCGGAGGTGAGATTAGTAAACAAAGAGTATATTATTACCATTTCTGGAACCACTGAAAGCAAAAAGGCAATTTCTTCACCAACTTATACAACAGCATCCTTAACAACAACTAAGGAAGAATACATATAAAACGAACCCAGCGAAGGAAAGGTGTAGACTATATAAGGTTTAAACACCCTGAAATTCAATAACTCATCAAGTTTACATCTTCAGATATACGAAACTTCAACAAAACCCTAAGTATAGCAAAAACAAAACAACAAATGAATCGATACGACCTACTAACAGAACTCTAACCAAGAACATAATAAGAACAAAAAGCTTATCGGCTTTGTCAACGTACTTTTACTGCATTTTCTGACGATCAACAGTGGCAGCCGATTTCGAAATCGTCGGTCAATGATTACTCGCCCTCAATGGCTTAAAATACTTAATGGAATTATTATCGACGGTTAGAATTAGTCAGAGAAACAATGAGATTCGTCTACTCAAACTGGGATTGCAAAGAGTAGGTTTATTGCAATTCTAGGTTTACTTAACTTTCTGATTTTAGGAGGAAGATATAAGACCAAAAATAACTAACAACCTCTACCTATTTATATCTTTGAAGATATTTTAGTCTATTTTTTAAACTAGAATACTTTATAATACTATCCATTTTATGGATACCAATTTGGTAGCACATATTTGAACTCTCCCACTTTAACCAATGGTATACGTTATTAAATAATTAAACAATTTACCGTCCCAAAAGGTAGAATCATACTTAAATATTATATAATATACGATCTTACATTATATATACTATAACTTAAGCGACGTCTCATGATTAATATCTTAAAATTGCATGGCGGTGACCTTAAATATTATTTTAGTCATGACAATCTGGGAATCTTGGATATCAAGATCCAGTGCGTACAAATTACTTTTCTAATCGTTAATACTTTTCCACTATAAAAAAACAATTATTTTAGATAAAATAATATTTATTCGTGGCTCCACACCGGAATAGATAGTCATAGTAAACGTTTTCCTTTCAATATTAATATATTTTGTAGCTCTAAATTTATATTTAATTTACAAAACACTAAATCCTCTAGATCTTGCCTTCGTCAAAAACTTAATTATAAAATTAAAACTAAAGACGAAGTACTTAATTAGGACGTGCTTGATAGAGATTAACTAGAAAACTCGAAATTGTTTTAAATTTCATCGACGGTGGACATATTCATATTTAAATTTCGTTGACGACTGAACAAAATTAGTTTTAATTTTTTGTTTTATAATATTTAGTAATTTTTGTTTTTTGAATATAACTGTCTTAATCGGATTTTATCCGAAACATAAAGTATTAATTTGTTATTTTTTAAAATTTCATCTGGTTTGACCTAATTTTTAAAATTATTTATTCCTTTAATTTTATAGGATGCTTTAGGTTTTAGATAGAGCGATCGGCTGATCTTTAGAATATTTTTGTTTTCATATAATTTGTTTATTTCAAATGAAATTTTGACAAAATTTTGATTCGTTTTTTATAGGTAAAAATCATCACTAGTTTTGCATGTTTTTAGTATTTTTTTAATTTTAATTGTCGTTTGTTTAAAAAACACCATACTTATATAGTTATGTAACTATTAAAAACCGTAATATGATAACTCAAATAATATATTATCGTCTCGCTTTTTTTTACAATAATACATATTCATTTTTTGTCAATAATATTCAAATTTAAAAAATAAATATTATTGAATTTTTTTTTGAAAAAACGAAATATAGAATATAAATTTTATTGTTCGAGATGTCACGTGACATCTCCTAAACAGTCGCGCGTCGGAAAACTAAATGTATAAAATTTTAAAATATAAAAAAAAACTAATAGATTTTTTTTTTATACAAAAGGAAAATGTAGGGAATTAGTGGCGATTTTTTTATCATCTTTTTACTCTTTTTTTTTATATTCTATCTTAATATTTTTTATATAAATTTAATTTTTTTTATCACTTTAATAAAAATATATAGAAGGATTTAATATAATAACATTGAATAAAAAAACTATTAACTAAAAGATGTCGAATATTATATTATATATCATAACATTTAATGAATCATTTTACGTCTATAATTTTAATGAGACATCCAATATTAAAAACAAAAATTAAAATTTTCAATCTTTTATTTTAGCATCTTAACAGTATTTTTGTTTGTTCTAATCTATAATCGGGATGATAAATTATCCAATAATTGTATATTTCCAACTCCACATTAACTACCAAATATGATATTGTTCGATTACCTTGACTTGACTAGAAATTTAATTTGACAAAAAATATTTTACTCATGAAACATTAAACGGTAGACATGGATCGGAATTGAATTAGCAATTAAATAAAGAACTAAATAAAATAAAGGAATTATTTATTTATTTATTTTACTCTTGAAAGAGGTGGATTAACAAATGTGACCCTTATCGAATTCAAAGGCCAAAGTGACTCTTGCAACCTCTAACGTCAAAAGTGATAGATTAATAATTAGAAGATTATGGTAAATCTTTTTAGACCCTTTTTTTAATTAAAAATGTCGTATAAGAGACCGGGAATATTCCTGTGGGCTTATACTAAATAATATCATAGTATCTACTTAAAGATATTAATAAAGATAAATACTACTAATATTTATAATTTGGAATAGTTCGTGTATAATTATGGTCTGAATGTGAATAGGTTGCTAAATATACATTTTAGATCACATTATTGAGTTGGGCCAGTTTGACATTGTGAATAGTAAATAAATAATATCAAATAAATAATATCAGTTCAAAAGAACATATTCGATTTGTTAAGTTCTTCCAATCTCAATATTATATAAAATTGATGGTCACCTAAGTGATAGCCGAGGTGGTTGAGGATGGTAGGCTAGTGATCAAAGGTTATGAGTTTGAGTCTTTCTACATACGTCTTTTTGGCTGAGCCTGTCACCTTGTGTGGTTTACCTTATAGCGTTGGTTTGCAGGCTATCACGTCAGACTGATGGTTTACCCTGCGCGCACTCATTGCACTCTGAATAGCGGTTGTGGGTTCCCTCCGGAAAAAAAATAGATCGTATTGTCCTCGAATGATTGCCAAGTTGGTTGAGTAAGATATGTTCGTAATCAAAAAAATCATGAATTCAGATCTTTTTACATACATTATTTTGACTGAACCTGTCACCTTGTATTGGTTTATCTTCTGGCGTTGATTTGTAGGATCTGTCTGTGCGCACTCATTGTAATTTGAGTAGCGGCGGATTCTCTAAAAAAATAAATAAATAAAAATAAAATAGATCATTAATCTATTTTATTTTATATATTACATTTGTTCGGACGAGCTCTTAAATGAACAATTGTAGTGATTTATCAATATTTAATTAGTAATAATAAAACTTGGACCTTCATAGCTTGGATACCAACAGCTTTTGAAATGCACCAACAGTAGGTATATGTCAAGGATTTTGGTTTCTGACACCATTGTTACCCGTGTTTGTGTTTGTAGTAGAAGCTTGGTTAAAATTGTCACGAGTTTGTATGTTTTGTACTTGTTTTAAACTATTCTTTCTCTAAATTCAGTAATTTTATATGTTTTAAATATTTTTTATATTTAGTTTTCTCATACCTTTTATTATTTGGAACTTGGAAGATACCGGTTTGGAACGATTTTTGGTCTTACATTTCATCTTTTAATTCTTTTTGACATATCTATTTTTTAAATTTAAATATTATTAATAAAAAATAGAAAATATATTATTGGTAAAAGATTAGAGTGCTAAATGTGAAAAAAAAATTAACGTTTAAGGTACGATACGATAACTCATAAACTATTGTACGTGTACCCTATTGAATATATATATATATATGAAAACATGGAAGATAAAAATTAAAAAAAAAAAAACTATTTTGATACAAACCTAAAAATATATATGAAAGAAACCGATTAGATTATTGCGTTAAATATGACTAGTAATATGAATTAAATTGATAGACCAATTATCCATATTTAGAATTCAATATTGTACCATGTAATAAAAATTTGGAACAGTAAATAAACTTTACTTATGATTTAGTAGGTTAAATATATTTCTTACAGGAACATCAGATATTTATAGATCATGTTGGGTTAGTTGATGTACATGTAAATATTTATTGGCCATAATTTTTTAAATTGTGCTAATTTGGTTCAATGTTAATACCAATATAGTTATGTTTAACACTATATAGTATCTTATGCTTTATATAATAAAATGATGATTTTGAGATTTAAATGATTTTTATATTATTAATATATATGTATTTTTTTGGGTAAAAACTTTAACTCCACAAATAATTGGACTATTTTTTTTAGAGTTAAATTGCGCAGATCTCAACAAACACATAGTTTTAAGAAGCATACGTGAATATAGAGATCGAAGAAGAGTTCGACTTCTCGACGTGGGAAGAATAGAGCGCACCGGGGATGCTGCCGAATCAGGTGCCTTTTTCGGACTCCATATGTAGTTTGGTTTCAACAAGTGCTTTTTTTTACAACCTCCTCATGGTCGGAGGTTATGACCGGAGGGAGGAGCTTCAGTTTAGAAGGGCGAGGGCCACGAACAGTAGTGTGATGATAGGTATGATGGCTGGAAGTCACACGTGAGAGAAAATAGTTAGGAGGATTAAATGGCATCGCCACCAAAGCGAAGGAGAAAGTAGAAGCTTGCTCCGGCGAGAATAATCAAGGATAACCATAAGGGGTGCCAGGGCGAAGGAAGATGGTCGGGGAGGAGGCGTCGGAAGCAGACTCAGAGCTCAAGGAAGCCATTTGCGGAGAATGTAAGGTAAGTTTGGTGATACTTTGGTTTGAGAACTAGAAATCCAAGATAGATAGGTTGTTTGAGAGAGAGTTAGGTCTTGCTTGGTAAGGCTTTTAAAGAAAAAAGGAAGAGGATATAAGTATGTCAGGAAATATTTTAGGGTTCTTTCAGAAAACCAGACTAGAAGCTATGATATTATAGAGAGATGAAATGAAAGGTTTTTAGAATAATAGCTAAAAAGTTGTATGAGACAACCTTTAGAGATCTGAGGCATGAAATCATAAAAAAATGAAAGTCACAAGGGATAGAGGGTAGCCGGGAAGAAAGAGTACGGTTGCTTTGGATATAGGAGTGAAGATATAGAGGTTTGCTTAAGACTGAAGAAGACAAAAATGGTTATGGAAACATGATGTGTATTTATGTAGAATTTTTTTTAGGTTCGCAGGTCACCAAAATGGAAAGAATTACTCCATTTATTCTGATTTTGGATCCTTATGAAGAGAGTCATCAGGCCAGCAGAGATATTTTGAGCATGTCGAAAAAGGACTGTGCTTGGGACAGACAAAGAGCCAAATGATGTTGCATCCAAATGGTGAAAGATTAAAAAATCATGAAGAAAGTTAGAAGAATTTTGACCTGAATAAGAGAAGGGATTTTTTGTTTGGGGGAGGGGGAGAGGAAGCCACCAGACTAATGGCCGACCGACAGAGGAGCGGGGTGAGAGCTAATTTGAGAATATAGTCGTTATGGACTAGAGAGGGAATGAATCTTCTCTCTACATCTCCCTAAACCAACCCAAAATTCTGGCACCCTTCTCCAACCCCGATTCGGGCATGTTGGTTCGTCTGCCTTCTTTTTCTCAAACCATCAAATTTCCAGCCCATATCTACCTATTTCCAGCCCTACCAAAACCCTTCAAAACCTACTAAACATCCAAAAAATGGCCTCCTTCTCAAATTCCTCATTCTCATATACTCAAAATTCCTTAGCATCCTTTTCCATTCCCATGCCTATTACCTCAACTCTCTCTTGTCCACATCCATCCTATAAATTAGAGGTTTCACGCCCTCTCTCAATCTTTTTTTACCGATCATTACCTAAGGGAAAAAGGCCGCGTGGAAAAATATTTAAAGATAATCTCTACACCCAACAAATTAGGAACCCAATTGTTTTCAATCCTCCTCCAATAGCTCCTCTCCATACTGCCTTAGACGCCAATACCTCCTCCAAAACCATCATGAACCTTCACTTTTCAAACTCTCATACCTCCTCTTATAAATCCAACTCCTCCATAAACCCGCCATCTTAATATCTTTCCTCTTGGGTCAATACAGTGTCGGGATCTTCTGAACCTTTGACTCCCCTCGTTCTCAAAGTCCTCCATAATTATTTTAACGGTAATACGTTGATCATGGACGATGTTGCTATCATTGGATCCTCAAATTCTTGGTGATCCTGTTTATGCAGATATTTTCTTATGAAATCCCCCTAACTCACCCAACTCAAGACATGTGTCATTGTTATTTGGGGAAAGCTTGGCTTCGAGGAATTCAAATGTATTCCTGATAGATACTTTAAGAACATCTTAGAAAAAGCCCCATGCTACTTTTGTGGTCTTCTTAGAGAAATTCATGTTCTTTGGTCATAAATCCACTACTTGATCTTCTTCTTCTCATGGAACCCTCCCTTGCGTTGTTTCTCATTTCCCTACTAGACTCCCTCCTTCTCCGGTGACCTCATTCGAATCTTATCCCTTTAAGTAGATGATGTCTTAGACTAACACGGTAGTGAAAAATATTGATGTGGATCCTCTTTGTGGCGAGGATTATGATGACCTTTCTTACTTTCCCTCCGACAGGGAAAATCCTTAACCCACTGTAAGGTTTTTTTTTATAATTATAGCTTCTTGAAATGTGCGTGGGTTAAACGATCCCGTCAGACAAAAAGATGTTTATGACTTTATTATGAATAACAACATATCTATCATGATTCTTGTGGAAACCAAATTCCGTTCTCATAATGTTAGTATCACCTTTAATAAATTGCCCTTTATTGGCATTTCACTACTAACCACGAGCATCAACCCCTATGTAAAATTTGAATCATTTGGAACCCTAGGTAAAATAACTCATCCACTCTCAGGCAAAGCACCTCAACTCGCCTACCTTTTATTTTATTCACTTCTATTTACGCTTGCAATGAAAGTTTGGACGGAATTCCCCTTTGGAATGCTCTCTATGATATCTCCTCTCAGAACTAAGGAGTCCTTTTGGAAGCCCTATGGGACTTTAATGTTATCTAAAGTCCAGAGGAGTGTTATGATTCCTTTGGTGGTTGTTCCTTAGCTATTAATGATTTTAGCAACCGTTATTTTAGTTGTGAGCTTAGCGATCTTCGATCCACTTGCTCCTTCTATAATTGGCATAACAACCGTCCTTCTAATCTTATTTACTCCAATATTAATCGGGTCTTAGTTAATAATGATGGGGATGACTCTTCTACTCATTATGGCTACTCTTTCTCTTCGGATTATACTATGGTCACTCTGAATCTTGGAATGTTCCGTAACCGCAAGAAAAAACACTTTAAGTTCTTCAATATGTGGCAGTCTCATCGTTTCTTTAAAGCTATTATCATCTATAGCTGGAACTCTCCATGCCCTATCCAAGGCATGAAGTTGATTTCTAACAAGCTTAATAGACTTCAGCTTTCCCTTCAAAACCTCAACCACGATGCCTATAGTGACATCATCCTGAGCGTTTCCAATGCTCAAAAGACCTTTTTCCGCCCAAAATAATCTTACTTTAGATCCTTCTAATCCTTCCTTTATTACTAAGAAAATTGAGGCATCGCTAAATTTGTCTTCCTTAGTAGAGCAAAAGAATCCTTTCTCAAGTAAAAATCTAGAGAAAATTGGCTCAAGTTTGGTGATAAAAACATAAAGTTCTTCCATAACAGCAATAAAAACCGTTTGACTCGAAATAAAATTACCTCGGTCATTAACTCGCATGGCACCTTGATCTTCTCCCTTTCTGGCTAATCCAATGTTCTTGTCATGCATTTTTCCTCCTTGCTTGGGACTAGGCACCCTTCTGATTATCCTGGAAGAACCAGAATTTCTTCTTTTATCTCCTCTAAGGTTAATCTTTCTGACAAGTCGGCAAATGATTAGCCCGATTACCTACGATGAGATTAGAAAAGCTCTTTTCAACATTGATAGTAGCAAATCTCATGGTCCCGATGGTTTCAACTCAAGTTTTTTTAAAATATTTTGGCCATCGTGGGAAATGATATTTACAATGGTGTCCTAGAGTTCTTAAACTCTAATAAATTGGACCCCTCTTGGAATGAAACTTCTATAATGCTCATCCTGAAATCTAATGCCCCTTCGTATGCTCGTGACTATTGCCCAATTTCCTTATGTAATGTTGTATATAAAATCATCTTTAAAATTATGGCCAACAAAATTAAATACTATATTTCTTACATGATCGATAAATCCCAATCGGCCTTCGTTGCTAAACAACAGAGGTCTCGACTAGAGGCCCATATATTTAATTGACAAAAAAATATTGGAAATAAAAGAACAAAATATACACTCAACTATTAAAGTCTATATAAGTTATAAGGTCCCCGATATCATAAAGATTAGAGAAAATATTACAAATTGCATGATGAAATAGATCATTATACAAGGGATTGTTAGGCTTTGCAGGATCAAATCTAAAACATGATTGACGTTAAAAAAAATTAGGGTTTGCCATTTTATGATGATGGTCTAAAATGAGTGTTAACACCTTACAAATATGTTGTATTAGTAATTATAAAGTTGGATGAAGTAGAATTCAAATGATAAATGATAAATATGAGATTTTTTATCAAGTATCTTATATAAAAGCACTTACAATAGGATTAGAGTTGTTCTAAAATTGATCAATTTAAAAGAATTTTGACAACATTTATAAGATAACATGCATAAGTTTTGGATGATTTTAACATGGATGTAGCCATCGATATACAAGAGTTCAAGAAAAATATATGTTGCCTATATATAATTATGGATGCTCATTCTTTATAAAACCTAATTTTCAGAAGATTATGGTTGGATAAAATACATATCTTATTGTATACGGTTTATTAATGCTTTGAATACCATATCAATAAGAATGTAGGAGTAATTAGGGTAAACCAACAGATATGCATGAAATGTTATGAAACTTTATTGGCTCACAAATAATAACAATAACAAGAATAGGGAGATTCATTCATCTTTGATAACATGGATGATCATAAATAAGCCATTCATCTAATGGAACTTGGAGAAAAGGTATATAGTGTGAGAATGGAAATATATAAGATATTACGGGTTGGTGGAAATAAATATATAAATTACTCGATATTTTGTAGAGTAATAATCTTGATTTGTTTACTTTGAATGCCTAAGATCATAGTGGCTCCAGCCGGAATCATATATTATGACAATCAAACAACATAATTTTCTACCAATAAAGCAAAAAACAAGATCATATTCATAAGAAATAGCAAAATCAATTATGGAATAAGTAAACAGACTGCTAATCATAGAAAATATTTGAAAATCATAATATCTAGTGTTGAAGACCAACCCATTATTTAAAAAAATAAGAATGACAAATGAAAATGTGCGTAGACTTTACAATTTTCAACAAGGCATGGTCAAATAATTTTTTTCTCTTGCCAAAAGTAAATCAACTTGTGGATGTTACCTTATGAAATATAATATTATCTTATATGATTGCATATTCTAGTTACAGTCAAATTCAAATGCACAAGAACAACCATGAGCATACCATATTCATAACTGAGAGAGACATTCATTGCTACAAATTAATGTCATTCGACTTTAAAAAATGCATAGTGGACATATCAACGGCTTGTGAATAAGATTTTTGCAAATTAAGTCGGTAAATATATCCAAGCATACATAAATGATATGTTGGTCACAAGAAAACTAGATTAGAAGCACTTAAATGACTTAGTTGAGACTTTCTGAAACATTAAGGGGGTCAATATGAAGTTGAACCCGAAGAAATTTACATTCGGCATAAGATCCGATAAATTCTTAGGTTACATGCTTAATGACATAGGATCAAAGTAAATATAACTTAGCTTTTAAATTTGGCCGCAAATGCATCTTCACAAAAACACCAAAGAAATACAAAAATTGATAGGAAGGGTGGCAACTCTCAATAAATTCATCTTTAAATCTTTAGACAAGAGTCAACCATTATTTAATGTACTAAGACACGTATGAAAATTTAAATGGACTCCAACATGTGAAGAAGCTTTCAACAACATTAAGAAATTCATCGCTTCTCAAGAAATATTAACAAATAAGAAGCCATGAGAATCACTATTTATGTACCTTACAGTCTCACATTAGGTTGGAAGCACAATTATATTAATGGAGGAAATAGTAGATTCCAAGCCCATATATTATGTAACTAAATCATTATTGAATGATAAAACCATATATTTATAGCTCGATAAACTTGATTTTTCACTAATGATGGTATAAAAAAGATGAGGTCATAATTTCAAACTCACACAATCATTGCAAGAATACCATTTTTATTAAAAATTATTATAAATAAAGACATGTGCATGACAGGCTGCCCAAATGGTTAATAGAGTTATAGGACTACGATATTCAATACGAGTTGAGAACAAACAATCAGTGCTCGTGTCTTGGTATACTTCTTAATAAAATTTTAATTCGAGAGGTCATCAAAAGAGCAATCCAAATCCACTTAGAAAATATATATATATATATAAAGTAACAACCAAGACTCGGGAGTATAAATCCAGTTAATATCACCAACTAGAGGAATACACACTAAATCTATTAAGTTTGTCTTGCCAACGTCAAATAATTAAAACAAATATAAGGTAATTATAATAGGTGTTCGGGTAGCAAACACTTTTTGAGGAAAAAAAATTCAGTTTTTACATATTTTCAGTTAGTAGTCAATCACGTATTAGGCCAAGCCAAATTCAATAAGGACAATGATATTTAATATCTAATATCTAAAAGAGATTTGGCGATAAACATTACTCTTTGAACAAGTAAACTTTGAGCAAGTACCAAAAGTTAAATATGCAGGCGTTGATACTTTAATATTCTTAGTTATTACAACATATGTAACATGAGTCATTTTCCAATATAAACAAGAAATCATGTTTTCCAAAATTATTCTATCAATAGTCTCGACTTCAGACATCATGGTAATTGAAAAAGAATAAGAAAAATATTGGATTACCTCAATCATTAAATATATGAGTGAATGGAAATTGCCCGAAAACAAAATAGAGACAAAAAACCAAAATGAAGTCAACAATATTTGTATGAATATCATATACATTATACCAAAAGGCTTATCAAACCTTTTCTCATGTGTCTGCGCCCAGACTAAACAATCATTATAGCTGAAGAACTCTATGATGGATAAGGGAGTACGCATCATGGATATAAATCCTTACAAAATAAATTCTCTTTCAAGGTTACTATTAGCTCGAAGATGGAAAAAAGTATAGTGCGACGTGCCAAAAATTCTCCAACTAAATCTATGTCATAGTTTTACTATTATAAATAACATATGAATCAATTCTATTTTACATATGAGACATTGATATTATGGGGCCTCTTCCCAAATCCTCTTGAGGAATAAAAATCTTGATAGTAACAATATATTATTTTCCAAGTTGTTAGAGACTCAATAACTAACAAATATCACAGAAAATAAAGTAGTTAACTTTCTAGAAACAAACATATACTACTGTTATGGAGTACTAAAGGTAATAACAACAAACAATGAGATGTAATTTCAGTATGATAAAGTCACATGGTCTCGTGGAAAGAAATCTATAAAGCAAATATGTTCTATTCCTTTTCATCCATAGATTAATGGTCCAAGAGAAGTTACCAACCTAACCATAGTCAAAAGAGTCAGAAAATGTTAGAATAAACAACATGAAACTATCCAAATTTTATGCAAAAAGTTTCATGGTCTTACAGAACCATCCTAAGGGTAATGACGAATAAAAGACCATTTGTCTTGGTGTACAATAATGAAGTAGTTCTAGCAGTATACCACCATATAAAATCTTTACCTACAAAAAATGAATAAATTCGGAAGCAAGACAAACCAAACTTGACGTAATATAATAAAAAATGGTAAAATTACGCATCCGGTCATAACATTATATATCACTTTCATTAATAACATATATAACTATAAAGATTTGAGCTAGAGGATGAAGTCCTAAAAATGGTTTTCCTCCATACCAAGGATAAAAATATTTAGAAGATAGCCCCAAATTATGAAGACCATTGCACAATGACTTTTAAAGCAAGACCTAGAATATATCGTCTACTCGACGAGGAAATAAAATAGCTTCGATATCCATGAAACATAAAACACCTGGATATCTACTAACCACAAAAAATTATTGCTATTTTTTCAATTATTTTATCTTCGTAAATGTTTATTAAGCTTTTATATGGGGTGTGTTATTTCTTTACTTGGTGGAACATGTAAAGTTTTAACGAGACATCTAACAATTAATAAAACGGATTCGTCAAAATATAATATGTCATTTTCATTCAATGAGGGAATATAAGGGTTCTACTAAAATTCAAAGAGTGAATATAACTATCATACTAAAATACAAAATAATGAATTTAAGGATTGAGTTAAAATAAAAGAAGTCAATACAAGGACTCAAATAGAGAAAATAAAGTGATTATGGTGTAAGCTTAGAATGGTAAGCTCTGAGATAAAAAGTAATATTTAACATATTAAAGGATTTTACAATCACTCAAGAATAATCAAATGAGGGCAATGCCAAAAAACATGCATCAACTATGAACCTGTTAACGTTACTGTCAATTTTAAAAAAACTAGCTTCCAAAAACTCAATAGACCACATGTTTTTTCTCTTCTTTATAAATTGCATGTAATCCACTGATTTGGCTTTTAAAATATAATAAATTATGATTTCATTTCAGTGAAGCCTATTTTAGGTAATCGAAGCAGTAAGGAAATATTAATTTTTCCAAAAAAGAAAGTAAGAACTTTCAGTGTAAGCGATCATCATCATCAATGATAACTACTTATTTAATGTTAACACGATTCTCTTCATCCATCAATTGAAACTTTACCGCAGTAAACTATTCTTTGATTGTCGCGAATTTAAATTCGTTGGTTTTTATCAGAACCTTTTCTTTCAAGTTATTTACTGTAATATCGTATTAATTTTCTATTTGACTACAAATTCTACTATTTTCTCGAGGAGTAACACTATTTCTTTTCATCAGCCTAACACCATCGACCATAACATAATACTTTTTCTTTATTACTTGACCATGACTTCTACCTTTTCTTTAAATTTTACCAGTCATTAGTAGTCATACTTCAACCATCACATGGTATGACTACTCGTCATTTTAGCTCGGCCTTGACAAGGATATGAAATGTATATTCATTAAAGTAAAACCTTATATGTTAATCATTATGTATACTACAAAAGACTAGGAAGGTCTTCATATGCAATACGACTCTACTTTCAACGCAAAGTTTTCAACTTCTTACATATCCAAACTCGATTACGAATCAGTCTATAAGATAACCGATTACAAAAAAAAGAAATACTAATTTTGTCCGTATTCTTTTCTCTTTGGAAAGCTGTACATTTTTTTTATTCAAATGAGGTTTTAGCGAAAAAATACTTTAAGAAGGCATGTGTGAGGCCAACAAACCCAAAGACTATCACGAATTCAACTATATTCGGCTCGATAAATAGACTCGATAAATAATCGGTTTGGTATGGATCATTTATACCAATAAAACTATTTGGACAAGGTTTGGTTTTGAACTTCAAGCACAAATATCAATCGATCATGGACGTATAGGTTAACAAATATGCAGGGAAGAAAAATTCACATGTATTAGAACGTGAAATACCTCTATTTGTATTATGTCTAAAATTACTTTTATCAATTTGTATGTTTGTGTTGTATTAATGAATGAGTAGGGGCTTATTTTAGTAAAAAAATATTCAAATGATGAAATCATGCAAGTATTTTATCTTTTACATAATTTTACAATCCAATTCCATGCATGGTCAACCATTGAATATAAATTCACCCAAAAAAAAATTGCTCAATAACTAAACTAGCAAATCGCGAGAGTAGAAATAAGCTTAAATAGTAAATATGCCTTACCCAACAACATAGTTTGAAACAAATTCTGAAGGCTTCCAACGCTAAAGTTTGAAATATAGTCTAAAGCCTTCTAACGACATTGTTTGGAATGTAGTATGAAGTCATATCTATCTTGGAGGACTCCAACTTCGATTAGATAGAATACAATTTAACATGTAAAGAAAATCTACAATGTTTAAAAGCAAATCAGATTCAATTAGTTTTGGCTTACAGAAACTATTGTCTGTGAGGTTTGGAAGTGAAGACTAAGTTTATATAAATAATAAAAACTTAGCTACAAATTCACACTAATAGTAAAATAAAATACAAAAAATCGAATCGTCATCTCATGTAAAATCATAACACAAAATGTAAAGGCTCAACTAAAAAGGCTCTTAGCACAAAAATACAAAAAAATACGACGCGTCGCAAGCGACAACGAAACAAAGAAAAAATAAAAAGTGTCTTCCAAAATGAGATAAATCATAGAAGAGTCAATGAACACATCAAGCCATGAGACTTCACGTGATTTTGAACCCATGTATGGAGGCTCCCATCTCACCAGTCGTCTTATGCTCATCAACACTAAAAAAAATCAACAAATAGTGCTTATAATTTTATATCGCCTAGGATAGTAGATAATGTTGCGCCAGGAACAAGATCGACTTATTCTAGTAAACATTGTAGCAATATAGGGAATCGACGCCATGGTATCATCCTTAGAATCAATATTGCCTACAAACTCATCGGTCTTAGCTGGATAAGGGAATTCAATATCCTTGTGGATTTTTCTCTCATTCTCCGAATTCTTCAAGTACGAAGCCTTATTTGAAAGTTTCTTCTTTCTCATATCAAACATGTTCAACCACTCATTTGACCGAATTTCCTTTATGCATTAAAACCTCAATAAATATGAGGATAACCATTCTATCATAGGTATAGTTGGCAGAACAGTTTTAGATGAAACATAATAGCCATTCACTACGACGGTAAGAAGTGATAGAGATTCTCGAAGCCAAAAAAAATTGGCACTGACCTTGTGGTAACGAAGGATCTTGACATGCCGTAGATTTCCTCTTTCAACATACACGTGAGCCCGTTCTTCAAATCCATATTTGAAAATTAGTTGGCGTCACCTCGACTATAACCTGTTGATCGGTCAAATGACTTTTATCATGAGAAACAAAACTGTTTCTCTTTATTTAGACTAAATTTGGTCTTCTTTTGTCTTTAAGCCACTACCACCTTGAGGGTCTCATTTAGGTATTAAAATATAGAATCAAGAGACCTATGCAAATACAGGGTATCTTAGCTTGGGGTAAGTGGAACTTAGCCAAAATTTATATGACTATGTACACGAGATTTATGAGTGGTTTTGTGTCGCAGCTGAGCTTAAAATTTAGTAACGGGTGAATCCTGAATCCGAACCCCCAAGTCGATAAGTTGGTGAGCTGAAATATGTCAATAAAATGACGTCGCAACTCAAGAGTATCATTTTTTTCCCATGAGAGTCCTCATATGTCAATGAAGTTTCATATGTAAGACTTTGGCTCATGCAATAGTTTGGAACGTTTAGTTGCACAAAAAAAATTCATAATACCAAAACAAACTAACTCTTGTTGTAACATAGTTTCTAACACGTCTTTAAAAATAACATACTGCACTGGTTAAATTCTAAAGGGACAAGATCACAACTTAGATAAGTTTTTGCCGCTTAGTCACTTTAATAGTATACTTAGTATAATGATGCATACCTTGATAACCATGATATTGTTCTCACCCAATGTTAAACCATAAAACCATAAAACTAATATCATCAACTTCGTAAAAAAAGCCAATACACCTCAATTTGCTAATTGAGGACTTAGTCTTATGATAAGCTGTCTGAGCCCATAAAGAGACTTCAGTTTTGAAGAAGAGTAACCAAGTCTAACCAAGCCCATAAAAATACCTTAGTTTGAAAAAGAAGCAATCAAGTTCTTAGATTGGTTAGCCGAGCCCATAAATGGACCTGAATTTGAAAAAAACATGACCCAACATCTCACTAAACTAAACCGAGCCCATAAAAATACATTAGTTTAAAGAAAGATGACTCAAGTCCCTCACAAGCTTCACCAAAACCATAAAATGACATCAGTTTTGAAGAAGATGACTTAATCTGTTCAAAATTCATAAGGGAATCATAGCTCGTAAAGCTTAACCGAGCTTTTAGGATGACCTCGATTTTTAGAGGGAACCCAACTTTAAAAATATTTTAATTTATATAGACATGACTTTGAAATTTGAGAACTCAATGCCATAAGTGAATAACTATTTGTGCAGACGTTAGATAATTAAATTTTAAGTTCAATTAAGCTAGAGAATTGCTAAAAAAAGCCAAAACTACTCCGCGAAGTCGCATGTTTCTGATTTTCAATATTTACAAAAATGCCACTAACCAAAAAACCCAAAAAACCCTTGGAAGTCTAAATATTTACAAGTCATGCCATTTTAGAGTCCAAACTACTCCATGAAATTGCAAACATAATTTCAAACTTCATCTTCTCCAAACCTACTAAAATAGAAACTTAACAACCAACAAAACCCATTTAAAAAAAAATCAAAACCTTTACAACATGGACGGAAAAGAGTCGGAAGCACTTCCCACTCAGAGCAGCATGGTCGCCGAGGAGGTACATTGCATTTCTCTCTTTCATTTTCGCCAAAAAATAGAGTTTTTGAAAAATCCCGTATCTGGTGTTCTTCACCACCCTCTGGCGTGGACGACAGGCCGTACGCCATTGGTGAGGCGTAGGGCATGATTCCCACGCTTTTGATTGGCGTGGGGGACCTTCCCTACGCCACACGTGTGGCGTAGTGTCTGTCAACCACGCCAGAGGGTGGCGAAGGGAAGGTGGCTTACGCCTTCTTATTGGCGAAATGTGCTTACCTTATCCGGAATGCCGGTTTAATTTGTTTTTCTACTTCTTACGTATTGCAGGAGGTGAACGAATGCGATATTTCGCTTGTTTCGGACTACGCTCACCATTTCACCACTCACGACGAGTATAACTTAGACTCGATGACCGAGTGGGTAAAACTTAGGGGGAAAACGTTGGGTTTTTCGATAAACGTAGCATCGAATGAGGTAGGGAAGAGGGGGAGAACACCGAGAGTGGATTATCGGTGCGAGCGATCCAGAATTTTCAAGTCGGCTGTTAAAGAGTGCGACCGTAAGTGTAAGGCTACCGGTAGCAAAAAAATAAATTGCCCCTTTCATTTGGTGGGTAATCCGGTAAAAGGAGATGACAAGTAGGCTCTTAGTATCCTTTCCGGAAAGCACAATCACGAACCGATCAAGTATGCCGAAGGACATTTGCAATGGTCCAAGTTAAAACGGAAGGAAAAAGAGCTCATTGATCTTTTGACGGTGAACGGGACAAGTCCGCGACAAATATTTGGTGCTTTGAAAAAGGTCGATCCGGAGAATGCTTCAAATATCCGTCACGTTTACAATCACCGTCAAAGAACGAGGATGGTTGAAAACGGCGGTCGATCCCAAATGCAATGCTTGTTAGTTAAATTACAATTGCACAAGTACAAGTATTGGACACGGACGGGGAATGGCGGTTCTAACGTCATAACCGATTTGTTTTTCGCACATCCGCTTAGTATTGACTTACTACGGACCTTCCCACGCTTGCTAATCATGGATAGCACATATAAAGTTATTTGTTACAGGATGCCTTTGTTCGAAGTAGTCGGGGTAACATCGACCAACAAAACGTTTTGCATTGGTTTCATGTTTATGGTGAGTGAAAAACAAGACAACTACGAATGGTCTTTGGGATGCTTGAAAACGGTAATGGAGGAGAATGATTGTGAATTACCTTGTGTTATCGTTATGGACCGCGAACTAGCCTTGATGAATAGCATCGACAAATTATTCCATAGCGCTAGTCACATGTTATGCGAGTGGCATATCAACAAAAATGTTAGCGGAAGAACAAAAAAAATGTTTGAAGACGGAAATGTGGCTAAAACGTTTTTGGCGGCTTGGAATGACGTTGTTTCATCTGATACCGTTGAGGTTATGAACGAGAGGTTGGCTAAGATGCGGTCGATGTTCAAAGACCAAGATAAGGCGGTGGATTATGTGGTTGACTCCTGGATTACGCCTTATAAAGATAGGTTTATTCACGCTTATACTAACAAAATCATGCATTTTAATAATCACACCTCTAATAGGGCCGAAAGCTCGCATGCTACATTGAAAAAATATGTGGGGTCTAGCCGATTGGATTTCGATGGGTTTTGGGATAAAATGCATGGCTTGTTAGTGATGCTACATTCTACTATTAAAGAATCGATTGAGCTTAGCAAGTGCCGCCTAATTCACAACTTCCAAGATTTCAAACCGTTCAAATTTTTACGGGGTACGTATCACCTATTGCATTGGCGATAGTATACGATAACTATGTTGATAAAAGCGGTGGTGAAAAATCTATGTGCGTTTGCACCGATCGTACGATCCATGGTTTGCCGTGTTCGCACGACCTTGAGGCAATCCGAAGAGTGGACGGCCATGTACCTACTCGTATTATAGATGAGCATTGGAAGAGACTAGATATCGTTCCGCGAGTTAAACTCACCGGTGAAGAAGAAGTAAAAATTAATTTCACAAATCTAAATGCGAAACTTGAAGAGTTTGATGTTTACGAACAAAGTCATTGGCTCAAAAAATTTCAAAATTTTTTGGATCCTTTGACTACACTCCTTTGCGAACCCCTCGAGAAGGTTAAAACTCGCGGTAGAACTCCCGGACGTGTTGGAAGCCGTGGTCGTGGACGGGGTCGGGGTCGCGTTAAAGGTAGCAAAGTCCAACGTGATTATTCTACGAAAAGGGATCCTTCGTATCACGAATACGTCGAACAAGAAATGTTTGAGTCCCACGATAGTGCCGAAACTCCACGAGTGGTAACACCCGCCGCTAGTATAGCAACCCCGGTCGGCACTCTTGGTAGCACCGTAAGAACAGTTGTCGCACATACTCCTACTAATTCCGGAGCAACACCGCAAAAAAATATAGCAAAACGGGTTTAATGCGTTGGTTTAGGCACTCCAGATGCGTCGAACCACATCAAGGCTATACCGTCATTCTCGGCTAAACCATTCCCGATTAGATTACCAAATGTTTTGGACTCGAGATTTTTAAAAGACATACCTCAATATATGCGTCCTTTCATAAGCCGAATTACAAATGTAATACCCGACGGTAATTGTGGTTTTAGAGCCATTGCGCATGGTATGGTTGGTAACGAAAGTGGATGGCTAATGGTTAGAGAAGCCTTGGTTCACGAGCTAAAGAGCGATGGGGAGTTTTATAAACGGGTTGCATATTACGACGATGAAAGCGAAGTTGATAAGGAGATAAACCGGTTGACTTTTATTAAAGAGAATGCACCTTTCGCAAATTGGATGTCCTTGCCTAGTTGCGGAAAACTAGTCGTGACTACATTCAATTCCGTTTTCTATTGCCTCGCTCCCGGTGAATGTACGACTTACCTACCGGTGAAAAATGCACCGCCGAGCGATGGTTCTTTAGAGGAGATCGGCGTGGCATTCGTCAATAAAACCCATTTTGTTCACGTGAGTAAATAACTTTAACTTTCGCACGCATTTAATCATTTATTTTGTTAACGCGCATTGATATTGAACGGAAATTTGTAGGTTGAGTTGGTTAAAGGGTCACCCATACCGACTATAGATCCTACGTGGATGAGATCGGCGAGAGAAGACGCTATTTCTTGGTCGATCCCTTTGCTAGATATAGTCCGTGTCTTTTCAAGACTGCAAAGTCTCAAACCGACACATTCTGTTGAACATGATGATCCGATAGTGGACTTAACCAAAGATTGAATTTATTTTAAAATCGAATTTATTTTGTGTTTGGTTATGTTGTTGTTTTTTTTGTTGTAAACTAACAATGTGTTGTACCCTTTTAACCACGTTCCCTTTAATGACTATTTTTTTTAATTTTTTTTTGACTTACTAAATTTGAAATTGTAGTTTTCGCCAGCCGAATGGCGTAACTGACGCTGCCCACGCCAACCGTTGGCGTGGGACGAGCTCCCTGCGCCAACAGATGGCGTGGGCAGCGTCCCCTACGCCATTCGCCTGGCGTAGAAGACATTTTTGGAGCCTATGTCCCAAATGAACAGAGGCTCCAAAAACTTTAAGCCTATTGCCGCCACACGTTGGCGAAAAGGGCTATCCCTACGCCATTGTGTGTGGGCAATAGGGTAAACCTAGTATTTTTTTTTAAAAAAATTCAACTGCTATTTTACTTTAATTTAAGATTAATTTGAGGTTATCCTAAAAACAATAACAATTAAACATCTTAATTTGTAAATTCTGGATGTTTTTTGTAATGAATGAATGTAAAAACCACGGTTGTAATGAGACGATTGTTTATCTTAAAAACAATAACACTTAAACTTTTTGATATGTCGATTGCAAAAAAACATTACACTCTAATCAAAAGAATTACATAATTAGAAATACATAAGAAAATAACTTAAAACAAATGATAGATAAGCTAACCCTGAGTTAGCATTTCACACTTAATTTTATGGAGTCGGGTAGTTCATTCCAAAAACGTCTTCATCACTACTTCCGTCGGGAGTTGAGTAAGTTTCGACGACGCTGGCTATTGCGTCAGCTATTTCTTGCTCCATTTGTTGCGTCGTATATGACACCATCTCTTGCGTAATTGTACTTTGGCATCCCATGTTGAATACATTTCGGAATTCGGTTTGGTCTTCGTAAGCCAGTGACGCAATCTGTATAGTCACTGTTTTAAGATAAGCTAGCCTATCGAACACTTCTTTGCGTCTGCGTGGTCGGGGCATTAAACATCCTGGACACGATGCCTCCCTACCGTGGTTGAAGAACATTCTGCACAATACCGCATCGATGAAACCAGGAATCTCCTCTTGCATCGTACCTCTGACGAAGTCAAATGCGCTTAGGAGGCTTGCATCTTCGTGCACGTTCCAGTCTGAATCTCCCATTGTTATAACTTAAATGTTTAGTTTCATAGTCATATTCTAGTATTTATAGACTCGAACTCTGTGGTTCAATTCTAAAATAATTATCGGGATAGGGGGACGAAAGATAACGATACAGACGAACACCTAAATTACTCGGTGAAGTTGCATAGATTATTAAATTCAACCGGGATCCACCAAAAACTCCAACCGGTATAATAACTCCCGCCAACACAAAAACTCCCGCAAAAAAAAAACCCGCCAACATTTTACTCCCCGCCAACACAAATACTCTCGCAAAAAACTCCCGCCAATAAATACCCGCCAACATTTTCAATCCCCGCCAAATAATCCCACCAACGAATAGTGTATGGCCAAAAAATAACTATACTATATAAACATGTCGCAAAATACAATATTCATAATAGAAACAAAGAGTCCACTTAAGAAAAAAACACAAACACTTTAACACATGGAGTTTACAGCTGATGAAGACTATCATATGCTTAAGGCGGTGAAGGTTTCCACCGACAAATGGGGGAAGATAGTAGCGATGCTTTCTTCGACCGCCTCCTATGTCAGATGTATTTCAACTATGGGCATTTAGGAGCAGGAGACGTTCAAGTGCGAAGTCGTAACGAAATCAAATCCAGGTACCGCTTCATCCAACCGCTCACTGCTCTGCTTTTCCAACCAGCTTGAATTAAGAAAGCAGCACATTTGGTCTGGAACATGACGGTAGTAGACTACATCAGTAGGGATATGATGGCGTATATGGAGGATAGGATTGCGGCAAGGAATGAGGGGGATGATTCGGATGGCAATTTGGGATACGATTTTGACGACTGATCATTTCACTATTTCCGTGTTTGTGCCATCGAGTTATTATGTTTAGTAGTCTGTGTTTAAATTAAGTAACTCCAGAATGTGTGTTGTTTTAGGTAGTAATACTATTTCAATTATGTTTGCTTTTGTGTTTGAATTATGTTTCAACTCTGTTTCAATTACGTTTCAATTATGCTTCAACTTTCCTTCAATGTTCTATATTTTGAAAACAACCAAAACATCTAACCAATTGCCAAAATACAGAAACATTAACTTCAAACTGAGTAAACCCATAGTACGTGTATCAAAAAACAAGCAAACCATCAAACTAACCGACAACAGAGTTAAAGTATCATACAAACAGAAAATACATCATACTGTCTATGCAAGCCTCCTGGCTATGGACAAAACATCATCATAAACCCCAGCCAGACGATCAAAATCATGATCAAACTCGCTCACTCCAGGAAACAACGAGATCATGCGCATACCAACACGCAAATGTCGGATGATAGCTCCCTCTCAATCCTCGTAGACGTAGTCATTGAGTGAGTAGATTACGGTGTTAATGAGGTCGAACCAGCTAATACTCTGATGAAGGAGTAGGTACTCAGGCTCACAAAAAGACTCCATCTCTTCTGTCACCATCCCTTCTCGATAAGCGCGATGCAACTTGTTGCTCTCCCGCTGCTCCCAATCATCCGGATCGAATGCATACGTCATCGTCTTCGGTTTTCTCCTTAACTTCGACTGCATGTCTAACAAAGGATGCGCGATAGCCCGCTGGACACGGCCAAACTGTCGCTGAACTCGCTCTGGATAGTATGCCTGAGAGTGCTCCACACCGCATATGACATTCCGAAACCACGCTATATCTTCGAACGGAAAATGATCGCGTATAGCACGATAAGGATCTAACAATACCTGCAATATAAACGGATATGAACATAAACACATAAATAAATCAGTTTTGGGATCACTAAAGATTAACACTTACATCGCTCTCTTCGAGGTTGTTGACGGAGATACGAAGGTTCAGCTTCGTCCGTGAGTCAGATACTGCTGCAACTGTATCCCATCTACCAATAGTGGGGTCGCGCTCAGTGTAAGTACGTCGAGTAACAGGCCGTAGCATGACAAAATGATCCCGTATCCACATGTCCAGCATACCGATACATCCGGCCATAGTCCTCGTATCGTGAAGGAAGGCCTTACCCAGATGATGGTACAAGTAAGCGAGAACAGTACTACTCCATAAGTACCTGCCGACACCCTCCGGAGTCAAATCGCGCAATAAAAACAAATACTTGTAATTGGAGTACATGTTGCTCTTATCCGGGAATATGACCGTGCCGAACATATGCAATATATAGGCGCGGGCAGCCGCATTCACCATCATATCATTCAGACCAGGGCTGTCATCGCAGAACTCTAGCCCACTAAACCTACTCCGGAGCCATTTAAACCCCAAACCAACGCCCTTGCATTTCTCAACCTCCATCACGAAGGATAAATCATCCACCATAAGCATTTCAGCGCACTCGTGCATGACCAGAGTCTTGTCAGATATATAGGGAAACACAGCAAGCTCACCCTGAACTGGGAGTCCCAAAATGGTGTGGACGTCGTCCAGAGTACTCGTCATCTCTCCGAAAGAGAAATGGAAGTTATTAGTCTTCATATGCCACCTCTCTAGGAAAACCTCCGTCATGTTGGAGTGTGTGTGCATCTCATAGAACGGCTCTATGAGACGACCGAACGGGGTGGCATAAACTACAACGCGTACCCTAGTCTGTGCACCCAAACTCCATACTCTATGACTAAGATAATGGGCATACAGCCGCATCTCTCGCTCCTGAAAATATTACTTCCCATTAGCATAGGACAAAACAAAATAACTTCAAAAAATGTCAAATTGGAATTTCGATATTACCTCTTCCATCCAAATGTGGTATGCAGTGTGGGAGATGAAAGCCTCACCGAACAGCAGTGGCAATCTGGCCGGAGCAGGAGCTCTGCGCTGTCCTGTAGCCGGGGGAGGATGGCGTCATCCGCGGGAAGCGGAAGCAGAAGCTGAACTCGATCCGGACGCATGCGGTCCGGAAACTATAGGGAGCTCATCCATCTCGGCAGCTAAAACTGGCTGACCAGCTTCACGTAGCCTACTCCACTTTTTTATTCTCCTCGTCCGCGAGCCATCAGCAGACTGTGCACCATCGCCGTGATCCATCACCTGAAAAAAAAAACGTACTAACTATCAAGTTTCGTAAAAAACATAAATTGTCATGCTGGTAGCTTTTTTAGAAAAATAATAGCATAAACTGGGCTAACACACACCAAAGAACGGGGTGGCATAAACTACAACGCGTACCCTAGTCTGTGCACCCAAACTCCATACTCTATGACTAAGATAATGGGCATACAGCCGCATCTCTCGCTCCTGAAAATATTACTTCCCATTAGCATAGGACAAAACAAAATAACTTCAAAAAATGTCAAATTGGAATTTCGATATTACCTCTTCCATCCAAATGTGGTATGCAGTGTGGGAGATGAAAGCCTCACCGAACAGCAGTGGCAATCTGGCCGGAGCAGGAGCTCTGCGCTGTCCTGTAGCCGGGGGAGGATGGCGTCATCCGCGGGAAGCGGAAGCAGAAGCTGAACTCGATCCGGACGCATGCGGTCCGGAAACTATAGGGAGCTCATCCATCTCGGCAGCTAAAACTGGCTGACCAGCTTCACGTAGCCTACTCCACTTTTTTATTCTCCTCGTCCGCGAGCCATCAGCAGACTGTGCACCATCGCCGTGATCCATCACCTGAAAAAAAAAACGTACTAACTATCAAGTTTCGTAAAAAACATAAATTGTCATGCTGGTAGCTTTTTTAGAAAAATAATAGCATAAACTGGGCTAACACACACCAAAGAACAATAATAAACCGGTCCCGGGACATTCCGGTGACCGGAGCTGCCACACGCCACCAGTGTGGCGTAGGTGTCAGGGTCCATACGCCATCGCGTGTGGCGTAGGGACCATGTTCTTCGCCTCCGTGTGGCGAAGAAGAGTTTCACCATGGCAGAAGCTTGAAGCTTCTGCCAGACCCTACCTACGCCCCTGAAAACCCTTCAAACTACACCCACACCCTAACTAAACCTAACTAAGCTATCTAACAACAAATAAATCAACTTACTATAGTCGGTTTCGATTCTGATTCAACGGATTTCCTCGCCGGTGTCGTTTCGGTTCCTTCTTCTTACTCCGATTTGCTTCGCCGGTGCCGATTTGGACTTAGATGGGTGGTGCTGTGGTCAGGTGGGAGAAACTGCCGTCGATTTCGGGTTAGGGTTTGGGGGTGTGGGTTTCGGGTGTTTCTTAGGCGTGGGTTGTGGGTGTTACTGCCGAATTGGCAATTAGGTTAGTAACTTAGGTTAGTATAAGTTTTAATTATAGTTAGTTAGGTTAGTTTAAGTTTTAATTATAGTTTGGTTAGTTTAAGTTTTATTTTAATTTAGGTTAGATTTAGTTTTAATTTTAGTAATGATTTTAGGTATAATTTTTTTAACTTTTTAGAGAGAAGGTAGAGCAAAGTTAGAGAGTTGGGTTTTTTTTGAAATTATGGTAACTTCGCGGAGTAAATTTGACTATTTATACGATTTTGTTAGGCTAAAATCGTCAAACAAAATAACTTTACGGAGTATTTAAAAAAAAAATTATACACGATTTCGCGGAGTAATGTCGGCCGTTTTTTTAGCAATTCCTATCAAACTAATCATAAAATATTTGGCCATAAAAATAAAGACGATAACTTAAAAAATAGTGGGTTCCTTAGACCATATAAATAATAAATTGAATATTATGTATACACCTATAAAAACATTCATTCTAAAAGTTTGAAGCTTAAAATGTTAGCTTAAAAAAATAAAGCTAAAAAAGTTATCAAAGTTATCCTTCATAATAATACGGTACTACTTTGAAGTTATTCTAACTTTTTTTACCAATAATTTTATATTATTCTGTTTCAAAACTTAACTCAATTGGTTTTTGTTTTTATTAAGATGATTTTTTACCTCGTTTTTTATGAAAAATATATTTCCTCGTGTAATGAGCTTTTTTGATAAGAAAGCTAGGAATTGAAAAATGAGTTCTTGAAGAAAACTCTGTTCTTCAAGAACAGAGTGTACAATTTTTTGAATTCTGATTCTGATTCTTCTTCTTCATTCTTCTCTTTCCTTGGGAGAATGTCTAGCAATTTCAATATTATTTCGCGTGATGACTTTCCTACACTTAGGAATTCGACGGAAACAAAGTCAGGGAGACAATATTTCAAGAACAGAGGAATGGACTTGGAGTTAGAGGCTCAAGAATGTAACGTTATTTCAAATCTAGTTTTTGAGGAAGTGAGTAAAGAAAATGGTGCTGTTACTTCGTTAAATCAGAAAGGTTCGTATGCTGATACATTGAAACCCAGTGTAACATAGTTTGTTCACTCTAATGTTTTTGTTTCCTGTAAAAGTGAATTTCCGGTAATTACTTTCAATGTTGAAGATAATGAGCGTTTGGTAAAGATCTCCAAGCATACTTTAGTGGCCAAATTTGCGACTGGGAAACCTCCAATGGAAAGCTTTAGGAAGTTTCTATCAAAATTCAACTTTAATGGCAGTTTTAGTCTTTCGGTCTGGGATTACAGACATATTTTTGTTGAATTTACGGATTTAGAGGATTTAAAGCGGTTGTGGTCAAGAAACGTATGGGTCTTAGGAGATAAAACGATGAGACTGTTAAAATGGACTCTAGGATTTGATCCAAATCTTGAGTGTCCGTTTACGCCGGTTTGGGTTTCAATTCCAAGCTTGCCGGAGTTCTTGTTTAATAGGTAAGGTTCTGGGTACTCCTCTGAAGGTCTGGGTGCCTTCTATCAACAGGGCTCGTCAGAATTGTTGTAGATTTTGGGTTGAAGTAGACATTTTGAAACCTTTAGTTCATAAGATTCAGATTAAGTTTGGTGAATCTGAGAGTTATTGGCTTCATCTTGTGTATGATAAGGTTCCTGTTTATTGTACTCATTGTGCGCACATTGGGCATTCTATTGATAATTGTAAGAAGATGGTGGCTCAAGGAAAAGGTGCTAGGCATAGTTTGGTGAATGAGCAGGTTAAGGGTGACTCAGAGGTTCCAGATCAAGTTTCTTGTTCTTTAAATCAAAATCAGGAGAATTATAATGGTAATCTTCAAGATACAAGCAATTGTTGTGATCAACCGCTTCAAGATCTTTCTGTGAAGAGTGGTGTGCCTGGTGTGTACTTAAAGTCTATTGTTGTTGATAAAGTGGTTTCTGGTTTTGATCAAGATGTCCAAAATGTTGTTGAGCCTGGTAATCATAGTTCTAGGATTCAAGAAGCTGATTCTGTTCAACATGTTGTTAAAGTTGTAAATGGTGATCCTGCTGACAAAGTTAATGAAGATGAGTTGATTGATGCTTTAAAAACTTTAGAAAGAAAGAATATGTTTGAATCTCTAAGTGAAGAAACACATGGCTCTCCGATTCATGATGGAAGCCTTGGGAGTTCTCCTGTGAAAGGAAATTTTGTAGAAGTTAAACAGAAAAGGCAGGAAACTAAAAAGTCTAAGAAAGTTATGAATGTTTGGAATACAAAAGGTCCCGTGTCTTCTAAGATTTTGAAGCTAAAAAGGGATCAGAAAACCTCTTCTACTTCATGACAATTACGATTTTAAATTGGAATGCAAGAGGCATTGCAAGTAAAGAAACTATTCAAAGATTGAAATCTATGGTTATTTCGTTAAAGGTTAGTTTTGTAGCTGTTCAGGAACCGTTTGTTAAGTCTGATAAGATGGATTGGTTAGCCAAGAAGCTGAAGTTGTCTGGGTGTTGCTGTAATCTGAGTAATAAGATATGGGTTTTCTGGCATCAGGACTATAAGGTTGATATGGTGTTTGGTAGTGAGCAGTTGTTGCACCTTAAAGTTGCTCATCCATCTATGAATAAAACCTTCTATGTGTCTGTTATTTATGCCAAATGCAAGAGAGATCAGAGGTCTGTTCTTTGGGATGAAATTAGAGCCCTGAATGTGTCTTCTCAAGAATGGATTTTGTTTGGAGATTTCAACATTATAGCTAGCATTCAGGAGCAGGTTTCCTGTTCTACTATTAATCAGAGAGGTATGGATGAGTTCAATGGGTGTATCATGGATTGTAATTTGCTGGATGCTGGTTTTACGAGTTGTCCTTATACATGGTCTAATGGTCATAAATGGAGGAGGTTGGATCGTGTTTTGTATAATTCTGCTTGGTTAGATTACTTCGATTGCACTTCTGTCTCTCATTTGGCTAGAAGTTGCTCTGATCATTGTCCTATTGCTATTAAAGTCTCTTCAAATCTTGAAAGAACAAAATCATCTTTTAAGTTCTTGAACATGTGGGTTTCTCATCCTCAATTCTTACAGAAGGTCGAGGATAGTTGGTCTGAAAGTGCTACTGAGGTAAGTAATCCGATTATGGCTTTCTGGCTTAAGCAACATCGTTTGAAGGCTGAGTTGAAGGTTTGGAACAAGAGTGTTTTTGGGAATATTTCCGATGCTATTAAGCAGTCTGATGAGAATATCATTAGTAAAGAAACTTTGCTTCTTAATGAGTTTAATGAGGATAACAAGCTGGCTTTGGAGAAGGCTAGACAGCAGCATTTATTATTGCTTGATAGAGAGGAGATGTATTGGAAACAGAAGGCCCATGATTCTTGGTTGAAAGATTCAGATAGGAACACTGCTGCATATCACAGTTTTGTGAAGAAAAGGGTTAAGAAGAATAGAATTGATAGAATAAAGACTGATGATATTTGGTTAACTGGTAAGAATGAGATTGGTGAATCTGCTGTTGATTTTTTTAAAGGTCTGCTTGCTCCTAATACTAGTGTTGTGTCTGAGGATGATTTGTGGAATGTTATTCCTTCTCTTGTAACTGATGAAGACAATAATGGTTTGGCTAATATTCCTGAGGATGATGAGATCTATGGGGTGGTTAAGGGTTTAAACTCTGAGTCTGCTTCTGGACCTGATGGTTTTAATGGTGAGTTTTACAAAAAATGTTGGAGTATTGTGGGGAGTGATCTTTGCAAAGCTGTCAAAGGGTTCTTTAATGGGTATAAGCTTCCTAAAGGGGTGAAGGCTACTGTAATCTGTTTAATTCCCAAGCTTGACAATCCTAACAAATGGAAGGACTTTCGTCCTATCAGTCTAACCACTGTGTTTTCTAGGATTTTGGGGAAGATTATTAACAATAAGCTGTCTAAGATTCTGCCTAAGCTTGTTTCTGAAGAACAAGGAGGGTTTGTTAAGGGGAGGAGTATTCAGGATTCGATCATTCTTGTTCAGGAATTGTGTTTTGATATTAATGGCAATAGGAGAAGTGGTAATGTTATAATTAAGACAGATATGACTAAAGCATTTGACAAGCTTAATCATAGCTTTCTTCTCAGTATCCTTAAGGCTTTTGGTTTTAATACTACTGTCATTGGTCTTATTCATAGCTGTATTAGTGAGGTGTTCTCTTCTATCCTGGTTAATGGAGAGGTAACTGGTTTCTTTGGTAACTCTCAAGGCCTTAGACAAGGGGATCCCCTCCCCTAGTCTTTTTATTTTGGCTGAGGAGTACCTTATTAGGAGTATTTAGCTCAAGTCTAGTGAGTTTCCTATGGTTAGATATAAGACAAGAAGTAATATGAATATTGCTTGTTTAGCCTTTGCTGATGACTTCATGGTTTTTACTAATGTTGAAGCTAATGCAATGAGTGTTATTAAAGATGTCCTGGATCATTACCAGTCTGTCTCTGGCCAAGAAATCAACAATGCTAAATCTAAGCTAATTGTTTCAAGCAAGATTAGCTCTCAACAAACTAGATTTATTGAAGATATGTGGAAGATTAAACATACTTGTTTGCCTTTTAATTATCTAGGAACTACAATAGCTAATAATACAAGAGTTGCTAACTTTGAATCTATTGTTTGCAAAGTCAGAAGTAGGATCATGGATTGGGATAAGCTCCATCTTTCATTTGCTGGCCGATTGATGTTGATTCAGTCAGTTCTGATGGCTTTTCGCACTTATTATCTGCAGCATACATCTTTGCCTGCTGGTATTATCAACAGGTTGGAGGTCCTCTTTAATAAATTCCTGTGGGGCAGCAAAGATGATAAAAGAAATATTAGTTGGACTAGATGGGGAAATCTCTGTAAACCATTTAAAGAAGATGGGCTTAATCTTAACAGTCTTAAAGATATGCAGTGTGCTTATGCTATGAAGAATTGGTTTAATTTCAGGAAGCAGAATTCCCTTTGGGCCAGGTTTATGTTGTCTATTTATTGCAAAGATAGCATACATCATGTTCTGGCCATTTCTCCTCAAAGGAGATCTAAAACATGGGTTTGTATCATGAATGTTAGAGAAGAAGATGAGGAGTTCATATTTTGGTTGCCAGGTCATAGTAATTTTAGTTTCTGGTATGATAGGTGGTGCTCTGATAGGCCATTTATTAAAGTTACAAGCAATAATGACAGAAAAATGTTATGGGGCAGTATTAATGATCAGGTTAGTGACTTTTGGTTGAATGGTTCGTGGGATTTGGAAAGGCTTCATACTCTGGTTACTTCTACTGAGATTGGCAAGATTAAGGAGGTTATTTTGACTGATAACAAAGATGTAATGCTATGGTCATTATCTCAGAATGGAAGTTTCAGTACTAAAGATACATTGAATCGTATTAGATCTAAAGGCAGTGTCTCTAGGCTTTATGGTAAGACTTGGAATGCAGCAACTCCTAAAAAGTGTTCGTTTCTATTGTGGAGGGTGATTCATAATTGGGTTCCAACTGATGAAGTTATGCAATCTAAAAGTATACAGCTTGTTTCAAGATGTGTACATTGTAATAGCATTGAATCTACTCACCATGTTCTGGTTCAATGTCAGCAAGCTTCGGCTGTTTGGAGACATTTCAGCGACATCTTCAGGGTTCAGGTCCAGTCTTTCATGTCTATCTCTCATGTTATAATGAAATGGTACCGGGCTGCTCAGAAGGATTGTGATATCTTCACGATATTACCTGCAATTATTACATGGTCCATCTGGTCAGCTAGAAATAAAAAGAAAATGCAGGGTGAAAATACTAGCTCTACTACAATCATCAACCACATTTTGTTTACCCTGTCTAGTCTTGATCGTAACAAAACTCTGAATAGAAAGCATTGGCGCAGATTTGGTCGTGAAGCTTTAAGTTTAGGCTGCGTTAATCACGTTAATGCTGGGTTTAAAGCATTACTTTTGAAGTGGAAGATCCCTAAACAGGGGAGATACAAGATCAATATTGATGGTGCGTGTACCTTTTCTGGTGAATCTGCTGGGGGTGCTTTGATTTGAGACAACAATGGTGATATCCTGGTTAGTTTGGGCTGCTTGTTTGGTAAGAGCTCTCCATTAATTGCAGAGTGTAGAGCGTTGTTTGAGGGTTTGAAGTTATGCAATAAGATGGAGTTGACGAATGTAGACATCGACATTGATTCTTCGGTCTTGGTTAACTTGTTGCTTTTTGGTGATTCTCCTTGGTACTTAGATCCGATGTTGAGGTGTTGCAGAAAGCTTCTTAAATCGGAGATGGTGGTTTGTCATATCTTTCGCGAACAGAACCTGGGTGCAGACTGGATTGCTAAAGAAGTTCTTAAGATGAATTCTGGTATGGAGTTCGGTGAGAATAATGCTCCTCCGAAGTTAAAAGCAATCGTTTACTTAGAAAGCATCAATTTAGGGTATTTGAGGTTAAGGGATTAGGGTTGAATTGGGGCTGGTTATGAAGTTTGGAGGTAGAAGATGAAGTTTCACGCTAAAAAGCTTTAGGGTTGTGTTTAATTTTGTGTAATTTTGCCTTAAAAGGCTTGTACTTCCGTTTTAATTCAATATAAGCCCTTTCATTAAAAAAAAGAAAAAAAAGAAGAAGAGCTTTTTTGATAAAAACTATTATTAAATGAGTTTAATTTAAAAATAACCACTTAGAAAACGTAGTATATCCAAAGGAGCCGGATCCTATGAAATACATCTCCGAAGATGGATAACTGGGGATTTCAAACGAATAATCCATAATTCCATCTAAACCCGACTCTTTTGCCGATGAAAATGGCCACTACCACCATCTCTTCTTCTTTTCCGACCATCAAATCTCTTTACAAAAAATCAGTGTCCCTTTCTTCAACTTCTTCTACCTACTTTCTCTCTTTACCCAAAACTCTCACTTCTCTCACTCCTCGCCGCCGCCGCTGCTATGTTTCTCAATCTCACCGCCGCTGTTACGTGACTCGCGCCGAGGCCACCGCTGTCAATGCCTACGACTTTGATCTTTTCACCATCGGCGCCGGTAGCGGTGGAGTCCGCGCTTCTCGTTTCGCATCCAGTTACGGTGCTTCAGTCGCCATATGTGAGCTTCCCTTCTCAACCATTTCTTCTGAAACAACCGGAGGCTGCGGTGGAACGTAAGATCTTTACTCTCGTTTTACTGTTTTTCTTCAGTTTAGCTTCGTGTTTAGTAAATTAAGATTGGGGTTTCCATCGATATGCTAGTTTTGATATCGGGAGTAGTTTGGGTATGGTAAGCTTAGTACTGAAAGATTGACGTTTTAGTAATGATGCTAAGTGTCCATCAATCAGACCTTGTTCTGTCTGTCATTGGAACTAAGAAACACTAAAGAGTAAAGACCTCTTGTGTCCATACAAAAAATTACAGTGTCTTAGAAAGTTACATGACAAACTTTTCAGCTCCTTGGTTTATATGTACTGATTTCGATAAGCATTCTTATGATGTTCACAATCAGGTGTGTGCTTCGAGGATGTGTACCTAAGAAGTTACTTGTTTACGCATCTAAATATTCTCATGAATTTGAAGATAGCAATGGTTTTGGATGGAAGTATGGCTCGGAACCTAGTTTTGACTGGACTACTTTGATAGCTAACAAAAACGCAGAGTTGCAGCGGCTAACCGGTATCTACAAGAATATTCTAAAAAATGCTGGGGTTAAATTAATGGAGGGTCGTGGAAAGATTGTGGACCCTCACACAGTTGATGTGGATGGTAAACTTTATTCAGCAAGACACATACTAATTTCGGTTGGGGGGCGCCCTTTCATTCCTGAGATACCAGGAAGTGAGTATGCTATAGATTCAGATGCTGCGCTTGATTTGCCTTCTAAACCTGGGAAAATTGCCATTGTTGGTGGTGGCTATATTGCTTTAGAGTTTGCTGGTATCTTTAATGGCTTGAAAAGCGACGTCCATGTGTTTATAAGACAGAAGAAGGTTTTAAGGGGTTTTGATGAAGAGGTCAGAGATTTTGTTGGAGAACAAATGTCATTAAGAGGTATTGAGTTTCACACTGAAGAATCGCCACAAGAGATAGTTAAATCCGCAGATGGTTCCTTGTCTCTCAAGACTAACAAAGGCACGGTTGAAGGTTTCTCACATGTTATGTTTGCTACTGGACGCAGGCCTAATACAAAGGTTCAAACTTTTTTTCCCTCTTTGATGGGTTTAACATTGGTTACAACATATACAAATTTTTTTGTTTGCTTTAAGGCCATGCTCGGTTTTCCCTAAAAGCATGATGAACTGTATGAAAGTTATGCATCTTCTATTGCATTGCAGAACTTAGGATTGGAGAAGGTTGGCGTGAAATTGGCCAAGAATGGAGCGATAGAGGTAGTCTCCAATTTTTTACTTTGTTTTGCTTGTGTAGTTTGCGACTTCTTCTTCTATATGTTTTCTCTATTTCTTATTTTTCAGGTTGATGAATATTCATGTACATCAGTACCTTCAATCTGGGCAGTTGGAGATGTGACGGATCGGGTGAATTTGACTCCTGTTGCTTTAATGGAGGGAATGGCATTAGCAAAAACATTGTTCGCGAGTGATCCAACAAAACCTGATTATAGGTAATTTTAATTAGTTGGCATATGACATTAGACGGGATTTAAGTCTTCTTTCTTATGATGGTAGTTTCATACTTTTTAATTGAGGTTTTCATAACTGTTCAAACCTTATATTGCTCAAACTGTTTGGGTAAGAATTATTCAATTGGTCAAATTCACGGCTGAAGCTGCTTGAAGTTCCATTTCTGTCTTTAAATTTGGATAATTATTTTCATCATTATATACCATCTATATGCTCGCTCGTTGTATAATCTTTTAGTTTGAATGGATGATATAATTTTGCATTTTGGTGTTTTTATAATTGTTCAAGAGCTAAAAAATGTGTGACCTATTTTAAACGCTTTGTAGAGCTATTCCATCAGCTGTTTTTTCTCAGCCACCAATTGGACAAGTTGGTCTATCTGAAGAAGAGGTAACAAATTTTCCGACACAAAATACACAGAGTCCAAACTTAGTCTGGTGGTATTAAGAATTTCAAGTAAATTTGCAGGCTGTACAAAAATATGGCGATATCGATATTTTCACAGCCAATTTCAAGCCATTAAAAACTACTATCTCGGGACTTCCGGACAGGGTGTTCATGAAACTCATTGTCTGTGCAAAGACCAACAAAATTATTGGCATGCACATGTGTGGTGAAGATGCACCAGAAATTTTGCAGGGATTTGCAGTTGCTGTAAAAGCTGGCTTAACCAAGGCCGACTTGGATACTACTGTTGGTATTCATCCAACAGCGGCTGAAGAGTTTGTTACCATGAGGACTCCTACTCGCAAGATTCGAGCTGCATCCAACGAATCGAAAGTTTCTGAGGCTAAAGCTAAAGCAGGGGTTTAGGTAACATAGAAACTCATTTTCTACCGTTTGAAAGATGTTTCGGTCGTTTAATTCAATTTTTTTATTAGATGTTTATACATTTTTTCACCTTTTATTATTCCATGAAGATGATATGGTAAATATATAATAAAGGAGGTTCTATTTTGTAATTTATTGCACCAACTGTTGCTTAAGCTAGAGTGTACGGAGTTGACATGTGTCCGTATTCTCGATGACTAAATTGTGTGTAGTACTCATATTATGGGATACATGGCATTGTAGTAATAAATCTTATTCTACAAACTGAAACTGGAAAATAGAATTCGGACTTTGTACTGAGAAATGTCGGCTTAGGATGAGTTGGAGTGATACTGCATCCTCAACAGCTTTGAATCATGGATTGATTTTCGCTCCATATCTGGTTCAGGTAAGTCCTGTTTTCATTTTTCTTTATATAAACACGTTTTACTATGCTTTATCGTAACATTTTAGTATTTTGTTGTTCATATGAAGATAGTATAATTATTCATTTACTTGCACTTAAGTTTCGTACAAAATGATATGCGAATCGATTATACTAGCAAGGATGGAATGCATATTACTTCACAAACACAACAAAAACAAAAGGGAGTTGAAGTATGCACCCAAAAAAACATCTCTCATTTCATAATTGAACAAGGACGAAAGCTGAATAACTTAGTGTAATATTTACTCTCACGAAACTCATTCTGTACAACAAAATCTATAGTTTGAATGAAAGTTCTCTTTCCCGTGTTATGGGATTATAAGGTATGATATTTACTATTTTGTTACCTTGAGGTAATGGCAATAAATCTTCAGGAGGGATTCTCTGGTACCAAACACAATCGTTTTCATACTCAAACTTAGTAATCATACTAGCAGTATCCTTTATTTCAGTTTTATAAACAGATTTCCACGATTCTGCTCGTGGGATCTTGTTTCTTGCCTTGTTTAATGCTTTGTGGAGAACTCCAATAGCTTCCCCAACCTTGCTATTGGATCTTAGACCTTCTGCAACATATCTCTGACTTTTTAACTCATGTAGAGCCCCGCAAGAGGATAAGAACTCCTGGATAAACAACAAAATGCATGAATGCAGATTTTACAGCGGTTATATTATTTCTTCAGTCGGAAAAAGCAGCAAATCTTGTTCTTAGTTCAGACATACCGCAAGCCGTGACGATACCTCTCCGCTTTTAAAAGTTCCGGACTCAAGCTCAGTATTAGCTTCATGGAGCAATATTGTGATACCGTAGTGTAGTTTCGCTAAAAGATTTGGAGAATTTCCTTTCTCTTCAGCTCTTTGAACAGTAACGGCCTATCGACATATAAGGTACCAACATCGAATACATCAGCTTAGCCTTAGACAAAGAAGCTATCTCAAGCTTTTGTATAGTTTGATACTATTACTAAATAAGAAACGAAAATGAGGCTCAAAAGGTTTAACCTGTGCCTCTGCCAAGCAAATAAGGCTCATAAGATTGCACATAGACTGAGTAACTTCAGGTGGCTTTTCTGCCAATAAAGCAGCCTGAAAAGAAGGAAGAACCTCATGTGCTAGATGGTGAAATATGCCAGCAGCTTCCCTAAAATGCGTGGCAGATTGTACTAAATCTGCATTCTCCAACAGACCTAATGAGTACATATAGATTGTCGTAGCTGATTTTTTTTTAAATGCAACAAAAATGTACCTGTCAGTAGAATTTCTCTGGCTCTCTCCCAGACTTTTGTAGCTCGAAGAAAGATGGTCATTGCAAGCTCATATCGTAAATTATCAATCTGGAAGAATTTTGGACCTCCGAGGGTAAAATGAGATGATGAACTCAGCCCACTACTCCATCGTATTCTAAGTTCTGCGGTCCAGCAAGCGATATTGTGGTTTCTACCTACTAGATCAACACTATGAATTAAGGTTTCCAGTAGAGGCTGGTAATGATCAAGTTTGAGAAGATCCTGGAACGTTACGGGGTAAGAATTATATACTTGATCTGATCGTAAAATATAGACATATAGATTGAGCTGGAGATTGAGAATCTTACTTGCTGACTTTGAGAAGTTAGGCCTCCGGACATTTCTCTAGCAATGACTTGGGTGACGCAACTGCTGTTATTAACAGATTCCTCGATTAGTCTCCGTTTTGAGCTCAACTCTTTTAGATGCTCAAGGGTCGCAGGATCGCGAGCCAGAAATGAATTTTCAAATATAATCTGTTAACAACACCGAAACATCAATACAAAGGAAACGAAAGGAAAGGCAGATTTTTCAAGTCAATGGAGTGGAATTGGTCAGATATAAAGATTACTATACCTTTGCTGTTCTGGGTTCTGGTATGGTGAAATGCAGCATTATCTTTTGACTCATAAAATCAACAAAACTATTTTCACCACTCAAGAGCTATGATAATAAAACCGAAAATCCGAGCTGATTCTGGACTCTAGATTACATAGAATAAGTGTCTCGGCTGAAAAAGGAATCGAAGAACGATCTTTACCGAAATCAGATGCGGATCCAATCGGATTTCTCAGTCGGTATGGACATAAAAACCTAAAAGATGATAGTTCTTATTCAATGAAGCTTTTGGTGTTTTGACGAGGGTTTTGAAGATTGCTTGTCTCTTAAGCTTCTTGAAGAAGAGGAGCTGAACGTGAAGCCTCGAATGGGAACATGAGGGAATTAATTTCATAATTTTTATTTCAATATTTTTTTTTTTATATATATTTGGTTCTTTAGTTTATAACTAAGAAAGAGTATAACCAATTCAACTTTGACTATCTTTTTTTTTTAAGGATATTAAATATTGAATACAATTCTAGGAATGAAAATGTTGGGTAGATACTTTCAACTCTCGGTCCCAAAATACTTGTCGTTTTAGGAAATATTTTTTGTCCCAATGCAAATTTTAATATTATTTATAATCACCTACCAATTAGATTCTTTTTTTTTCTATTTTTTATGAAAAAAGTTGTAATTATGACCTTCTTTAAAACCCGTGTATAACCTTAAAACGATATGTATTTTGGGACAGAGAAAAAGAATAATATTTATAATGAGAACAATAAATATATATATATATATATATATATATATATATATATATATATTTAGTGTAATTGATATATTGTGGAGCAAGTTGGAGGATCCGAAACTTGGTCCGAAAGGTGTGACTAGCGAGCAAGTTGGAGGGCCAATCGAGCCTGAGTGGAGGGAATAGAGTCTAACTGGAGTTGAATTTATAAATGCTTGTATTTTTTTTTTTAATTTTCCAATTGTGGTGTTGTTTTGAAAATTGATTTGAATTTTATATTTTTAAATTTTAGTTGTTTTTTATCATTTGAAAACTAGAAATATTCGGACATACATAAACTGTCGATAATTTGGATATGAAAATAAGTTGGTTTAAAATAAAAAACCATAACTTTGATTTGAGTTGTACTTCACAATTTCAATATCTTCTTCATTTAAAAAATACATTCTCAGTTAAATTTTAAAAAATTATCAAAATAGATCGGTCCAAACTATAAAATATTAAAAATTATCATATAAACTATGGACCAATTTCCCATAACAATTTTTTTTGAAGAAACCTGTCGTCTTTATTCAACAAGTGCGCAGAGACTAAACTATCAGTCTGACGTAATAGCCAGAAAACCAACGCCATATAAACTAGACAAAGTCGTAGGCCCAAACCAAAAATACGTTTGTTTGTAGAAGAATTTGAACACCAATGATATTATTATTATTATTAATCTAATTCCAATGGGCATATATTATATATATCATGTATATTTGACTAATTCAATTCTTAAATACTCTTAAAAAACTGAAAAAAATATTTTATTTTTTTAGTTTTCAAACATAACCCAACTATGTTGGGTATGGAAACTAAAAGAGCAACAATGGTATTATAAATTTCTTCAAAATGTATATTAATTTATGATCACACAATAAATAAATTTTGTATACAGTGAAATAAATAAAGTATAATACTCACCTTTTTTGTTTTGGGTCTGGGTATGGCGAAATGCAACCTCATCTGGTGAATAATAAAATCTATCCCACTGTTTTAGAAGGAGTGCCAGTTTCGGAAGAAAGCACTTGATTCTAACAACAAAATGAAAAAGAAGGTAAAATGAGACGAGTTTGGAGTTGAGGTATAAATTTAGATTACAACATTGATGATGATATGTATTTATATTAAATGTTGGTGGACTTTTCTTTTGCTTTATTTCCCGGTTATTTCTCATGTAATTCTGTTGGTTTTCGTATCAAATATATGAAAAGAGGTGGACACATTCGATTATTTGAAGTTATTTTTTTATAACTTTATTCATTCTTGTTTCTAAGAGATTTGACTCACTCAAAAGTCAAAAGACAGTATTTTAAATAAGATCGTTTGTTTATAATTTTTTTTTAATATGATGACAGTAGAAAATTCAAAAGATTCAGAGCACTTATATGTTTAGATTAAGATGTTCTATAATATTTCAATATAAAATGTTGGTGGTATATTTAATTAAATAAATTTAATTCATTTTTAGTATATGGAATAAATAAAGATATTGATGCAGAAATTATTTTAGTTATAACTATGATTATTTCCAACAAAGTTTTTTAGTTTTCTATTCCTATTCTTCAATATTGCACGAAACTAATCACATAAAAAGTGCTTATATCCTATATCAATAGAGAGCAAAATACGACACTATATTGACTTGCAAAATGGACAAACAAATGCAAATACAAAATAGACATCGATACAGATAATATTCTCAATCATCTAAAAGCTATCTCTCTTCTAGACATTTTAGAGACTAGCTTCATCAGATATCGTTAAACCTAATCTTTTGTCCTAAATTTACTTTAAATATCTATTTTAATCTGATTCAACTATATAGCAGAATTACGAACCTGGTGATTGTTTTTGTGCAGCTCTGTTTCCAGGTTTGTTTCGTAAGTCTCTCCAATTATTCTTCAACTTATTTAGATTCAACACTTAAAGCAACAATTAGAAGCAACTATATGTAACTCTGAAGGATCACATTAAGCTCTTAACTTACGTGTCTCAGAGCTCTTCCCAAGGACTACACAACTAACCTCCAAGTTATCCAGCTCTTTATTCCAGCTCAAAGGTTCCTCCTCCTAAAGTTTATAAACAACTAATCTTTCAATCTTCACATGATTTCTTTATCAAGCTCATTATCTATTAAATTTAATTTATGATCCATACATTTTTGATGAATTTGGTGGCACCAATTTGGGTTCTCGTTTCAGTTCATTATGTGTCATCGTCTTATAATTCAAAAACAATATTAAAAACAACTCGCAAACTGCAGGAATAGCCATATCTAATTTTTTGTCAAGGAATCATATCGTGTATTCTTTCGTTCAAAAAAAGAGGAATCAAAACATGAAGATGTAAATCAATATGTATACTTTTTTATCTTGTTATTAATTGTCTCTAAATCAGAGAATTAACTTGCAAGTGCTTTTAAAGTTTTGGAACCCTATGGATATTTATGTATAACAATTGGTATATGAGCTAACTAATCCCTCCATGCTTTGTAGTCATATACCTCTCAATTTAGTCTCAAAAAACCAAATTTTGAATTGATTCAATTTGGGAGAAAATTCATAATATTTTGTGATTTTGAAACATTGATGCATGATAGGGGTTAAAGAATGTAGTATGCATGATTATGTCATAAGTGATGCAATTGTGAGCACGCAAGTAGTTAATTTTAATGAATAAAATTTCGAGCATGATATTTGATAGACAATTCATAATTCTTAACAAAATAATGTTTTGATTTTGGTTGTGCACAACGAGTGTACAAAAACAACATGAATATATGACTTCACAATGTCATAACTTTGCGTTCGGTTGTCCAAATCAGATGATTTTTTTTATTCTACCTAAAATTTAGAGATATAAATGATTTTTCAGTTATTATTTTGAATAACCAAGTAATTCTGTCCCATATTTTAAGTATATTTAATGTATATAATTATTATCCCGAACCTCTTTATGCGTGCAACAATTCATCTCATTTTTTTGCTTGTATGTGAGTTTGATGCCCAGAGCCCCTTCAGAATTGTATCAAACTAATTTAGCTCTTAATGTAATCTCATTTTAATATGTTTCTATATTAAATATGTTAAGCATGTTCAAAGCAAACACATATATGATGATATGTTTAATTATTTTACCATCTTTGGGTGCACTTATATGTGTTTAGGGGCGTATAATTTTGTAGCCCTATCTATTCACACATTAAGAATCATTTAATAATAAAGAATGTACAAACTTTAGGATGAGATACAATTACCCATTATCGTTAACACTGGTAAGAATTAAAGCTGTATTGACAAAATCAAGAACACAAATCTACTTAGAGAATTTTTGGAAGTGAAAAGTGCTTCTGATTATTTCCTAGGCATAACTGACTTCTTCAGCCTCTTTAAATAGACTGAGTGAGTTAGTTAGAGAAACGGTTACATAATGGTATATTTACAATTCAACCTTTACATTTCTCCTAAAGCCTAATTTAACCCTATATTTACAGAACTTATCACTTTAGTCCCTATCAATTGCACTTAGGTCCCTGAGGAATATCTTTCCTTATCAGTAGCCCCCCTAGTTCTTATACAGATATTTATAAGAACTATTAGCTCCTCGAACTCTTCCTCGGGTCAATACCATTTTCCTCACTTTATCTCCTTATTATGATTGAACTCAATGGTCTGTGACTTCTCTTCGAATTTATGAATAAGCGACAAACAGATTTCTCAATTACTTCGAATTTGATTCCTTGAGGTATAGCTTCGTCTCTTCTTCGAACATTATTATTACAAACATAGTTTTACTAATACTTCGATATTTCTGATCCCTACTTGACGGATTGATTAGACCTCTAGTAGTAGACCTGTGTTACTACACGTTTCCTTTTCGTTTCATATTCCACCCAATGAAAGCAACTTACTTGTTCTACTTTTCCATATTCTCGACGTCACTCCTTTATCCTATAAATACCCAATTCTTCATTCATTAAAAACGTTTTAGAGAAATCACTTCTTGAACCGTCTTCAACCTGTTCTTCATCTTCAACCTGTTCTTCAAGCTATCTTCAACCTGTTCTTCATAAACCCTCAACTCAGTTCATCTTTTTCATCCACCAAAACAATCTCTCATATCAATACCCATTGTATGAGAAGATACCCTAGATATAATAGATCTAAACCCAGAAAACCAGTAAAATCAAAGAAAAATCTTTTTCCTGGTTCCAGTAACCAAGTATTCGGGGCCTACGATTATCTTTGCATTTCTCGAAGAGCCAAAGAATATAAAACTGCTGGGTTGATCTACAACGGTCCTCACTCTTCCTGTACCACTTTTAAATACGGTAATTTCGACCCTAACCTTGCCACTTCGTCTTCACCCTTAGCTTCAAACCCAGAGACTAACCCAACAACCTTTCCTCCTCGAAATCCAGCTAATTCTTCATTACTAAGACCTTATCGGAAATCTAAAGTCGTTACTTTAGACAAGCCACCAACTGATAATAAATCACAACCCAAATCACATGCCCTTCAAGTCGAGGAGACAAAAAACCTTCAATCCAACACACTCCCTCCTCAATTCGAGGCTATCAGAGCTAAACGTGCCAAAAAATCACCTTTTCTAGTAATGGGTGAAGAAACAGAAAACTCTTCTCCTCCCCCACACTCTTCTCCTCCCCCACAAGAAGTGGATGACATTACACCAGAGTGTAGTCAGCCAATTCCTGTGACTCAACAGGAGACTCAAATCCGAAGTCGCTCCGATGAAGATCAGAAAAAAGACGATTCCGAAGCTACTGAGTCTGACGCCGAAGAGGAATCCGAGGCTGATGATGTAGCTCCTCCAAAAAAGATTCGAGGGAAAAAAGCTCTTATTACACTTCCCAAGAGTGTTGCCGCCTTAGTTCAAGAAAATCTTCAACCTCTTTCTGCTTGGTATATTCTTGCCTTAAAGAATGTACCCTACAGTTACTACCTCGAATCAGAGAAGGAGCAACTCAGAAAGCTATGGGGGTTAACTGATAATATGATTCTTCGATTACCAGTAGAAGGAGAGACTCCTCTAAACTGTCAAAAAGATGAGCTAGTAGTGTACCATGAGCTCTTCAACTGGGGACTTCGGTTTCCCCTTGATCCGATGATAGTAAGGTTCTTCGAAATCCACAGATTGTGCCCAACATAAGTCACTCCCAACTTGCTCTTTACTTTATTCTCAGCAATCATGGTATCGAGGCTTGGAGGCATTCCCCTCGAAATCGAAGACTTCATCTCAGTAACCAAAGTTTCAAATGGCCCAGTTCTACCGTTTTATTACCTAACCCTTGAAGATGATTTAAAAATTATCGATGACCTCCTCGAAGCTGATAAGTTCTGGAAGCAAAGATTCGTCTTCCTATCAGGTGCCTGGGAAAATGGCAAAGAAATTTCCGATGCCAATCCTTCCAAACTCACCCTTACTTGGAGAGATAGTAGTAAGTGATACCTTCCTTTATTTATCTAGTTGTTTTGAATCAATTTATTTAGCTAACTATTTGTCTCTCTTTAGAAATTCCTAGGCGGTTTAAGAGTCGTCGAAAAGAAGCCAAGGTTATCTTCCAAAAAATGGCTGAGTGGGCAGAAAAGTCTTGGGGAAATGGCTTTCACTCAGCATTCGAGCCTATTAACTTTGTCAACAGCCATCTCTGGCGTATATCCTTAGGGGTTGACTTCCCTCAAGATCCGATGACGTTACCAGATCCCATCCTAGCAGTTCAGAGGATACTTGCACCAGATGGGAAATGCTATCTTCCGACCCGGAATCGAAGTGATAGCCATCTTCCTTTAAAGAAGAAAGGAAAATTGACCCACAAGAAGGCCAGCACAAGTAGGGCTAACCCTTCCAAGACTTCGAAGCGTGCAGAGAAAAGAAAAGCATCTGCACCTTCGCTTCCCACCATATCCGAAGAAGACCAGCGTGTCCTGAAAAAGAAAAAGGACACCTCTCCAAAAAAGAAAAAGAGTAAGTCTAGCAAGCCAAATGAAAAGAATGAAGCTGATATACTAGAGGCTGTGCTAGCTTCCGAAGCGCAGGGTAAAACTTTTATTGAGGAAAACCCTGAAGGAGGACTGACACTAGAAGATAATCAAATAGATGATTATCTCAACTTCGAAAACTTTAACTCAAGTGGGGATTTTGTGTTTCCTGGCTCCCAACCTACCAATGTTATTCCACCAACTTCTACTGGGGCTGCTACGGCTTCGACATCTAACGCCATCGCTCCTGTTCATCAGCCAACAGTATTTCCTCATTCAGAGAGATCCGATGAGGTAACTTCAATTCTGCAACCTTTTCCAAATTTAAGTGCTGCAGTCAAAAAGTTATATGAAGAGGTGAACAATTCTCAAACTCAATTGGAGCGCCTTGCCCAAGAGTTAGTTAAGAGCTGAAAAGAAATACAGTCTGAAAAGACTTCGAAAAATGAAGCACTCCAGAAATTCGAAGCTGAAAAAGAACAGCTTCTCACAGAACACAAAGAAGAAGTCGAAGCTCTTAAGACTAATCATCTGCTGGCCCTTGAAAGTCTAAAGTCTGAACATTCTACTGCTATTTCTAATGCTGAGAAGCTTATTAAAGAAACTAAAGAAAAACTAGAAAATAGCCAAACTGAGATTTCTACACTTCGAGCAGGATTCGAAGAAGAAAAGAAAGTTGCCGTCAAAAAGGCTGAAAACAAAGTTGGTTCTTTAATACTCGAAGGTATCAAGAAAGCTCAAATTGATACATCTATTCAGCTTCTTCGAGAAGTTCATGCTGCTTGTCCAAGACTAGACTTATCAAACCTTTGGAAACAGGTTCCAGAAGAACAACGCCCAAAGGAAGCGTTCGAAGCACCACCAAGCTCCTCCTCCGAAGAAGAAAATAATTCAGAAGAGGAGTCATCAGAAGAAGAAGAAGATGATGCTTAATAGGCTAGGCAGTTTGTTTTTTTTTGTGTATGTGGTTAAGTACTTCCCCCCTTTTTTGTAAACTTCGTATTTGATCCAACGAACAAACCACTTCTTTTTTTATATCTTAAATTTCTGGTATACTTGTTTGAACTGGTTATTTCTAAAATTAGATGCACTCATAAGATGTGGCACCTCGAAAAATAGATGCACTCATAAGACGTGGCACCTCGAAAAATAGATGCACTCATAAGACGTGGCACCTCGAAAAATAGATGCATTCATAAGACGTGGCACCTCGAAAAATAGATGCACTCATAAGACGTGGCACCTCGAAAATTTGGTTGTTTCTTCAAAGCTATCGCTTCGGAAAATTATTCTTGGTCAACTTTCAAAGATGATCAGTCTTTGCCAAGTTACCAAAATAATAAATCACACATTATAATAAACAACCAATGGCCAAAAGAAATTTTATTAAAAAATCCAATATTAACCAGACACCTCGTTAAAACCTTTCTGGGCCAACAGATAAGGAAAGAGTATGTCTGTTTTACAAAAATTCGAAGTTCAGTTTTACTCACAGTACAATTTCAAGTGCTCTATATTCCAAGGATGTTTGAGCATCCTCCCTTCTCGATCTGACAACCTGTAGGAACCTGGCTTAACCCTCATTTTGACTTCGTAAGGACCTTCCCAGTTTGGGGCCAATTTTCCGAGGTGTTTATCCCTAGTGTGAAGAAATACTTTTCGCAATACTCGATCGCCAATTTTGAATTCTCTCCTCTTAATTTTAGCATCATACCCGCTCCTCATTAATGTTTGATAATGGATCACATTCAAATGTGCTTTGACCCTTTTTTCTTCCAACAAATCAAGCTCCACCCTTCTAGCTTCATCATTATCCGCATCGGAATATTGTAGTAGTCTATAAGAGGGCAATGTAGATTCAGCAGGGCATACAACATCCATTCCATATACTAAAGAGAAAGGAGTCTCTTTTGTAGCCTCTCTAGGTGTTGTTCTATATGCCCATAGCACCTCTTGAAGATAATTTGGCCATTTCCCTGCTGCTCCTGCCAAATTTTTCTTCAAACCATCCAAAATAGATCTATTCGTAACTTCCACCTGTCCATTTGCCTGGGGGTGGAAATGAGTGGAAAAGCATTGCTGTATCCCTTTCGAAGAGCAAAAAGAGTCCATTTCCTTGTTATTAAATTGAGGACCGTTGTCCGTTGTTATTTTTCGAGGTACTCCAAAACGGTAGCAAATGTTACTTTGAATAAACTTGATTACATCCTTAGCTTTTGTCCCAGCTAAGGGTTCTGCTTCTGCCCACTTCAAAAAATAATCAACCGCAACAATAATCATCTGTCTTCCACCAGACGCCATAGGTAATGGTCCCACTAAATCAATCCCCCACCTATCGAAAGGAACCGCCTCTGAAATTGTCATTAGGGGTACTGCTGGTTTGTGTATTAAATTTGCATACCTTTGGCAAGTATCACAGCTTCGAACTAACGACCTGGCATCTTGCATAATAGTATGCCAATAATATCCTGCCAATAATACCCGACGCGTTAAGGCTTTGAATCCGCAATGAGCTGATCCATCCCCATCATGCAGTTCGGATAAAATGTCCTGAGACTCTTGTTTGCTCAAACATCGTAGTAAAGGTTTCGACGCAGACCTTTTGTATAGTACCCCATCCAATACCACATAGCCAAGAGCTTTGTACTTTATTTTCTTAAGCAAATGTTTATCAAGAGGTAAAATTCCCTTCGAAATAAAATTTAACAAGTCAAACCTCCAATCTCCTCGAGCGCACATCGGATCTTTTACTATCTCATTAACAACTTCACACTGCTCAGAATTCGGTATAATCGAAGGTGATGGTTGTGTAATGATCCACGGATATTCTTCAGAGTAAGCCATTGTTGCCAAAGAATCAGCCATTGTGTTGCTACCTCTTCGAATATGCTCCACTTCGACATTTTCAAACTGTGCCATTATTCCCCGAAGCTCTTGTAAGTACAAAACCAAATGTTCCTTTTTAGCTTCTGATACTCCTTTAACATGGTTAACTACCAACTGTGAATCTGTTTCCAAGCGCACAAATGTCGCTCCACAAATCTTTGCTAACCGTAATCCTGCTAGCACAGCTTCATACTCAGCTTCGTTATTCGAAGCATGAAAGCCAAATTTTATAGCTTGAAACATAAATTCCCCTGTTGGTGCCACCAGTTCAACTCCTGCACTTGACCCTTTATTACTGGATCCTCCATCAGTTCGTACCGTCCACGTCGGATTCTCGTTCACCTTTTCAGCATCTTTCTCTTCGGATCTGCTTGAGTGAAACTCCACCAAAAAATCTGCTAAGGCTTGAGCTTTGATAGCTGTTCGAGGAGAGAATAACACATCGAAATCTCCTAATTCCACAGACCACTTGGTCATCCTTCCTGAGATGTCTGGCTTTTGCAAAACGTTTTTTAATGGATATGAAGTTCGAACCACGATCGTATGTGCCTGGAAGTAAGGATGCATTTTTCTTGCAGCCACCACTATGCACAATGCCATTTTTTCGAGTTTCAAATAGCGCTTCTCAGCATCAACCAAACTTTTGCTGACATAGTAGACAGGCTTCGAAATTCTCGTATCCTCACTGACAAGAACTGGACTTACTGCATAATCCGACACCGCTATATACAAAAATAACTGCTCACCTTTTCGAGGCTTTGATAATATTTCAGGAGAAGACAAAAGATTTTTTATCTTTATAAAAGCTTCTTCACAATCCGAAGTCCACTCAAAATTATTAGGTCTTCGTAGCACCTGGAAAAAAGGCAAGCACTTATCTGAAAAACGAGAAATGAATCTGTTCAAAGCTGCTAACCTGCCCGTTAACATTTGCACTTCTTTGATATTCCGAGGTGAAGACATTGATATCAGGGCCTTCAATTGTTCTGGATCCACCTCGATTCCTCTTTCACTAATCATGTATCCCAAAAACTTGCCAGATCGAACTCCAAATGTACATTTTTCTGGGTTCAACTTCAATTGTATTGCTCTAAGATTCAAAAACGCTCTTCTAAATCATCAATGTGTTCATCATCACTTTTGCTTTTAACAAGCATGTCATCAATGTACACTTCGATATTTCTCCCAATCTGTGAAGAAAACGCCTTATTCATCAGCCTCTGATATGTTGACCCAACATTTTTTAATCCGAACGGCATTACTTTATAGCAGTGCAAACCCCTGTCAGTAATAAAAGGCGTGCTTTCTTCATCATCTGGATTCATTTGAATCTGATTATACCCCGAAAATGCATCCATGAAAGTCAAGATTTTATTTCCCGAAGTAGAATCCACTAGCTGATCGATTCGAGGCACCGGAAAAGGATCTTTTGGACAGGCTCTATTCAAATCTGTGAAGTCCACACACATTCGCCATTTTCCATTCTTCTTTTTTACTACCACCGGATTAGCCGTCCACCTCGGATAATTGGCTTCCCTGATATGACCCATCTTGTACAGTCGATCCACCTCGGCAACTATTGCCTCGGATTTCTCCAATGAAAAAGCCCTTCTTTTTTGAATTATCAGTTTGACCTTCGGATCAACCGCCAAACTATGACATATTATGTCACTTGGGACCCCCACCACGTCTTCAGACCTCCACGCAAAAACATCCAAATTTTCAGACAAAAAAGTCAACAACTTTTCTCGCATCGATAAAGATAATAAGGTGCCAATTCGAAGCACCCTGCCATTATTGAAAGTATATTCCTCTATTTCTTCATTGACCACCACAGAACTCGGGGTTGACCTCGGGTCATCAATTCCCTCATCTGTTCCATCAGAAGACAACCCCCCAAACTGCTAATTCTCCATCAGATCATCAGAACTTTTGCCCCGTAGTCTAAATGTTGCAGCATAACATTCTCTTGCCACCTTTTGATCACTTCGAACTACGCCGACTTGGTCCTCAGTCACATACTTCAAACACTGATGAACTGTGGAAACTACATCATACATCTTCGCCAACCACGACCTCCCAAAAATAGCATTGTAACTTGATGGACAATCTACCACCACAAAAAGTACTTGTACTTTCTTCTTGAAAGGCCCCTTTCCCAAAGAAACTTCACCCTCGAACTCTCCTATCACATTTGCTGTTGCGCCAGTAAACCCTATGATAGTCCTTTCTGATCTTTCTATTCGAGGCGGAGCAGTCAATCTCTCATATGTTGACTTGAAAAGCACATTAGCAGAGCTCCCTGTATCAATCAGCACTCGTCGAATCTCCACCCCGCATACTTCTGCTCCTATGACCACCGCATCTTCATGTGGCCCAGTAATCCCCCTCAAATCATCCCCGTCGAAAATTATAAAGGGCACATCCTTTCTGTTGCTTAGGTGTACCGATGCGCCTCCCTCAATTTGTCGTGTTAAGTTTACTATGTGCCTCTTCCTCGAATTATTAGTGTTGTTGGTCATCGAATCCCCTCCAAATATTGTTAGTGATTCGAAGAAGGCACACAAATCTCGAACACGTCCCTGACGCATCGGCTCATCTATTGACATTAACAAAAGTCGACTGGGGTCTGGTTCGACATATTCCGAGGCTACATCGAAACCATCCCCCTCACCTGCAACATCTAAAATCATTAGCGCAGTTTCCTGCTTAGAATTAGGATTACCAACTTCCGGAGCTGTAGCCTTGGCATTCTTCCTGACATATTCCAGCAACTTTCCATTTTCGATCAAAATTTGCATCTCCTTCTTCAGAGCGATGCAATCATTTGTATCATGGCCGACATCGTCGTGATACCTGCAGAATTTATTATTGCGCTCCTCTCTTGGCCTGTTAATCGCTGGTGGCTTTCTAAAATTTATTGTTCCCCTTGTTTTTTCATATATCGAAGCCACGCTTTCAGTTAGATCCGCATAATAATCTGGCCTTACCCACACATTCGGTCTGGATCTAAACTGTTGTTGATTATTAGAGTTGTGTTGATTATATCCCCCTTGATACGAGTTCGAAGCTCCTCGGTTAGATACATTTTGATTGTTCTTCGGACGCGAGGGATTGTTGTTCGATGTGTTAGATTGTCCACTCCCCTTCTGAACAGTACTAGCACCTCCTCGAACCCGTGTCGATTCTTCGACCTTAATCTGATCCTCAACCTGAGCCATAAGAGCTCCAAATGTTAACGCCCTGCGCCTCGTAGTCTCATCGGCTAAATCCCCAGGCAACAGCCCTTGCCTAAACGCCGCCATAGCCACACTTTCTTCACAATCATCCAATTCAGCCTTTATTGACACAAACCTCTTAGTATAATCCTTTAACTTCTCTCCCACAGCCTGCTTGCATTGTATTATTGTGTCTCCATTGGCTCTCATTTCCTTGCTTCCCACAAACTGTCTTCGGAAAGCGGTATAGAAGCCTCTAAAATTTGCAATTGACTCTTTAGGAATCTTGTTGAACCATTTCAGCGCAGTTCCTTTAAACGTTTGAGAGAATGCTCTACATACCAATTTATCGTCGTCTTCGAAATTAGTCATGTAGTTTTTAAATTGTTCTATGTGGTCATCGGGATCTTGAGTCCCATCAAACTTATCAACTTTAGAAATATCAAACCGCCTCGGAAGCGGCACAGATCTGATCTCCCTGATCAATGGTGAATCCCTCCAGTCAACTCTCTGAACATACTGGTCCTCATTTCTCATCCCCACAGTAGCATATAAGCTAGACTCACCTTCATATTTCCGAGGCGAATATTTCCGAGGTGAATATTTCCGAGGTGAATATACTCGCCTCTCTTTCTTTTTCCTTCCTTCCTTATACACCCTAGCTGGTCGGAGCTCACGCTCTACTCCTCTTGAATGGCCTCGAGAACGTTCGTACTTCGGTGTTTCATCAGACTCAGAATCTTCGAAATCCTCTTCATCACTAGAATTCACAAACAGTCGCTTTTGTAATTTTTCTTTCCTCTTTATCCCACTATACTCTTTCTTTTGCTCAAAACGTGTTTTACGCTGTTCATATCGATCGTCGCCATCGTCCATCGACTGATCCGACTGATCATTCTGATCGCCCCTTGCTATTTTAGACCTAAGCCTAGCGCCATCATTATTTCCCTTCTTTTTCATCAATTCGTCAAGCTCTGCCACATTCCTTATCATCTCATTCATTTTTCCTTCAAAATAAAATTGGATTGATTGAGTTGGAATCGATTTACCTGCCTCTTGCAGATCGGATTTCAATGTTTCCATAGCCTTGCGAACAGATGGATTGTCACCTCCCTCTGGATTCATCTTCAATCAGCAAAAAATCAAACAAAATATGAAAATTCGAACGAAAAACTTTGCAAAACGAAAACTCGAACGTCGATTTCTGATCTATTGATCAAGGTATCCTCTCCCCCTCTTTCTAGTGCCAATTTGGTAAGAATTAAAGCTGTATTGACAAAATCAAGAACACAAATCTACTTAGAGAATTTTTGGAAGTGAAAAGTGCTTCTGATTATTTCCTAGGCATAACTGACTTCTTCAGCCTCTTTAAATAGACTGAGTTAGTTAGTTAGAGAAACGGTTACATAATGGTATATTTACAATTCAACCTTTACATTTCTCCTAAAGCCTAATTTAACCCTATATTTACAGAACTTATCACTTTAGTCCCTATCAATTGCACTTAGGTCCCTGAGGAATATCTTTCCTTATCAAACACTTGGACTCTGAGATGTACGAGGTGATGTCGTGTATGATTATTTATATAATTTTGGAGTTTGACTGACATTCATATCCTTCCAAATATCTGAGCGCTTGACATAATATTTCACATCATATATTACTTCAGATGTTCGCAGAGTAATAAGATATAATGGATAAAAGTCTGATTAGATATATAGACAATTCAATAGCGTTTGCACGAGCTACAGTACAAATATTGCATATGAATATTCCCTAAAAAAATATTAGCATACTTGTTATATTTTCATGTTTAGGCTCTGTTAGGTAATTTGGTCTTCTATATTATTAGATTTTCTATTAACTTGGTCTTCTATATTAGTTAGATTTCCTAAAAATTTGGTCTTCTATATTAGTTAATAGACAAATATATCTCAATCATCCTATAAATTGAAGAAGATATTTTTTATGCAAAGTGTGAGGAAACAATTGTGAGCTGCATATTTTTTGAGAGAGAAAAATAACTCTAAGTCTTGTTTAGAGATAAGTGATGTAAGAGATAAACACTGAAGAGAGGATTCTGTGAATCACAAGTGATTGAGTCTTTTGTGTTTGAGAGTATTTCTGTAACCTACTTATTAATAAAAAGAGTGTCTGTTGCCCGTGGATGTAGGATTTCTTCACGATCCGAACCACGTAAAATTTCGTCTTGTGAGCTTGGTTTATTTTTTTTATTTTTTTTTGTTTCCCTAACAAGTGGTGCGGTGAGCGTAGAGAAATAGTAAAAAGAGTAGATCTATTGCTGTTCTGCAAGTTGGAGATGAATATCTCGCCTAGAAACCAAAAAGCCACGAAAGATGAGTCCCATGAAGCTTAGCCTAGAAAAATCGACGGATCTAATGATTTCAATATCTGGAGAATTAAAGTTAAGGCTTACCTAGTACATAAGGGATTGGTTGTTGATATTCATGATAAATCTACACAAATTGATGTTATTGTACTGTCTAAAGCTTATAGTGCCCTAATATTAAGCTTGGGAGATTAAGTGTTGCGAGAGGTATCTGAAGAACCTACATCGCTGGGGATATAAAATCTACTGGAGGCGATTTATATGAAAAATTCCTGGGCGAACAAATTATATCTCAAGAAATAACTTTACACACTGTTTATGAATAGTAGCACAAAGATCTGAAAGCACCTAGATGATTACAACCAAATCATACTTGACTTGAATGCAGTTGGTGTGAAGGTGGAAGAGGACTAAACAATCATCCTCACAAGTTCTCTACCTAAGAAGTATGAACACTTCGTGAACACCATGCTCTACGGGAACGACTCACTTATGATGGCCGAAGTCAAGAGCGTTTTGAATTGCATAGATCTTCAAAATAAGAGTATTTTAAAGGGCACAGACTGAGTGGAAGAGGTTGATCAAGCAATAGAGATTCAAGTGCGGGGAGAGGAAAATCTAGGTCAAAGTCCAAAGGGGCTTGTATGGGTTCAAACATAATATGTTGGGCATGCAAGAAGAAAGAACACATCAGTCGTAACTTCCTAGAGAAGGGAAATGGCAACAACTATCAGAAGACCAAAGTTGCAAATGTTGTAATAGTGTTTGATGATTGTGAGTACGCTGATGGTTTAATGGCTTATTATTCTTGTAGGTATAATGTTAAATGAGTGTTGGATTCGGGTGTGTCGTTTCACATGACTTCTAATAAGTATTGGTTTGAAGACCTGAGAATACTTGATGGTGGAGGAGTCATCATCGGGAATGACAAATCCTGCGATGTCAAAGAGATTGAAACAGTTCCACTCAAGTTGTCTACAAGACTTGAGAGAGTAATTAACACTGTAAGGTATGTACCCGAAGTTAAACGCAACCTTATTTCTATTGGGATGTTAGATGAGAAAAGGTTTACCTATAATGGTGGAGATGGTAGACTTAGGGTCTTACAACGCTCCCTTGTTGTTATGAAATCTAATAGACTAATGGTTTGTTAGTTTGCGAGGGATATGTAGTAGTAAGGGTGTGTCTAGTATGGTGAAGGATTCTACCAAGATGTGGAATCATCGGCTGGGGTATTTAAATGAGAAAGGACTCAGTGAACTAAGTAAACAAGGGTTATTAGATGGTTCAATAGTTTAGAAGTTGAGCTTTTGTGAAAGTTGTGTATTGGGTAAGAGCAAGAGAGTGGAGTTCATACCAATCAACCAGACATCCAATGTAGTACTTGATTATGTTAATTCAGACCTTTGGTGTCTAGCACGGGAACCTACCATAGGTGGTGCAAGGTACTTTATGTCGTTGATTGATGATTATTCCAGGAAAGTATGGGTTATACTTTTGAAGATCAATGATGAAGCATTCGTTGCCTTTGTGAACTGGAAAACTTTGGTAGAGAATCAAACCGGGAAAATATTGAAGAAGCTTCGAACTGATAATGACATGAAATATGTTAACAAGAAGTTCACTAGCTATTGTGCAAAGCTTGGCATTACTAGACACTGAAACATAATTATAACTCCCCAATAGAACGAGCTTATTGAGAGAATGAATCGAACCCTGCTGAAATAGGGTAGATGTATGCTTCATACAGCTGCATATATCATCAACATGAGTCCATCTACGATGCTTAAGTTTATTTGTCCTCTAGAGGCATAGATGAGAAAGAAACCCAATTCGAAATATTTGAGAGCGTTCAAATGTGTTTCCTACGCACATGTGAAGCAATATAAGCTCAGGTCAAGAGCATTGAAATATTTATTCATCGGTTATCCATAATGAGTAAAAGGGTATGGGTTGTGATGCCTTGGACGTTAAAAGGCTTTGATAAGTAGGGACGTGATTTTCAATGAAGAGGACATACCATTGAAGAAGACGGTGTAGACTCAACCTAGTACTGACGAGAAGAGATGTGAAGTTGATGATGAATCTGATCTACAAAATGAAGATGAAGACACTTCTGCCGAAGAACATTGTGGGTCTCGTTCTACTTCAGGTCATACAGAGGAAGTTCAATAACTGCCGATGGTCTGGTTTTCTTGGACGTTCAGATGATCAGATGGGAGAGCAACATGATCTTGAAATTTATCAGTTGGTGATAAATAGAGCATGAAGACCAAGCAAACAACCACATAGATATGGTTTTGCTGATGCAATTGGTTATACTTTATCTATTGAAATGCAAGTAGATGTTCTTGAACACGAAACGTATCACGATGCTATCAAGAGTAGTGATAAAGAAAACTGGATTACAACCCTGAAAGAAGAACTGAGATCTCTCAAAAAGATTAACACATGGATTCTTGTAAAACAGCCGAAGGGTCAGAATCTGGTTGGAAGTAAATGGATATTCAAGAGGAAGTCATGTATTCTTGGTGTTGAGTTACCCATATACAAGGCTAGGTTCATGGTGTGGAGTAAGATGTTGTTTTGTTATGTGATAACACTAGTGCCCTTCATTTGATGAAAAATCCGAAGTTTCATAAGCGAACTACACATGTAGGCATTAAACTACACTTCATCCCATACGTGTTTAAAAAGGAGCAAGTGAAGGTGGATAAGATTGCTAGTGAAGAAAATCCTTCGGATGCTCTGACCAAGTTATTATCAATTTCAAAGCTCACCAACTGCATAAGACTGATGCAAGTCTTCGATGCAGGTGAGCTGGTTTCTAAAGATTAGAACATTGAGTGCAACGGATACTGGAGTTACTATAAGCCTAGGTGGAGAATTGTAAGTGTAGGCTAGAAGTAACTTGTAACATAAACATCATTTAAATTGGTATTATATATTAATTAGATTTCTATATTAATTAGATTTTGTATTAATTAGATTTCCTATTAATTTGGTCTTCTAAATTAATTAGATTTCCTATTAACTTGGTCTTCTATATTAATTAGATTTACTAGTAATTTGGTCTTCTATATTGATTAGATTTCCTATTAATTTAGTCTTCTATATTAATTAGATTTCCTATTAATTTGGTCTTCTATATTAATTAAATTTCATATTAATTTGGTCTTCTATATTAATTAGATTTCTTATTAATTAATAGATTAATATATCTAAGTTATCCTAATAATAAAAGAAGATATTTTTTATGCAAAGTGTGAGAAAAAAATTGTGAGCTGCATATTTTCCGAGAGAGAAATATAACTCTAAGTCTTTTATAAAGATAAGTAAGGTGAGAGATAAAAACTAAAGAGAGGGTTGTATGAATCACGAGTGATTGAGTCCTTTGTGTTTGAGAGTCTTTCTATAACCTACTTATTAATAAAAGTGTCCATTGCCAGTGGATGTAGGCTTTCTTCACGCTCCAAATCACGTAAAATTTTATCTTGTGAGCTTGGTTTATTATTTATTATTTTATTATTTTTGTTTCCCTAACAAAAATATATACACGTTGATACTTAATAACAGACAAGTACATATAATACAATAAATATGATTTTAACGAGCTATAAATGATGTTGGTTAAGCAACAAAGTTAATGATGACGATATAGATAAAATATGGATTAAGAGATAACTGAGAATATAAAGAAATAAAGAAGAAAATAGATACAAGACGTAAAATAATATAATAGAAATGAAGTAAAATAAGATAAATGTAATGATGAGCTAAAGTATGAGAGATGACAGAAGTTAAGTGAGCAAAACAATGTGTTGACGGTCTAAAGTGAGTAACAGAACGAGTAAGTAAATGAAATAATATGGCTCAAGAAGCTTCAAATGTGTTGATGGGTTAAATTGAGCAATAAAACAGTTAAGTGAAATATATAAGATTTCTTAAGAAGCGTCTAGCTTAATATAATAATATTACTTAAATACCCTAAAAAGTTAGATGGTATGTTAGTTATATCCGTAACAACTTAATTCTTAGATAAATTCCATATGTCATTTATCAATTCTTTTTATTCTTGAAGAAATTTTATAAATAGGATTGTAAACCTTTCTTTGAGGGTGGTTGATTTTTTAGTAATAAAAACTTACTTTATTTTTCTTTACTTCTCGAGTTGTTTACTCTTTACTTTCATAGGAATTTGCTTTGACGAGGTTTTACCTCGTCATATTATTGGTGTCGTCGATGGGAAACATTTTCAAAATGATAACCTGAACCAATGGTGATGACTCGCTCAAGGATAAATAGGGACATATCTCATAAACATCGGTTCGTGGCTCACCATCTTTAGCTCCAGTGAATTATAATGCTGTTTCTCTAACTTGTGTAGATACTGAAGTATGAGGTAACCGCAGATCAAAGGATAACATACCAAATAAAAAACAAATAGGTACGTACAGAAAAACACAACTCTTTGAATAAAATTTGAAGGTTAAAAGGAAAACATTCATACTCATAGATAACTGTACATATACATTTTGTTCATATGCAACTTATGAGTATACTATGCACATATTTCAATATAAATGAAGTTCATTAAAAATTCAAATAATTTAAGCATGATGTAAGGTAACCACTTCAATAAAATAAATAATTTGGTCAAATATGACCCCGAGTAGTTGTCAATGAAAAGAGATATGACAATTTAGTGAATAATATCATGATCTAATTTTGGTTTATACAGTTAAAATGTGCAATATCTCCTTATTAAGAAAAATCATTATAAGATAATTATTAATAAAAATCATTATAAGATAATTATTAAAATTGATACGTTGAACAATAAACATAACAAAATCATTTTTTAGAATCTTGTACATTTGGGGATGTCCAATATAAGCGAAGCCTTACGGGCCTAGCATTGGGAAATAGAGTATAATGCAATAATAATTATCTCCACTAAGAATACATTACATTCTATAAAAGTTCAATCCAGAAACCCACTACCAGATTTCATATTTGGTGCAATACAATTATTTTTTAGAATATTTAGTTTGGAAGGAAGTATTCAGTGAACAAAATTGATTTTGGAGGAAGAATAAGAAGTAATTTGTTTATATTCAAACAATAAAGATTTAATCACTCATTAACCTTCAATTTATTGTTTCCATATAAAAATAAACATTCTAATTCCTACTCAAAATTAAGTACTTATAATTGTTTATTAAGGACAAACTCAACATCCTCAATTTTTTGTAAACTTAAGTTTGTATAGTAGCTTACAGAAGAATCTAATTTCAAATTTTGTAATGTCATAAAGAGCTCCACAACAACATTACTATTTTTATGACAATATAATAAGAAAAAAGTACTAGTAAATACCCACTAAACTATCGAATTACCCAATAGTACCCTTTTTTGGATAATATCACTTGGTACCTCGAATTAAAATTTGGACAAAAATACCCCCGACTATATATACCCGCTGGTACCTTCACCAGTACTCACTTGAGAGTTGTTTGAAAAACTAACCTGAGAGTTGTTTGAAAAACATACATGAGAGTTGTTTATAAAAATAACCTGAGAGTTGTTTGAAAAACTAACATGAGAGTAGTTTGAAAAACATACCTGAGAGTTGTTTACAACTCTCTCTATTTTCTGAGAGTTGTGTGCAACTCTCGCGATTTCCTGAGAGTTGTTTAAAACTCTCTCTATTTCCTGAGAGTTGTGTACAACTCTCGCGATTTCCTTAGAGTTGTTTGCAACTCTCTCGATTTCCTTAGAGTTGTTTGCAACTCTCTCGATTTCGTGAGAGTTGGTTGCAACTCTCTCTATTTCCTGAGAGTTGTTTGCAACTCTCTCGATTTCCTGAGAGTTGTTACTGGTTAAATTTTATTTTTTTTTTAAAATAAAAATATATCATCAATGGGTTTAGTTTTGTTCATCTTAAAAAAACAAAAGCGATGGTACTTTCGTATATTTTTTCTGAGCTTCGGTTTGAAAAATATGAATTTCTTAAAAAATAAAATAAAAAGAGAAAGTAAGAAAGAGAAATTTTGGTTACGTGGTTGTTGATGAAGGGTGAGGGTAGTTAGGGTATTAAAAATATTAGGTATTAAGTGGTAATTAGTTAGTTGAGATGAGTATTAAAAGGTAATAAAACAAAACCTGAGTACTAGATGACAATAGAATAGTTGAGTGAGTACTTTACGTGCAATTTTCCATATAAGAATCGAGTTTAAGATTTTGTAATGTCTCAAAGAGTTCTATAAGAACATTAAGATTATTTATGATGCGATATAAAGATTCAACGTTAGCTCTTATAACGCCATAAAAAGGTCTATCAAAACATTAAGATCTTTTGTATGAAAATAAAAAAATTCAGATTAAGCTATAAAGAGTTATATAAAAACATAAAATATTATGATGTAAATGTAGAATTCTATTTAACATTCTAATATATTTATATTTTTAATGTTTAATTTTGGACCATTACAACAAGAATAAAAGTGACGTAAGATAATTAAATTAAGATATAAGAAGATATTACACAGGTTTCATTCAATGTGAAAAAAATTGACATTTTAGAAGAGTCCTTATTTCATATTTTCAAAACACTCTTGGAACACAATCAGAGAACATCTTGTACAATTCATCATTAAACCTCCATTACTTAAATATTAAGATCAAGTATTTCTGAATGATAATATTAAGAAAACTTGATATATACGTTAAAATTCAGTTATTTTATTAATTAAGAGTGATAAGTTCTAAAAGTTAATTGAACCATACAAAGATTAACGCGTTTGTAACAGACATATTCAGAACTAATTAAGTAAATAATCATTAGTAATTAGAAATTCATTTATGAGACATTTAAATTATATAATAATTCATAAAAATGATATTTTTCTTTGGTTTTATGATTAATTCCATAGAATATCAAAAACTTCATAAATTCAGAGTGAATTTATAGATAAAGTTTTTTTATCGTTATTACCGTAAGTTACAATTGATGAGGGAGAATAAAAGATATGGTGAAATTGTAAAGAAGAAGTTTGTTTAGGAGAGAATTGTAAAGAAGAAGTTTGTTTAGGAGAGAGTTGTAAAGAAGAAGTTGTGTTAGGGGAAAATCACATAGGATATTTAAAAAGTGCCTATTGTGAGAAGATAAAAAGATATAGGGACCAATAATGTAATAAACGAGAGTTAAAGCGTGTGGGGCCCGCAATTGTACTATATAAGGACCACACACGCTTCACAGTTCCCAATGATAATTTGATACGACTTTATCTCTCTACTTAAGCTAATTCACACTTTCTCTCTCTAAAAATATTCCCAAATTCGGTACTTTAACTAATCTAACACTAAGAAATCTTCGTATCACAAAATCATCCCTGAGCATTCTTAAAACTCTTCAGTAGCAGAAAGTCAGGCCATGACCTTCGGAGCTTTGTTGAATCAGGTGGAGAAGAGAATTCTGGTGGAGGAAACTCAAGCTTCGGAGAAGGGCTCCGGTGACCAATTGGATCAGAACTAGTTTCAGAGATCCGAGTCTAGCAATCAAGGGTCTCGCACCAATGTTCAGGCCAAAAGCATGGGTCAGTATCCGCTGAGGCAGAAAACAAACTCACAATATTATGGCAACCAGCAAAATAATAACCAAGGGACCAGACCAATGTCGAATAAGTGGGTCCGACCCGACTATTTCGCGGAGTTGACGGAAAACGTTGGGGCTATATTTGATAAGGCGAGGTCCACGGTGCCGTTCAAGAAACCTTTTCCCATTCAGACTCCGAGGGAAAGCAGAAGTATTAACAAGTATTGCAAGTATCACGAAGATATTGGGCATGACACCAAGGATTGAATAGCCTTAAAAAAAGAAGTGCAATCTTTGATCGAAAATGGAATGTTGCTAGAGTTTGTGAAAAAGCACTCCCAGAAAAATGTTGTGGTAAAGGCTGTTCCAAAAAACACTGATACAACCATGATGATTTCCGAGGAAGTTGATCTTTTTGATATTGAGAAAAAATATCTAGATCCTAAGGAGGGCAGGAACAATGTGAATTTGGTGGAAGAAATCATTCCGAGGGGGAAAGTAAGCAACCTCTGTGCTTTCTTTGAGTCAATGGCAATCTTTGGAGGGGATACCATAGCGGGGAATTCCAATAGCTCGCGGAAGAGACACATGATCAATCTGACTACCCAGATTAAGGCAGGGGTGTCAGCACAAATGCACCGCTTACCCTCACCTATCATATGTTTTGATGATGATAATATGCGAAATATCGCGGGCCCGCACGAAGATGCGGTAGTGATTGCTGCGGGCATTGCTGGAGATCAAGTTCAGAAGATACTTGTTGATACAGGAAGTTCAGCGAATATCGTATTCATGAGCACTTACAGGTGAATTTCCGACCCACCAGTTATACGCCATTCAGACAGAACTATAGTGGGTTTTACCGGTGCCACAACGGTGGTGGTTGGAGAATTTCAGGGTGTGGTTGAGTTAGGCCGGGGGGCGTTCAAGAAAGAGGTGGAAGTCTTGTTTATTGTTGTCGACGCGCCAAATTCGTATAATGCTATTCTGGGTCGCTCTTGGTTGTCCCGAATGCATGAAGTCATTTCGATGGTGCATCAATGCCTGAAGTATGTGATAGGGAACAATATCGGAACGGTCAGGAGCAGCCAGAAAATGGCCCGTGAATGTTATCAAATCGCATTATCTTCGAAGGAAAGTCGGGGAGGAATTTCGGATAACGCATAGCAGTTAAAGGGGCCTCCCTCGGACGTCATTCCATGTGATGATCCGAGGGAGACCCCCGGATTTCTGGTCCCAGAAGAGGATTCCGAGGGACATGATTTTGGGCATGGCAAATTCCTCAAGATCGGAGTCAAACTTTCTTTTGAGTTCAAAGAGAGATTAATTGCGTTCTTGTCTTACAAACTTGATATGTTTGCTTGGTGTGCACAGAATGTTACGGGTGTGCCATTAGAGGTAATATTCCATAAACTTGCGGTACGACTTGATGTTCGACCCATTGTCTAGAAGAGGAGACCAGGTTTTCAGGAAAAGGCTACCGCTATTCTTTTGGAAGTGGAAAGGCTATTGAGCATATGCCACATTCGCGAGTCGCATTATCCCGTATGGGTCTCGAATCCAGTCTTGGTGCGGAAGAAGAATGTCAAATAGAGAATGTGCGTTGACTTCATAGATTTAAACAGAGCTTTTCCCAAGGATCCAATTCCGGTGCCTCGCATTGATCAGTTAGTAGATTCTACCTCGGGCAATTGGCTGTTGTCTTTTATGGATGCATACTCAGGGTATAACCAAATCCGGTTAGATGCTCAAGATGAAGAAAGCACTTCTTTTATTACCGGGAGAGGGTTATATTGCTACAAGGTTTTGTCGTTTGGCTTAAAGAATGCAGGGGCAACTTATCAGCGCCTGGTCAATAAAACCTTTGAGGGACAGATTGGTCGGAATGTGGAAGCATATATCGATGATATGCTGGTTAAAAGTTCGCGGGACGAAGATCATTTTGCTGACCAGGAGGAGACTTTTAATAATTTAAGCAAGGTCAACTTGAAACTAAATCCAGACAAGTGCATTTTCGGGGTAAGGTCGGGCAAATTTCTTGGTTACATGATCAGTGAAAAAGGCATCGAGGCTGACCCAAAATAGATAAAAGCTTTAGTCACCATGACTCCCCCTCAAAATATCAAAGAAGTCCAAGTCCTGACAGGGAGATTGGCCGCTCTGAATAGATTCATTTCTCAGTTTTCGGATAAATGTGTACCCTTCTTCAAGGTATTGCGAAATACGAGACAGTTTCATTGGACCAACGAATGTTCAGCCACTTTTCGCCACATCCAAGAATATTTGACGTCCCCTGAGGTATTGTCTAAACCATTGGTAGGGGAGAGGTTAATTGTCTATGTAGCGGTATCCGATTGTGCGGTGAGTGCTGTTCTACTTCGGGATGAGGACACTTTCTTAAAACCTATTTACTATGTCAGTAAAAGTTTGCTGGAAGCATAGAAACGATACCTCAAATTGGAGAAGGTAGCTTTGGCTTTGGTCACAGCTGCTCGGAAGATGAGGCCTTATTTCCAAGCACACCCTATAGTTGTTCGAACGATATTTCCCTTAAAAGGGTTGTTACAAAGGCTCGATATCTCTGGAAGGATGACTAAATGGTCGGTGGAATTGGGAGATTTTGACATAGTATTTGAGCCTCGAACGGCGATAAAAGCCCAAGTTTTGGCTGATTTTTTGGTTGAGTTCCATTCCGATAGAGAAGATAGGGAGATCATTGACCATCTTGATGGAATGGAATGGTCAGTACGAACGGATGGAGGGTCGAACAACTCTGGAAGTGGTGCGGGTGTCCAGTTGGTTTATCTAGAAGGGATAGCTATGTTCTAGGCTATTTGATTTGGTTTTAAGGCCACTAAAAATGAGGTGGAGTATGAGGCAGCATTGACGGGTTTGCGTTTAGCTCGGATATGCGGGGCCAAAAAGGTTAGACTAATTAGTGATTCAAAGTTGGTGATAAACCAAGCGTTGGGAGAATCCAAGGCCAGAAAAGATAAGCTGATACAATATCTGAAAACACTAAAAGATTTGGTTTCTGAGTTCGATGGGGTCCAATATGAGCATGTTAGGAGAGAGGCAAATATCATCCCAGATTCGTTGGCCGCAACTTCTCGAACGGAGGGATACCCATGGGTCTTGATTTAGGAACATCCTTAGGTCATGGCCGATGCAGACCATTCTATGAGTATTATAGGGCACGTACCGTTTGAAAGACAAAGAGGGGCGATGTCTGCGACTTCCATGGAACATTGAACACTTAAAATTGTATCTTGAATGAGGAGCTAGTTAGAACATAACATTTATCCTCTTTTGTATTTTCCGGTTACCAAATATAGCGAGGGCATACTCTTTCCTACCCTTCTAGGCACAGGAAGATTTTAACGAGGTGTACATATGAGCTGCTTAATACAAAGTATTTTTTGCCTCACACTATTATTTAGGTCACAATATTTTGTGCCTCGAATTGTTTCATCACTCACACTATTATTTAGGTCACAATAATTTGTGTCTCGAATTGTTTCATCACTCACACTATTATTTGGGTCACAATATTTTGTGCCTCGAATTGTTTCATCACTCACACTATTATTTGGGTCACAGTAATTTGTGCCTCGAATTGTTTCATCACTCACACTATTATTTGGGTCACAATATTTTGTGCCTCGAATTTTTCATTTCCTTAAACTATTATTTGGGTCACAATAATTTGTGCCTCGAATTGTTTAAATCCTTCGAACTATTGTTTGGGTCACAGTAATTTGTGCCTCAAATTTTTCATTACCTTAAACAATTATTTGGGCCAAAATAATTTATGCCTCGAATTTTTCATTGCCTTAAACTATTATTCGGGTCACAATAATTTGTGCCTCGAATTGTTTAAATCCTTCGAACTATTGTTTGGGTCACGATAAGTTGTGCCTTAAATTTTTATTTGGGTTACATTCGGTGGTTCCTCGAATGATATTACCCTTCGAACTATTCTTTGGGACACAATATGCTGTGTCTCGAGTTGTTTACACTTTTAAGTCATTATTAATGCCATGCCTTAGCCTATTTCTTTTTCTCCAGATAATTCTTGATGCATACCACAGGGCGAAGGAATGTAGCTGATTAAATCGGTATAAAAATATGAATCAACAAACACTGGGGAGAAAACGATAGCTAATATATTACATGGTTAAATGTTCCAAGTCAGGGCATACACAAAAGTTTGAGGAGTACATCTCCTCGAATAAACAACGAAAGATAACAAAATTTCCTCCTCGAAAATAAACAAAAAATTGCCTTCTAAGGTCTTATACAAAACAAACTATGCCACCATGTTTACCTACTGTTATGATTTCTCAGAGGAATCACTTCCCTCGGAATCCGATGACTCACTCTCACTAACAACAATATGAGGAGGACGAAGATCCGGGGACACGAGTTTCCAAAAGCTACCAAGGTCGTATTCGGGGTGCTCTGCATGAAGTTGAGTTATTAGACCTGCTCGGACTGTTGCATCTCGATCATCAAGGTTATTGGTGCACTTGCTCGCATAGGCATTCATAGCCTTTTTCTTCTCCTCCTCCACTTGCCGAGGGAAATCTTCGATGCACTTCACCAATCCTTCTCTGTCCTTGTAGATTTTTTCATAGTCATCAATGCAGTCATTAAAGCATTTGCGCGCTACTTCATGAGCCTTTTGATATTCAATGATGAGTTTCTCTTGGCCCTCCGTCTTTTTCTGATAGAGGTCCCTTTCCTCCTGGCAGCATCTCTCAAGCATGATGACATAATTTTCCGGTGCAGAGAATCTTTCATATAGTGCATCTGTTTGGCTCTCCACAATAGCATATTGCTTTTTGGCTTCTTCAAGTTGTGAAGCCAACAGAGAAGCTTTGAACTTATAGTGGTTCTTTCGATTCTCTAAATGCTGCATTTTCTTTCCCTTAATAACAGAGGTGTGCAGCAGGCCTCACAGACTTAATGAAAATTCATCATCAAGGGGCACTTTGAAGGAGCTTCTGGGAGAGCCTAGCCCAACAACGTCAAAATCCGATGACTCCCCTTCGAGAATTCCAAGATCAAAATGTTTGGGAGGGTTACTTCGAGGAATAGGCAGTGGAGCAAGTACTGGGGGCTCCTCAAGGGGAGCTGGATGTGAAGCTTGGGTGCGAGGAGTGCTAGGTGTCAAGTTGGAGTTCTGTTTGGGAGAGTTATCCCCCACTTCATGCTCAAACTCACCCAATGCCTTTTGGACTTCAATCTCTTGGGCTGGTTCGGGGGCGTCGTTTTGAAGTTTGCCGTCCTCAGACAGCTCTTGGATAGGCTCTAAGGCAGCCTTCTCTTTCCCTTTGGTTCTCAAGTTTTTCTTTTTCTGAGGATGGACGGACTTTTTGGGGGGAGCGTCAAGATTGGAGGTCACTCTGTTGTCCGAAGAGGCCGGCTCTGGGATGATGGCCACTTCCAGGTGTGGCTATTGTCCCTTAGTAGGGAGTTCTTCATCGGATCCGTCCCGATGACTTTGTGCACGAGCACGCTTTGGAAGATAAATCACTATGTCCTTCTTTGTCACTCGCTCCATCACTTCGTCTTGAGAATGAGGGGTCATCAACTCTTTTAAGGACAATCAATCAAGGGGATTCAACCTCCAAAGTCTGCTCATAGCCATATTGTTGTCCCTAAAGCACAAGCGAAATCTATTTTCCCAATTTTCTTTGGCCCATTCACTGAGCTTGGTAAAAATGGTAGTGACACTATCTACATAATCAGCAAAGGGCTTGGAGATTCCAGTCATAGCTACAAATATATTAAGTTAAAGTTAGACTCCCATAATTCGAAGGGCTATTATCAGAAGATTCGTTCGAAGACTTACATTTATTGGTCCATAGAAGAGATAATTTGTGGGGGTTCGAAGGGGATGCTTCCGAGCCTGTTTCCCAATGACCTGAGAAGAAGATGAATTGCTGTCTCCATTTTTTATCAGCTTCTAGCAAATCTTTTAACACCTTTTGCCTTCGGTTAAATGTCAATGAGTAGAATGTGAAGAATGGGTTCCTAGCCAGTCCGGATAATCCGATGAACTGCTCCAAAGAAAACTCTTGGCCTGAAATCCTCGAGGCCATGATGCATGCCATCAATGTGAACCACATGTTGGGTCCAGTTTGAGAAGGGCAAAGATCAATCTTAGCAAAATATTCGATAAAAAGGGGTCTAAAGGAAATCTTAGTCCCCAATTCATGATTTCAGTATAAACAACAAGCTCGTGATCCCTCACTGATAATGGGGTCTCTCCATCGAAGGGGAACCTGATGTCGATGTACGAAGGGATGCACCAACGAGTACGAAGTAACATTTCCTCTGGTGGAGAAAAATACTTGTACAATATATTGTAAAGAGCAAAATCATGCTTGTTCTCAATCCCTCGAATATTGTTGCCCATGATGGCATCGAGTTCTAAGGGAAGTGGTACGTCTCCCTTTGACTTGAGGGCGATTCGACTCGCTTGTTCCCCGGATATTGTTGGACGAGGAGCAGGCATTTTGCTCGATGATTCTGATGGAAGTTCTATGATTTTGTTTGGACTTGGGGCTTGAACTGCTTGACTATGTGACTCAGGATTCTTCGGGGGGAAGGGCTGTTTACTAGATGATTCTGCAAGAGTTTCGATGATGTTATTTGGATCAACAACCTGGACAGCTTTTACAGATGGCTCAGGATTGTCCGAGGCGATCGCCTTTCCTTTAGCAGCTAGGGCTTTATTGCGCAACTCCCGAACTTCTGCCTCAGAAATCACAGTCTGTCCTGGATAAAACCGAGGAGTTCCAGCCCCTGTTATGGATGGAGTGGTAGGAAGGTTTGCTGCAAGATCCCCGGTCTTCGGAAGAGAAGCATCCACTACCGCAGTTCGAGGAGCTTCAGGGGTAGTTGGTGGCGCTTCTTTAGAACGTTTGCGCTCTTGCGAATGCCTATCTTTGTGTTGTCTCTTTCTTTTTCCCGATGAGTGTTTGTGGTGCTTGTCTTTCCCCATTTCTCCAAGGATGGAGTGGTTGGTGATTTGGTTCTGTTGTGATATTTCGAGGGGAATAATGGCCGTCGAATCTGCAGGAGGGGACCACAGACCGTAGAAGGTAGTCACAATAGGTGGAGGTTGAGGCTCAGTGTATTCACCAGCAGCGACTCTCTCTTCGAACGTTTTGCTAATAAAGAGCCACTCTGGAATCCGACGAGGTTTGTGAGCCAGCTTTCTCTCTTTATAAATTAGAGATGGAAAGTTTGAGCTACTAATGAGGGAGGTCAGTATTTATAGACAACCAATGGGCTTTTAGGGAACGTTAGGTTTGGGGACATTTTCTATTGTTTGCCTAGGGGCATTCTGGGTACCCTAGGAGAAGAGTTGTTGACAAAAAAGCACGGGAGAAGCTGCAGAGGCATGGTCTAGTCTCAGGAATATGAAATGATCTCTTCAAAGATACACTGACAAGAAAGTCTGACTGCTGACATCATAAAAGAATATAGTAAATCCTTGCAATGTCTTATCACAGTATTATAGTGGTTGTGATAGGTTGGCACAGCGAATTTCGACGGGCAACGTTCTTAAGGCCAGATCCAGTATTTGCTAACACATTGCAAGGATTGCGGGGCTACTGGTAAATATACGATAAAAGAAGTTTATAATTCAAGGGATATACTGGTTAAGAAAACGTCATTTGAGGAGACGTTTTTTTGAAGAGATATGTATCAGCCGAGGAGACGTTTTTCGAAGAGATATGAAGCACTTGAAGTATTGGTCGAAGTATTGGTCAAAAGCATGTCCGATGAGGAAACTTTGCAATTGAGGAAGCATTCTCCGAGGAAACTTTGCAATTGAGGAAGCATTCTCCGAGGAAAAGAAGTTCGAGGGAGCAGTAGAGACTTCTTTACAGTCCCAGTAAAACTATTTTTACTAGGACTGGTGGGCTACTGATGAGGGAGAATAAAAGACATTGTGAAATTGTAAAGAAGAAGTTTGTTTAGGAGAGAATTGTAAAGAAGAAGTTTGTTTAGGAAAGAGTTGTAAAGAAGAAGTTGTGTTAGGGGAAAATCACATAGGATATTTAAGAAGTGCCTATTGTGAGAAGATAAAAAGATATAGAGACCAATAATGTGATAAACGAGAGTTAAAACATGTGGGGTCCGCAATTGTACTATATAAAGACCACACGCTTCACAGTTCCAAAGGATAATTTGATACGACTTTCTCTCTCTACTTAAGCTAATTCACACTTTCTCTCTCTCTAAAAAAATTCCCAAATTCGGTACTTTAACTAATCTAACACTAAAAAATCTTCGTATCACAAAATCAACCCTGAGCATTCTTAAAACTCTTCAACAATAACCTATCATTGCATACCACAAAGATACTAGTATTCAAAAAGTTAAGTGAGAACTTTCTAGATTAGATGTACGATTCATTAAAAATAAAAAATTATTATACTTATTATTTATAATTTTATGAGTTCACTTCAATTTTACTATTTCAATAATTCTTAAAATATTTTTTGTTGGAGTAGTTGGCCATAAAACCTTTCAATATTCAAGATGGACTCTATTCGTAAACAACTTACTACAATTTCAATATATTTCACTTTTTAGAATATATATAATATAAATAAATAAAACAAAGTTGGAGGATAAATTTTCAATTTTGTGACGCGTTCGAAAGATTAATGACACAAATATATTTAAATAAATTTACAAAGATTTGATAATATTTTTTGAAAAAGTCATTTTGTCCATTACTAGGTGATGGAGAAAGATTAGTAATCTGCTGGAGGGCAAAGGCCCAAAACGACGCACGCTACTGTTGGGCTAAACACAAAATCATCGGCAACTCCTACCTCACAATTATAATCTTGTGGCTAAAAGAACGTGAGAACTGACGCAACGCACCGTTTGGAGGAAAACGACGCTATTCTGTCAAAGCTTCATCTAATGCCATTAACCACCCGTTTCTCATTTCTTCATTCCAAAACAGAAAACAGTTTTGATTTTGTAGAGAGAGAAAGTGTTGGTGTAGCTGTAGCTGTAGGTAGAGAGAGATGGAGACTGCTATCTGTGGGAGACTAGCTCTCTCACCCAGTACTGTTTTCAATCCCATACCAGGTCTATTTCTCTCTTCTTATCTTTGTGTATTCAAGATCTATTGTTCCTCTTTTAAGTGATCTTCATTGCTTCTATTTTGTTGACTCGTTGCTATATTTCGATGTCAATTCTTGGTTTGTTTTGGTGAAATTCATAATTTCTTTTCATTTTCGGCGAAATATAATTTCGATCGCTGCGATATCAATTATGTATAGAAAATTGTGAAGTAACGAGGGAGTTCTTGATATAATTTAGTTTGTTTCAAGAATTTGTGAATTGACTTGCTACTACACTGAGTTTGCACTGGAAAAGTAGCTGGCAAATCGTGTATCAGATTGTATTTACATGTATAGTGTATCGATACAGTGTATCTTTTTGTATCCTAGGCTAAGGCATTCTAATTCTCTGGAAAGTAGCTATAAAGTGTTCTACACAAATAAAAATCATTGAAATTGTAAGAATTATCTATTAGATTAGGATATACGAATTCATTATAGAACAAAAGACAACTTATAATAAGATGTGTTCTCGCGTAAAAGCTATTATAAAAAATAATAAAGTAAGATAATAAACCTTAAAAACGCAAACAAAACTACATTTTAGATTCGATTTGTGTAACACACGACCTGAATTGTATAGAATGATACACAATGTAGATACAAGGGTGTATCTTCCGATACATAAAGATTAACAGGCTCAAAAGATGCACAGCAAGGTACGTATAGTTTATGCTTGATAATGATACGTATCGGGATAGTGACAACTGGTTAACAGTAGAATTGAAACTCTACTATCTTATACTTGATATATTATTTGTACATTTTGTATGCAGCTCATGCATAGTGGTGACCTATAAGTCTATATACTATTATTGGAGTGGTTTTTTTGTAATACAATACATTCTAAATTTATACGAATTGGTTGCAGTGGATAGATACTATTTTGGTAAAGGGCCGTGCACTAATCGTGGTGGTGGCATTCTCACTGCTGTATCAGCAACTGGTCTTGGTAAAGGAGGGGGAGTGTTGGACAGACCAATTATTGAGAAAGCTTCCCCTGGTCGTGAATCTGAGTTTGATTTGAGGTATGCGTCATGGTTTGTTTATTCAATGCTCTAGTATCAAAAGATCTATGAATACTATGTTTTGATAGTAACTTGTCTTTCTTACTGTAAAATCAATATGGTGTGAGTGGGTCGTTCTCTGCACTTGACGATATGACATAGGATAGCCTTGCTATAGGAAATTAAGGATTACTAGTTCACATTACTTTGTTTTACATGCTAATATGACTTCATAAATTTATCTTCCTTCTGTATCTAGGAGCTTGAAAATGCTTAACATCAGAACTTTTTTTTTTTGCTAGCTTTGGCCCTTTTAAGTAAGGGCAGTTTGCTATGCTCTTGTTTGGATTTACTAGCACTGAAAGTAGCTGTCTTCTGAGTTTTAAGACATGTAGTGTGTATTAAGCAATTCTTGCATTTAATTGAGATTTTGAGATAAACCCAGTGCCAGAGATTGGTCAATAATAATATAAAAGGCTAAATATGGAGGAGAAAAGAAAAGTAATAGAAATCTATCTTTTCTGTATCAGAATAATTGAATTTATAATGAATGTGTGAATGTACAGGAAGTCACGAAAAACTGCTCCACCCTATAAAGTAATGCTGCACAACGACAACTACAACAAAAGGGAATATGTAGTCCAAGTTCTGATGAAGGTGATCCCTGGGATGACGGTTGACATTGCTGTTAATATAATGCAAGAGGCACACCACAATGGCCTTGCGGTAGTCATAACCTGTGCGCAGGCAGACGCTGAAGATCACTGCATGCAGTTAAGAGGGAACGGGCTTTTGAGTTCAATTGAACCAGCAAGTGGTGGTTGCTAAACAAAAAGGTATTGCATTGTTTGCATACTTGCACTATAAAGATGGTGTGTATATAGATCTCTAGTACCCATATGTGTATGAACTATGGTCCTGAATATAAAGACTAGATGAATGATACTAGGTTTTGGTATACAATCTTTCCTTTAATAAAAGTATTATTAGTTTTATACTCCAAAAGGCTGTGTTTGAATCTAAACCTTTTTTGCCGCAAATTTCCTATAGAAAGGTTTTAACTTTTAAGGCTGCTACATTGAACTAAAGTAAAATACATCTTGAAAGTACATAAGGTTGACCCCAAAACCAACCCAATCTTATTTCTTTTCCATAATTCATATATGAATTTTATGATCAAATATTTGTACACTTTTTTGGTTGCTTGAAATGCAACTATTTTTTATGGAAATTTATCTTAGTGGTACACATCTTGATTCTAATCCCATTACTATTTTTTATTATTACTACAAATAAAAGAAAAAGGGGAATTTATTATAATTTTGGGACGTTTCAACCGTAACCCTAGTAGCTGTTCTTCTTATCTTTCTAGGAGTCGAGCCACCATCCTTCTAGCTGTTCTTCTTATTTTTTAGGAGTCGAGCCACCACTATGCCGTCGTCCGAATGGTAGGAATGAACCCCTCCTTTCCACCATCCTTCTAGCGGTTCTTCTTATTTTTTAGGAGTCGAGCCACCACTATGCCGTCGTCCGAATGGTAGGAGTGAACCCCTCCTTTCAATAAAGTCCATCATTATCTCATCTATATCCCCTGTCTTGAGACCTTCTTCACCTCCTATTCTCCATAAACCACCGTCAGTAAATCTGTCTATTTTGAACTTTGAAAACTTCCCAGTTTTGTCTAACACCAAATATACACCAAATATTTGAATTTTGAAAACTTCTTAGATTTTACTAACACTAACTACGATCCTCAGCTTTGTCTAACACCAAATACGATCCTTCGAAAATCTTGGAATCTCATAATAATGATATAGATTGTTGTGTTGTATCAAATGGCTCCTTGATCAACAAACATGCTCTAACCAGCGATTTCAAAAACCCTGACATGTATTAGAACCTATTTTTGAATAAGTTGAACAGATGGTATGCTGGTGTTAAGAATGAAAATTGAAATATATCGATGCGCTAAATACACGTATTCAGAAAAGAAGAAGTTGAGATACCTAGCTACATGGTTTTCTTTTCATTACAAAGAAATACTTTTATGTAAGATGGATTTTTCTTTGATTTGAAAGTTTTTCCATGTTAGACCTCTAATAGAAACTATTTAGAGGTACTTAAGCAATTTTGGATTTGTACGAGAGTTTAATCTTTATTTATGGGATCCAAATCATGTTTAAAACTAAATAGAATATTCAAAGCTATGGAAAAAAACATTATAGTCTCAAAGTGGGTCTATCTTCTACTATTCTAAAACTAAGTCTCCTACCATTTTAATGTGGATTACCTTAACAAACCTCCTACAATTTATATATAATGAATATGCTATATATATATACATGCGGTATTGTTAATGTAATAGGAAAACCTATAAAAAATTGGATTCTAACCAGAAACATAGCTAAGTTTAATGTAGGCAGGCGTTGGATATTTCAAGCGATTTAAACACAAAGATTAGATTTGGGGTGAGTTTTGGAGAAAAAGAAATAAATTTTGAAAGACGATACACTTTCGCAGAAAATTATATATGGTGAAATACCTTATAACCGTAAGGAATATCAACATCTAGGTTATATGCAAGATACATATCTCTATTAAGAAAGATAAGTCAATGGACAAAAAATAGTTACAATACATTTTTTTTAAAACAAGAATATTTCGATTAAGGAAGATCAGTCCTTGACGAAACATCAAATGCAATCTCATACCTTTTCAAACAAGAATTTGAAACCTTACAATCCAGCTGAAATCTGGATCACTAAAATCAAATCAGCAATCATACACGATGCAGATTCATATGAACAATCTAAGGAGAAATCAAAATGTTTACAGACTGAGATAAACAATCAGGACAATGAAATGCGTATTTTAAAAGCAGTTGACAAATACAAAAAAATAATAGGTGCTTTGTACTTTATTGATTCAATAACATAATTAGCTTTATCATATGATTTTGGAAATTCAGATATCAAACCTGCATCTCCAAAAAAATGTAGGGAGTCTTCCAACTTCTCCTATCTTGAGATATATTGAAATAAGAAAGGAGTTTAAAGATGTTATTCGTCTAAAGAGGAAATAAATGAAATACATCAAAAAGAGTTCAAGAACATTAAAGTATTGAAATTTAAAGGGTCACCACGACCCTTTCATAGACATAATTAAATGACACTCACAATCTTTATTTAGAATGTGAGAGGAGTCGAGAATAAAAGAACATAAAGGACTCTGATCTATAAAAAAAAGTTGAAGTTTGACATTATTGCAATATAATAACCTATGATATGAGCTAAAATGTTAAATAAATTGACCATGAAGCTTGGCTTTCATTATGGCACATCAAATTCAAGTAACAAAATTTGGATATTTTTGAAGGATGACTTTGAAACATATATTGTTAGAAACCATGAATAATTTTTGTATTTGAAAGGATATCACACACTTATAGCTAAGGATTTTTTTAGTGACAGTGGTGTCTTCTAAAGGAACTAAAGAACAAAGAATTGATATTTCGAATGGTTTAAGAGAAGTTACAGACCAAACAAAACCTCATATTGTTATGGGTAATTTCAATGTTATAACTAATTCTAAAGAACAACTATCTCAATTTACTACGTGCTTGAGAAGTATGAATGATTTTAATAATACAACTTAAGATTGTTGCTTGGAAGATTATGGTTCTTTAGATTCAAAATTCATTTGGTCAAATAATAGTAAATGGAAAATATTTGATAAAGTTTTGTAAAACTCAGATTGGTTGAGATATTTTGAATCCACTAAAGTTATATATTTAGCTAGAGCGGGATCACATCATTCTCCATTGTGTATGAACATCTCTTGATAAAAAAATCGTATTAAATCATCATTCAAATTCCAAAATATGTGGACTTTGCTTCCTGATTTTTGAAAAGAAGTAGAACAAAGTTTGAATGAACACATGAATGGTCCTCATATTCTACCCTTTTGGAATAAACTTAAAATACTTAAGTTACGTCTGAAAGCTTGGAACGGGAATAATTTTATGAACATATCCAATACTATAGTTCAGTCTGACGAGGTGGTTAAACATGTAGAAAACTATTATAAGATTTGCCAAAATATGAAAGATAAGATCAAGTACTCTAAAGATAACTATTGTCTAGGAAAGAAATTTATTGGGAACAAAAGAGTGGGGTTAGATGGATGAAGGATGATGATATAAATAAAAAATATTTCCATAATTTTGTATAAATAAAGAGAAAAATAAACAAAATTCGTGGTATAATAGAAGGGGATAAATGCAACAGTGAACAAAGAGAAATTAATAAATCAATAGAGCTACATTTCAAAAATATTTTGACATATTAGAATCAACAAAGGGAACAAACAAAAATTTATAATATTATTCCGAAGTTGGTAACATATCATGACAATGAAATGTTATTAGAATTACTTTCAGAAGAAGATATTCTCATATCTTTACAATTATTGTGACCTAATAGTGTTGTTGGGGTGGATGATTTCTAATAGGGTCGGATTTTGTTAGAGGTCAAAAGAGTAAGAGGATCAGATTTCTCTTATAGGGTATTTCTGAATTATGATAAGAGAAATGCTGAGTAAGTTGGGTGCCTGGTGACTCAGCTGAGTGCTAGATTTACATATGTTTGAGCCTAGTGGCATATGAGATTGACTCATACACGTAACCCAACCCGGTTGGCCATGGATCCAGATTCATTCTATAAATAGTCCAAAAAACAACATTAAATGGGTTGATATATTCTCACTCTACATATTAACAACTAGCACCTCAATTATCTTTTTATCCTCGACCCAAGAATTAAATACACTATCAGGTCATATTATTTTTACACCCCCGAACCATATTTATTACTATCAGTTTCAACACAAAATTCTTCTAGATCTGCTAGCCAATCATCTCAAAGGATATTTGTGCAACAGTCCTAGCTTTCTTTCAAGATCATCAGGTTCCTCAAGGTGTTTTTGCTACAGTTATATGCTTAGTTCTAAAGTTGGAGTTACCTAAAACATGAGATGAATATAGACCTATTAGTCTGTTTACAATTTTCAATAGAATTATATCCAAAATTCTTAGTGAAAGAATGTCAAAACTACTCGCTAAACTCATATCAGAAGAACAAGTTTGATTTGTTAAAGATATAAACATACATGATAATATATTATTGACTCAAGAACTAACCCACAATCTCAATAGAAAAATTAGAGGAGGTAACGTGATGATCAAGTTAGTCATGTCAAAGGCTTTTGGTATGCTTTGTTGTAATTTTGCCTTAAGCATTATGAAGGATTTTGGTTTTGATATCAGATGGTTAAATTGGATTAAGAATTAATACTACTTGGTTCTCTATACTTGTAAATGGCGAGTTACCTTGCTACTTTAAAACACATGAGGGGTAAGACAAGGAAATTCATTATCTCATAGTGTGTTTATCATAGCTAAAGAGTATTTGATCAGAGGTCTAAAGACATTATCTGCAAACAATAGAAGATGAGTTATCGTACAAGTAGCACTATGGAAAATTTCATATATGGCTTTTGCATATAATTTCATAATATTTTCAAACAAATTTATTCATAATCTTAAGAAAATAAAGACTTTCTTAATCACTAGGAAGTGAGCCTAGGACAAATGATTAACAAAGATAAAATTATTATTATTACTCCCTCTAAAATATCTCAACCAATAATCTATTTAATTAAAAACCAAACTGTATCTAGGCATGGTTGACTACCATTCAAGTATTTAAGAATTTATATTCATACAAGTAATAAAATGGAATGAACTTGTGGCTAAAATCAGAATAAGAATACAGGAATGGAATGGTAAGCTTCTCTCTTTTGGTGGAAGACTTATTTTGATTTAATCGATTCAAATGGTTATCCATATATATCACCTTCAAAATTGATATTTTTCTAAATATATGATCATTAGGATTGAGAACATGTGTAACATATTTCTCTGGGGGTTCTTTAGAAGTTAAACTAGGCTAGTTTGAGATAATTATGCAAACCTGAAGAAGGTGAACTTAATATTATAAATGTATAACATACGCAAACCGTCTTCTCTTGTAAACTATAGTTTAGTTTTAGGGAAAATAACATATTATGGTCAAAATACACGACTTTAATATATTTTAAATTTCATCACCCACTAGAAATTCAACTAACAACCAGAAGTTTGAAAATATGAAAAAAAGCTTATATAACTTAAAAATATATATACCTTGTGGAAAGTTGGCAAAGGTGAAATTATTTTTTGCTGAATTAATTATGTGATAAAAATGCATTCATTCCTTTCATAACCTCAACATGAGTCCTTGAAAAAAAATCAAGAATTACTAGTCTTATGAAGAATGGAATGTTGAAAAATTAAAAGCTTATGTGTTCTTCTTCCAGACAAAAACAAATCAAGAGAATAATATTAAACCAATATGAAGAAGATATAACTAGATTCATACTTTTATCTACTGGATATTTTAATACAAAAAAAGACTTGAAATGTTATAAGAGATCAAGGAGAACAATCAAACATTTTCAGAAGAATTTGGAATAAATACACTCTCGTAAATTGTTTTCTTTTGCTTTGGAGACTCTTGAAAGACTGAGTTTCAGTTGACTCACTTTTTCAAAACAGACAATTCTAGTTGGCCTCAAAGTGTCAACTCTGCAATAAAAATGAAACCATAAAGCATATATTTGTGGAATTTAAAATGACTTGAGAAATTTGGAAGTATTTTGCAGGGTTGTTTGATATTTATACATAAAAAAATATGACTTTAGGTCATATTATTAAAACTTGGTGCTGGACTGAAAAAATGATACTCACATAAAAACCATCATACCTTCTATTATTTGCTGGACAATTTGGAATGCTAGACATAAGGTAAAATATTAAGGATAATATATTTCAACCACACCAGTTTTGGAACATATTCATAATAAAGTTTAAATGGCATCCTCATGTAGAGAATAGACTAAATCTTGATATTGACGGGTCTAGTATCTTGGGGCCATTTCCCTCTTTCTTCACCAGGAACATGCTTACAACATGTTTAGATTCAACCAAGTACATATATAACTTCTCTATTGAAACAAGTATGGATAAAGTCTCTGGAGAAGAAAGATACTTCTTTATATTACTAAATTCCTTACCACATTTTGTGGACTATTTGAAATTGTTAGACTTTTCCAAACTTAAAAGAAAGAAGCCCACCGGTCAGAAGAGTATGAAATGAACATGTTGAGAGCATTGAGCCTGTTCGTTAAAACTTAAACTTTGTTAAATGTTCGAGGTGGTTTCATGGAAGTGAAAGCTTCTAAGTATGATTGATCAGCTTTGATGCCATTCTCACTGACCAAATAGCCAAGGAACTTCCCAATTCGAACCCCAAATGTGCAATTCTTTCAGATTGAGTTCTAGGTTGACAACCTTTAGATTCTAAAAGGTTTCAACAAGATCAGGTATGTGCCTTAAATCCTTTCTATTTTTCACTAGCATTTCATCAATGTATACACCAATGTGTCTTTTGATACGAGACACAAAATCCTTGTTGACCAACCTCTTATAAGTCACCCCGATATTTTTCAAGCCAAAATGGATTACGTTATAACAATGCATGCTCTATTGTATAGCAAATGTTGTGCTATCTTAGTCTCAATGTTGTATGTTGATTTAATTACAAATGCACATTCTCCAGCTCCTATTTTTTTCTTCACTAAGGTCAGGTTGGCCGTGTACGTAACATATTGGGACTCTCTCATATGGCTCACACTTGGCAACCTATCCACCTCAACTACTATAGCCGATGACTTCTCAACGAAGTTTTTTTATGATATTAGCCTTGTGTTCTGATTAACTGATAACATGTGGCAGATAATACCAACTAAAACTGGGGTAACATCTTTATTAGACTAAGCAAAACCATCCAAAGTTTTTGAAAAATAAAGTAATTAATTCCCTTTTCAAAGATACTGACAAAATAATACCTCAAAACAATATGCCTTAACATCTTCTCATGGAAAAACAAAACTGGGGGGCTCTTTAGGGTCATCAAACACTTCAAACTCCTCACGAGATCTCGAAAACTTCTATTTTCTTCATTCGTCCTTTCTTTCTTCTTTTTCTTATTTAGTGTTAAGAATTTTATGTAGCACTCCCTAGCCACTTTCTGATTATTCTAGTCATGCCAAGATCCATCGAAGATGAAATTATATAAAGCAGAATGATCCGCCATCATAAAAAATCACTCAAACCATTTTCTCACATTTTACTTAGTATCACATTCGTTTTAAATTCTTCCTTTTAATTGTGCTTTAAGAATCCCGACATACCTTTTCCTAGATGAATTAGTGATTCCCGAAATGGAATCACCAATAGAAATAGTAAAAATCCTAACAAACATACTCAAGTCATCTTTTACTAAAATGCCACCCATCGTGTGGCAGTCTGGGTCTAGGTCAAGGTATTCATTTGATAAATTAAAATTTTTAACCTCATGGCCTAAAAATACCAAGTTAATATTCTCTTGTTTAGGAACAATCAGTTGGGTTCCCGATTCACATGCTCTTGCTGACCTTGAACCTTTCTTCATGCTTCTTTGAGCTCCGATATTTTTTTATGAATTACAACAACTTCTCGTTATCAATAAAACTATAAATTTCCTTCATTAAGTCTATGTCATACCTATTCCAGAGATCGATATCGTTATGGTACTTGCAAAACTTGATAATCATCTCATATCAAATCTTAGTTAATATGGGAAACTTGTTGTATTACATATAGTTCTTAGTTTTATTGAGGATTTCTGATACACTCTCAGTCATCTTGGTGTAGTTATCATGCCTTACCCACTTATTTTTTCGGTTATCCTGATATTTTACCGTGGCTGTACTTCAGACTGGAACACCTTTAACTTGTCTCTGAACTTCTTGGTTTTGAACTTGAGGCAGATGAGACTGAGTCGGTACATGAGGAGAAAGAGGGATATGATATGTAATATAATTATTCTTTTTACTCTACCAAAGTGACTGTCATGACTAAAGTAGGTGGTTGGTAATTCTGGCGAGGCTGGTTATTCGATATTATTCAAAATCACATGGTCTCCTCAATCTTAAATAGTGATCCTATATATGCCAATAATGCTCTGAATGAAGAAAAACTCCATTTTTTTAATAACATACTCAGCTAAATTTCTAGGGAGAAGTTCTTTCCAGAACGAAACACATGCCGCATTCTCACTGTAGTACTCAAGGTTATTATTTGTTTGGATAAAAATTTAGGTATATTCGCTCATACTTTCCCCAATTCTCTTGTCTATAGTGCATAGTATGATCGTCATAACGCCATTTTTTTGCTTATCACAAACCGATGTCTAAAATGTATTAAACAAGTCTCAAAGTTAGTTATCAAAGGTTGGTGCCGACTGATTAAACCAAGTTAAAGCATTAGCTTTGAAGATCACTGAAAAGGCTCTGTAAAGCAGCAGATCATCATCTTCAAAACTCATCATGATGTTTTTAAATTGGATGATGTGGTGTTCGAGATCACCATATTCATCGTACTTTTCCATTTTAAGAAGATTGAATCTCCTTAGGAGCTTGCTAACTAAGATTTATGGGGCTAAAAGATAAACTCTTCTTATGCATCACTGACTTTATAAAAAGGTTATTCACATCTCTATCTGAAGCTGAATATGGGTTCACGTGATATTGTGGCCCTCCTTGATACATCAACACTTGGTAGCCATTGTTGAGTTCAATTATCAAGAAAGTTGTCTCAAGAAAAAGTAATACGCAAGTTTTTAGAGAGAGAAAGAGTTTTTAGAGAGAGAAAGTCAGAGCACAATTGAGTTGGATCAAAAAGTATTCAACCCCTTTATTAGTTCAGCATTATATCTTATATAGAGGCGCTAAAACTCAACTTTAAACTAAAAACGGTTACATAAAATGGATAAATTACCCTTAGTCATCAATAGAATTACATAGTCATGATTATATTATTTACACTTCCATATCAGTAGCCCTCCTAGTTCTCACATTAGTAAATGAATGAGAACTAAATATCTTCGAATCCTGCTAGAAGCCATATCAGAAAACTCGAAGTAAAAAACTAAAAAACATATTTTTTCAGAATATTATCATCGAATTTTAACAAACGCGCCCACACATCAGAACTCAAATTCAAAAATGGTAATCATCGAATTTTGCCAAATGTTCGCACAAATCATAACTCTCAAGGAAATAATTTTACTTCGAAATTACTTCGAGATAATTTTTTATAAAATCTGACCGTTCAGATTCATCATGAATGCCTAGCTACTAGATTCATAGCTAGCTAGCTAGTTTGACAGATGTCGAACTCATAAGCTTTTTACTGTTTCATATTCACCCCTATCATCACAGAGTCTTTTCCACTTCTACACATATTCTTATCCTTCTATAAATTTGTTAGTAACTTCATTTTTCATTCTCACAATCTAAATTCTTTGAGAGAGAAAACACACACCCTTGACTACCTTCAACGTGTTCTTCAAATTTATCAGCATCTTCATCAGAAAACTCATACTTTCTGATCAAAACCTATATTCTCCGGTCAATCTCCATCCAGTTTATGAGAAAACATCCAAAAACCAGAAGATCAAAGGCTACTATACCCAAAAAACCCCAAATCTCCGAAGCCTGACGATAATCTAGTCTTCACATCATACGATTATTTTTGCATTACTGAAAGAGCAGAGGAGTATAAGACTGTCGGATTAATCAACAACGTTCCAGTTGGAACAACCACTAAAACCACCTACGACGGTAATTTCTATCCAACTAAAGTTCCTATTTTTTCACCTTCTCCTACTACCGAAGTGCATCATTCTTCTAAGGTTCAAACACCTAAAACGCCTCGAGTCTCTTCTTATCAAGTCATAGCATCACCTCTAATTAGTGAAGAATCAAGACAATATTCTCCAAAAGAAATCTCAATTACTCCTTCTTCGACTCGTCCTCCACCAATTCATAAAAGAAAAACTTTCATAGCCATAAGAGATGATTATATTGTTACTCCAACCCCCCTTCTCAAATCCATCTACTCAGTCTCCTTCTCGGAGATAAATAATCGAAGAAGCTCAATTGCCTTAACAAAATCCATCCAAAAATCCTCCCCAAACAAGAGATGAAACATCAGAAGCCGATGAAGCTGATTATGAGGCTACTAGGTCTTATAACAAAGCTGAATCCAATGAGGGGGACTCATACAATGCCACAGAAAATAAATTTCGCAAGCCTCGGAAAAAGAAGGCACCAAGAATTGTTTTCGATGAAGAAAGGGCAGCTATTGGTAGAAACTTGAGAGATCTTGATACTGACTATATTATCGAGCTGAAAAGGTTCCATATATATACTACCAAGAGAGTCAAGCATCAGACTTAAATAAACAATGGGGAATGGGAGACAACATCACTGTTCAACTACCTAAGAAAAGAGAACTCCCTTAGATTGCAAAGACGAAGAGTTGGTCGTCTACCCCGAAATCATCAATTGGGGTCTTCGGTTCCCACCGGATCCTATGATCGTGGATTACTTCAAACTTATCAACATATGCCCTACTCAAGCGACATCGAATCAATGGTTCACTCTCATATATGTGATGATGGCATCTCGATTATCCAAGATTCCGATCAGCATCAAGGATTTCATCTCCTTAACCGAAATATCAAAAGGTTCAAAGCTCCCATTCTACTACCTCACTTTAGTAGATGATTTGAAAATCATCGATGATTTCCTAGAAGCGGACAAACTTTGGAAGATAATTTTTATCTTTATCTTGGGAGCATGGGAGAACGACAATGAAATATCTGATGCCAACCCATCAAAACTAAATCCCATCTGGAGAAGCAACTGTAAGTACTTCGAATATTATATACGTTTTAAGATATATCGCATCTATTGTCCTCCTCATTAACTTTTTATTTATATGATTATATCAGCAATTCTGAGGCGATATGTTATTCATCGGTCAGCAGCCAAATATATTTTTCAAACAGCTTGCCGCTTGGGCCCAAAAGAGTGGAACAACGCTTTCCACACCGCCTTCCAACCGATCAACTTCCTCAACAGTCATATTTTTTCGATCACAACTGGAGCATTTCCTCCTCGAAATTTAATGGATGAACCCAATCCTCATCATGCTTGCAAAATATTAGTCAACCTGATTGCAAGGTATTCCTCCCCATCCGCAACAGGTCGGAAAGTCACCTACCTCAGAAGAAAAAAGAATAGGCAAAAAAGAAAAATAAAAATAAAAAGGTAGCTATCACATCTGGTGCTAGCCCTTCAATAAAGTCAAAGCCTAAACACCACAAAAGAAAGGCTGGAGAAAAGAGTCTTTCACCCATCGAAGAAGTAGATGAGCAAGAACCTTCTTCGAAGAAAAAAAACTTCCACCAGTCCTCATGGGAAGAAAAACAAACAATAAAAAAAATAATTGAATATACATTGGTTGATGAGAAAGAAGTCATAACTGTTGGAACTCAACAAAATTCTCCTCATGAAGAGCAAACCACCAATAATGATACTCTGATCATCATCAAGGATAATGCAGATGATGGTAATCAAAACACTGGCCACTTCGACCCTGACAAGTTTTATTAATTTCAACGAGTCACAGGAGCTTGTTGGAGAAGACGATCCTGTCCTCCAAGATATTCAGACTCGTATGCACCATTTGGGGAGAAAGACAACCATCAAAGCATCTGCAGAAATCATTTTTCCTCCTCCTCTTCCCAATCCTGAAGTCCTTGTTGCACTCCAACCATTTTCCAATCTCGATGTTGCAGCAAAGGCGCTTGCTTCACAAATCGAGGCTTCTCAAAATCATTTGAAACAATTGGCTAAAGACATGGTCTACTACAAGGGAATTACCGAATGTGAAAAACAACTAAGGGAAAAAATTCAGGGCAAAGTGGTCGAGCAATTACACATGTTCGAGGCAGCAAGATCTGAGCTTATTCGAGGAGTGCTCTTTATCAAAAGTCATTTGCGAACACAATATTATGCTGATAAAGAAAAGCTGAGTACCTCACATCAAGAGGAGATGAACAAGCTCAAAGCTAAACATGTTGATGACTTAACTGCTGAAAATCTTAAATCCAAAGGCCTCCAAACTTCTCTTACTTCAAGCGAAGGAAAAAAAAGAGTTGAGTGATGAGATAGCCAAACTGAAGGGTGATTTTGAGAAGGAAAAAGCTGCTGTTATTGCTACTGTAGAAGCCGAATGTTCTAAAGACATGTTGGCTACCATTAACAGTGGCAAAGAAGAGACATCCATCACTATTCTTCGAGAGCTTCATGCAACTTATCCAAAATTTAATCTCTCAAGTTTTCGGAACGATATTCCCATCGAACGACGTCCTAGTAAATCCTTCGATCTTGTCCCAAACTCATCATCATCAGAAAAAGATTCATCCGAGGAGGAGTCGTCTGAATAACTATATTGTTATTTGATTTTTGGTTATCCTTTTTGTACTTGTCAAATTAGGACCCTACTTATTATACTTCATCGAATTAATCAAATTGACAAATGTTTGTTTATTTCTCATTTTATCATTAATGTGAATTATTAGAAGTTAACAATCCTGAAATAATTATAATAATAAATTTTTAAACATAACTCCTTAAATATGATAATGCACTTCGAACATACCACCTCGAATACAATAGTGCATTTGTTGAACGTTAATGTTTGATACAAATTTCAAACATACCACCTCGAATACCATAGTGCATTTGTTGAACGTTGCACTTCGAAAAAAAAACACAGTGTATATATTGGACGTAGTACTTCGAAAATGGTTGTTTCTTCGAAAAGTGTAATAAACACTTCGGAACATTCTACTCTTAACCAACCTCAAAGATGATCCGTCTTTGATAAGTTGTTAAGATAGTATTCAATAAACACTTGTAAACAACCATTGGCCAAAAATGCGTTTTATTGATAATATTGAATATGTACATAGTGCCTCGTTAAAACCTTCCTGGTCCAACAGGGTAGGAAATAGTGCGTCATTCAATAGTAAAAAATCCAAGATACAAAAATAAATCTATTCCCAATATAAGGTGCCTCGTTAAAACCTCCAAATGCTTTATATTCCACGGGTGTTGAAGCATCCTCTCTTGAATATCACAAAGGCGATAAGACCCTGGTTTTATCCTCTCAACAACCATATAAGGCCCTTCCCAATTTGAGACCATTTTTCCAAGGCTCTTCTCCTTTGTATGCAAGACTACTTTTCTCAACACTTTTTTGCCTTCTTTAAACTCTCTTCTTTTCACTTTCGAATCATATATGTTCCTCATAAGAGTCTGATAATGGATTAAATTTAAATAAACTCGAACTCTTTTTTCCTCAATCAAATCTAAATTTTCTCTTTTAGCTTCATCATTGGATCTTTCAGATTATTGATTTATTCTAAGAGATGACATCGTAGATTCTATGGGGCCAACTGCATCCATTCCATATGCTAAGGCAAAATGAGTTTTTTAGCCTCCGTAGGAGTTGTTCGATAAGACCAAAACACCTTTTGTAAATAATTTGGCCATTTCCATGCTGCCTCTGTCAAGTTATTCTTCAAACCATCTAAATTAGTTATGTTTGTCACCTCGACTTGTCCATTGGCTTGAGGATGAAAAGGCGTAAAAAACATTGCTGAATTCATTTTGATGAACAAAATGAAGTCATCTCTTTATTATCAAACTGAGGGCCATTATCTGTTGTAATTCTCCGAGGAACTCCAAAACGACAACATATACTATTCACAATAAACTTGATCACATTATTTGCCTTTGTTCCAGATAGCGGTTCTGCCTCAGCCCATTTTTTTTAAAATAATCCACTGCTACGATTATCATTTGTCTTCCTTCAGATGTCATTGGCAAAGGCCCCACCAGATCAATCCCCCATCTATCAAATGGTATAGCCTCGATTATAGAATTAAGTGGTACTGCTGGCCTATGAATAGCATTAGCAAATCTTTGACAAGTATCACAGCTTCGAACTAAATTTTTAGCATCGTTCATGATTGTAGACCAATAAAATCCTGCAAGTAAAACTTTTCGTGATAAAGCTTTACACCTGCAATGGGCTGACCCTTCTCCATCATGTAACTCTGATAAAACCTCCTGGGATTCTTGCTTGTCTAGACATCGTAATAGTGGCCTGCTTAATGCCTTCTTATATAAAATTCCATCTAACACTATGTATTCGAAGGCTTTAGCTCTCAACTTTTTGGTCAACCTCGTATCATCTGGTAATGTTCCTTGAGTTAAAAAAATTAAGAATATTCGTTCGCTAATCTCCTCGGATTGCAACGGATGTGACAAAGAACTCCTCTATACATTCGCATTGACTAGATTGAGTAATAATCGAGGGATTTTCTTGTAGCAAAATCCAAGGATATTCCTCTTTATAAGCAATATTTGCTAAAGAATCAGGCACCATATTACTTCATCGACCAATATATTCAACAACAATATGATCGAATAACAACATTAATTTCCGAAGTTCCCGAAGATATAAAATCAAACGATCTTTTCTCGCCTCGAAAAATCTAGATACCTGATTCGCTAACACTTGAGAATCCATTTCGAAGCGTACTGAAGTTTCTCCACATATTTTAGCCAATTTTAAATATGTCAAAGAAATTTCGTATTTAACTTCATTATTCGAAGCGTGAAAATCAAATTTGATAGATTGAATCATCGTTTATCTAGCTATTAACTGAACCCTAACACTATAGCCTGAAATACTAGACCCTCCATTTGTTCGAACAATCCACCTCGAATTTACTGGTGCATTATATTTATTTTCTTCCATATCCGATTTGCTCGAATGGAATTCAACAAAACAATCTGCCAATTCTTAGGCTTTAATCGCAGTTTGAGATGTGAACACATAATCCCCCAACTCCACTAACCACTTTATCATTCTCCCCGAAATATCAGGTCGTTGCAAAACATTTTTCAAAGGGAATGAAGTCTGGACTTCAATAGTGTGAGCTTGAAAATAGGGGCGCATTTTTGTAACAACAATCACCAATCTTAATGCTAATTTTTCCAGTTTCAAATACCTCTTTTCTGTTGCCACTAGACTTTTACTGATATAGTACACTAGCTTCGGAATACCTGAATTGTCACTTATCAACACCGCACTTAGTGCAAAATCTGATACCGCAATGTACAAAAATAGATTTTCTCCACTTCGAGGTTTTGAAAATATTTCTGGTGATGATAACAAATTTTTTGTACTTATGAATGTTTCCTCACACTCTGACGTCCATTCAAGTCTGTTTGGTCCTCATAAAACTTGAAAGAAAGGAAAGCATTTGTCAGAAAATCTAGAAATAAATCGGTTAAGTGCTACTAACCTTCCTCTTAGAATTTGCACTTCTTTAATAGAACGAGGAGAATTCATTGCTATCAGGGATTTCAATTGTTCTAGGTCAGCTTCTATTCCTCTTTCACTGATGACATAACCCAGAAACGTCCCTAACCGAACTCCGAATGTGCACTTTTCAAGATTTAGCTTTAACTCGATTGCCCTTAAATTCAAAAAAGTTTCCTCTAAATCCTCAAGATGCACATCATCCTTCAAACGTTTTACCACCATATCGTCTATATAAACCTCCATATTTTTTCGATTTGACTGGAAAAAGATTTATTCATCAATCTTTGATAAGTGGCTCCAACATTTTTTTTAATCCAAAGGGTGTAACCTTATAGAAATGCAACCCTCTATCAGTCATGGAGGTCGTATATTCTTGGTCATTTGGATCCATCTGAATCTGATTGTATCCTGTAAAGGCATCCATGAATGTTAGTATTTTATTTCCCGAGGTAGAATCAATGAGTTGATCAATTCGAGGAACATGAAATGGCTCTTTAGGACAGGGTCGATTCAAGTCTGTAAAATCCACACACATTCTCCACTTCTCATTCTTCTTTTTTACCACTACTGGATTTTCCGGCCATAAAGGATAATGTGACTCCCTTATGTGTCCGACCTTGGATAACCGGTCCACTTCAAAAACAATTGCTTCCGCCTTCTCTGAAGAGAATGCCCTTCTTTTATGAATCACTGGTCTCACCTTCAGATTAACAACCAAACTATGACGAATCACCACGTTTGGTACTCCTGTTACATCTTTTGTTTCCCAAACGAAAACATCAAAGTTAAAAGATAAATTTCCAGCAGTTATTGACTTTAAAATGGGGTCAGTAAGGTTCCGATTTGAAGCACTCTTCCTTCCGAAATAATATACCTCTCTATTTCTTCACTTATTGTTAAAGACCCTGGGGTTTCCCTCGGATCATCAACTTTTTCTTCAAAATACGAGATTAACCTCTCTGACTGCTATTCATGCATCAAATCTCCACTGTTGGCTCCCCGAATTCGAAGCGCAGTGGCATAACATTCTCTAGCTACTTTTTGGTCGCTTCGAACGACCCCGACTCGATCCCTATCACATACTTGAAACATTGGTGAACTGTTGACACAACCCCGTACATTCTAGAAAGCCATGACCTTCCAAAAATAAAGTTGTAGCTCGTGGGGCAGTCCACGACCACAACAAGCACCTGGACGTTCTTTTTGAACGGTTATTTTCCCAAACTCACTTCTCCCTCGAATTCCCCAATCACACGAGCTGTTACGCCCGTAAATCCTATAATTGTTTGTTCTGATTAAGAAATTTGAGGTGGATTTGTCATTCTATCATAAGTTGATTTAAAGAAGACATTTGCAGAACTGCTAATGTCAATAAGCACATGCCGAATTTTGATGCCAGCCACCTCTGCACCGATGACCACTGCGTCTTTATGTGGTCCTGATGTTCCGTGCAGATTATCCTCATCGAATAGGATGGAAGGAATGGTGATTTTTCCATACAGGTGTGTATACATTTTCCCTTCAATTTGAGTTGTTAAATTGATAATATGCCTCTTCCTCGAACTATCAAATTAGTCGGTCATTGAATTGCCTCCAAAAATGGCTAATGATTCAAAAAAATTGCACAAATCTCGCACACGCTCCTTTTCTATTGGCTTTTCAATTTCCATCAAAATCAACTTGTTTGGATCCTTATCCACATATTCCAAAGAGGCATCAAATTCTTCAATCTTCGAATCTCCTTTTTTCAATGCAATGCAATCATTGTTATCATGTCCGATATCCTCATGATACCTACAATATTTATTATTTCGCTCCTCTCTTAGCCTACTTATTATAGTTGGCTTCCTAAAATTTACGAAGATTTTGTTCTTGTCAAAGATTGCAGCCACATTCTCTGTCAAATCAGTATAATATTATGGCCTAACCCATTGATTTGGCCTTGGTTTGTTATAGTTATATGATGGAGCATGATTTGAATATCCACCAAGTCGACATGGCAAGTTGTTATTCTTTTGATGTGACTGCTGATCACCATTCGAGGGTTGCCCTTGGTTATTGGCCACCTGACTCGAATTCTTTGGAGTACTAACTGGTCCTCCTCGGACCCTGATTGACTCTTCAACCTTAATCTGATCCTCTACTTTAGCCATCAGTGCTCCAAAAGTTAGAGCTCTCCTCTTTGTAGTTTCATTGGCTAGATCCCCTGGCAATAGACCCTAGCAAAAAACTGCCATCGCCATATTTTCTTCATAATTATCCAAACTTGCTTTAGTCAAAACGAACCTCTTCGTGTAATCCTTTAATTTCTCTACAGCTGCCTGCTTGCATTGGATAATTGTATCCGCATTCGCTCTTATTTCCTTACTCCCCACAAACTACCTTCGAAAAACAATGTAAAAATCCAAGAAATTTGAGATAGATCCCCTCGAAATCCGGTTATACCACTTTAAAGTCGTTCCTTTAAAAATCTGCGACAATGCACGAGACACTAGCCGGTCGTCATCTTCAAAATTCATCATGTAGTTCTTGAATTGTTCGATGTGGTCATCGGGATCTTGCGTCCCATCGAACTTCTCCACCTTAACAATATCAAAACGCTTCGGAAGCGTCATAGATCGAATCTCACTTGTCAACGGACCTCCAATCAAAACCTTGCATAAACTGATCATCAGTTCCCATTACTGTGTACAAATTTCGATCAGTCTCAGCATACTGATTCAAAGTATTCCCCTCACACGATGTAGACTCTCTCAAAAAACGAGGAACGTTGTCCCTTTTAGATTTATGTTCTTTTTTATGCTTCCTTGGATGTTCTCTTTTTGGTTCCTCTTTCGAAGAACTCCTATATCTCTTAAATCCCGAAGCAGAACTTTCAACCTCTTCATCACTAGAGGCTACATACTTTTGCTTGTCTTTTTTCCCTTTGCGAGAAGAATAACGCTATTTAGGAGCTTCGAAACACGTTTTTTTGTGTGTTCACTTCTAGCATGCCAACCAACACAAGATCGATCAGACTGATCTCCTATATCAGCTTTCTCTTTTTCTTGTCTCACCTTGGATTTGAGCTTCGCTGAATGAATCTATTATTCTCTTTGTTCATATTTTTCATGAAGCATATTTATTTTATCTAAAAGTTGATTCATGTGCATCTCAATTTATGATTGAGTTTGGCTCGGAGTTGATCCATCCAGCCTATTTTCATTTTTTTGCAAATCATCTTTTAATGTTTCCATTGCTGATCAAAGTGACAGATTGTTTTCGGGATTCATTATATGGAATTCAAACGAAAAACAAAAATATTATATTGAAATTCGAACAGCCAAGCCACTGATTCTTAATCGTCCTCAGCGAAGTCGCCAATTTGTTGAGTTCAATTATTAAGAAAGTTATCTTAGAAAAAAGTAATACGCACGTTTTTAGAGAGAGAGAGAGAGAGAGACTTTGTAGAGAGAGAAAGTCAGAGCACAATTGAGTTAGATCAAAAAGTGTTCCCTTTTATTAGTTCAGCCTTGCTCTTTATATAGAGGCGCTAAGACTCAGCTTTAAACTGAAAACGGTTACATAAAAGGGATAAATTACCCTTAGTCCTCAATAGAATTACATAGTCATAATTTTTCAACCAAACTTATATTATTTACACTTTAGTCCTTAAATTTTTACTTTCATATCAGCCATAACTTGTTCATTGTCTTAGAGCCATATGCTGATGATAATTTGGGTAAGGGCCAAGAGACTAAAAATCACTTATGGTCTAGTAGTACGAGGAAACATCTGTAATTGAATATCATGGGGATAGACAACTAGACGGGCTTGGTAATTTTGATGGATTGTTAGACTGGCCTCAGTTCACGTTGTACTTGATAAAGAAAGAAAAAATTGGGATGAATAGAGGGGGTAAATCTGTAAATCAATTATGTACCTCTTGTACTAGATAAAAGACAATCCTTTTAGGGAAAATAGTCCAATCATTAGTCAATTATTGCAACTTTATTCCTTTTGTCTCTCTCTCTCTAATCATTCTGTTTCTTTCTCTAAAAACACTCTCATACAGACCTTGTTTTGATAGATACTCTCATACGAACATTGTCATAACATGAAACATCACTAAGAAATATCTGGAACACATCATTGGCGTCGTTTGTGGGAACTATAATTAGTACCCGGAATCGTTGTTCCAAAACCATAAGATTATTCTAGAAATGTTGCGAGAGAGATTGATAAGGAAATATTAGGAGAACTAGACACAACTATGAAAAATCATGTGATCAAAGACTCATCTGAGATCTTTTGGTTGAGGAATAATTAGTAAATAAAGAAAACAAAAATGATCGATATGCCGAGGAACAGCTAAAAGAATCTGTCTCAGTAGATCGTAAGAAAGAGCTTTTAGAAGACATTGAAAGATTGAATACTAAAAAAGAAGCGATAATAAGTTCACTTAGACTTAAATCAGAGGTCCGAAGAGAACAAACAGTTGAAAAAAAACACATAGAAGATGTTTCTCATACTGATGAAATACGTCATAAGAAAATCCCTTATTCCTCGAAAATAAGAGTGAGATATGGACATCGTTATGCATCAATAGAATCAAGTGACTATTCATCATACAACTCGGGTGAATCTTTTTCTTATGGGGAGGATAATCAACGTCAAAAAAGTTACAAGAGAAAATATTTGATGAGGCAAATAGGTGGGCCTATGATATCTCATAGAGCCAAAGAATTGCAGAGGGAAAAATCCTAACAAGGGAAAAAAAAGCTTGGTTCCGAGGAGTCGGCTAGGGTTGTAAACACAATTCAACGAGAACAAGTAATTCCACATATACAAATTTCTTTTGGAAGCCATAATCTTGAGTATCATGTGAGTAGTCAATTTACTTATCCATCTAAATAAGGTTTATACACAGCAAGTGAATGAAGGTCCATGGGGCAATATGTATGAATTTAGTCATAACTGGAGGTCATCTTCTCTTTTCCCGAAAATCCTTTTAAGGCATTCACCTTAGTTATTTGATATCTCAAAATTGGAAGAGCTTGATGGAACACAAGACCCGGATAATCACATAGAGCAATCCAAAAATTTCATAATTAACTATGAAGACGATGATAAACGTTTATGCATAGCTTTCTCCCATACATATAAGAATGCAACTTCAAAATGGTATAATCGTTTTCCTCAGGGTTGCATTAAGTTTTTTGATATATTTTTGAATTTGTTAGGTCAGGATTTTGTGGGAAGCAAAACATTCCGAGTGAACGGTGATACAACCATATACTATAAAGAGAAAGTGGGAGAGAGTCTTAAATATTATACAAATCATTTTATCAAGGCTAAGACTGACAAGGAAAGTTGTTAAGATAAAGTGGAATTGGCTGCTTTCCGAACGTGACCTTCCCCAAAATAATGAAGGACAACACAGCCGAGAGGAAAACAATGACATTTTAGGTGTTGCTAGATCAATTAGTGAAGATAATTCTAATGGAAGAGACACAAGCATCAAAAATAAATTCTTTAGCCCAATTTGAACAAAACCAATTTCGTCAAAATTCGATAGTAACGTGTAACAAATCGAATCCAACGAGTATTATCCGACTTCGAGCACCAGTTCAAACGATAATTCCAACACCACAAAGCGTTAAAGAGTAGGCACCAATTGTGAATACCCAACACCATGTCTGGCTTATGTAAAAAAATGGGTTTGACTAACACATTTTACTGAGTTAACAGAATGTGCAGCAGTAATTTTTGAGAGAAGACGTCCGCACGTATAATTTTATAAACTATTTCTAATTTAAGAATCCAATGGAGAATATAAGCAATCAGTATTGTAAATATGATGAGAACATTGGGCATGACACAAAGGATTGTGTGGTATTGAATAAAGAGATACAAACCTTGATTGAAAATCGGAAGCTTACACCTTTTATGAAGAAAATTTCCATTGTTACTCCAATGCAAGAAAATGTTGTAAAGCAAGAAAGTGCTTTAATGATCTTAGAACCTATTGATGAAGAATCTATTGATGCATTTGTTATTTCGATAGAGTATTTGGATCCGAAGCCAGACATGAACAACATCAACATAGTAGAAGAGCCAATTGTGAGATTAGTGAACTATGTGATTTCTTTGAGTCACTAACAATTTTTGGAGGGAATACTATTCTAAGGACATCGAATTACTCTCGAAAAAGGTACATTGTAAGCCTAACAACTCAATTGGAGGTAGGTGTTTCACCACATCTGTACATAAATCCATCTCTAATACTTTGTTTTGAAAATGATGACATGAAGGACGTAGCTGGTCCATATGAAGATGCAGCAGTTATTGTAGCATTAATTGTTGGGGATGAGATACAAAAACTTTGATTGACACTGGAAGCTAAGCTAATATAATGTTCATGACTACTTATAATAAGATAAAAATCCACATACAATTCTTCGATCAGATCGAATAATTGTAGGGTTCATTGGAGTAACAGCTGAGGTGGTAGGAGAATTTGAGGGGAGAGTTAATCTAGGTCGGGGACCATTCAAAAAGGTAGTAACAGTATTGTTTAATGTGGTAGACACTGTGACGCCCTACAATGTAATCTTTGGAATATCCTAGCTATCTAGAATGCATGTTGTGACATCAATCGTTCATCAATGTTTGAAGTATTTTGTGGGAAATAATGTTGGAATGGTCAGAAGCAGTCAAAAGATGGCAAAAGAATTTTATCACACGATTTTGGCCCAAATCAAATTAAAGGGGATGAGTCAAAGAAAGAATAACAATTAGTGGGGTCTTTCTCGCGGTCTGATCACGTAGATGATCTGATGGGAGACCCTTGGGTTTATGATCCCAAAAGAAAGTTTTGAGGATCATCTTTTCTCTTAGGATAAAAGTTTAAAAGTTGGCACAAAGTTATCTCAAGAGGTAAGGGAAAAATTAATTCAGTTTTTATTAATTAAGTTACACATGTTTTCTTAGTGTACAAAATACGTTACAGGGGTATATGCGGATATCATTTATCATAAATTAGCAATTCGAAGTAATCTTTATCCGATCATCCAGAAGATGAGATCTTTTTCCCAAGAAAACTCTAAGGCAATTGGAATTAAAGTAGATCGTTCGAGTAAGGTCGGGCACATATGCTAGTCACAATATCCTTTATGGACTGCCAATCTGGTTTTAGTAAAAAATAAAAACGGATTAAGGTGCATTTGTGTAGATTTTACCGATCTGAATAGGGTCTGTCCAAAAGATCCCTTCCTGGTTCCGCGAATAGATAAGTTAATGGATTCTACTTCAAGAAAGTGATTACTTTCTTTCATGGATGCTTATGCCGGTTACAACCAGATCCAAATGGACCCAAATGATCAAGAGAGCACCATTTTTATTACTAGAAGAGGTTTACATGCTATAAGTAATGCCGTTTGGATTGAAACATGTTGGAGCAACCTATCAACGCTTAGTAAACAAAGCTTTTAAAACTCAGATTGGAAGAAATATTGAAGTATATATCAATGATATGCTGGTAAAAATTACAAGGCATTAGAACTACTTGGCAGAATCTAGAAGAAACTTTCTTTAACTTGGCAAAGATAAATTTGAAATTAAATCATGAAAAATGTACATTCAGAGTGCGGTCCAAAAAGTTTCTTGGGTACATAATTAGTGAGAGGGGGGTATAAGCTGATCAAATACAGTTAATCCCTTGAGTAATGTGGCACCACTTCGAATAATTAAATAAGTAGAAATTTTAACAGTAAGATTAGCAGTCTTGAATGGATTCATATCACGATCATTAGACAAGTGTGCTCTTTCTTTGGAATGGACCCAATAATATTTTAAGGCGTTTAATCGGATCAAAGAATATCTTTCTTTACCATAAATCTTGACAAAGCCAAATTTGGAGGAATATTAATATGTTTATCTAGCGGTGTCAGATTATGTTGTGAGTATTATTTTGATTCTAGAGGAAGATAACTACTCAAGGCTAGTGTCTTACGTCATTAAAATTATTTTGGATGTTGAGAAACGTTATTTAAAGTTAAAAAATTTGGCCCTAGCATTAGTAACCGTTGCTCGGAAGATGAGACCTTATTTTCAGGGTCATTCAGTCACTGTACAAACATCTTTTCCACTGAACAAATATGTTACAAATGCCTAATGTATCAAGGAGGATTACCAATTTATCGGTTGAATTGGAAGACTTTAATATTAAGTTTGAACCAAGGACTGCAATCAAAGCACAAGCCTTAGAATATTTCTTAGTCAAATTTCATTCTGAGCGGTCAGATATGGAAGTTAATAAAGAAAACTTTGAGTCAAGGTGGACAGTCCGAACATATGGCGGTTCAAGTGCATCAGGATGTAGGGAAGGGGTGCAGTTGATTTCTCCATAAGGAACTGTTATGCATCCATTTATCCACTTCGGGTTTAAAGCATCAAACAATGAGGCAGAATATGAAGCTTATTTGCCAGGATTGAGACTTGCTCTGATTTGTGGGGGAAAAAGTAAGGCTGATAAATGACTCGCAACTAATTATAAACCATGCATCTCGTCAATCTGAGGCAAGAAAATATCATTTAGTAAAGTATTCGAGGGTGTTAAAAAACTTAACATTGGCCTTCAAAAGCGTTAGATATGAACATGTTCATAAAGCTGGAAATTATGTGACAGATTATTATGCAACTATATCATACTCCGAGGTTATTGACAAAGTAGTGGCTAAAAGAATACGATTTAAGACATATGGCTATATGGTCCTCATAAATAAAAAATCTTTAGCAGACCCTTACTTTGATACCTCGGAGAAAATGAGTCACAAATGATATTGTCAGAGTTATATGATGGGAAAGGGTCCGCTTTACTGTGGGTATAAAACTTTGATACGAAGAGTTCTTCTGGCAGGATATTATTGGCCTACAATCATCTCAAAAGCCTAAACATTAGTTCAAATATGTGACATTTGCCAAAGATTTTCTAACACAATTCACACACCATAAGTGCATCTTGTGTCAATTGTAAAGTCACTAGCATTTGATCGATGAGGCATTAACATGGTCGGACAATTACCGATGGCTACAGAAGGAGGACATATGATAATTGTTGTTGTGGACTATTTTTCTAAGTGGGTGGAAGAAGAACCATTAGTTGGAACAAAAGTTAAGGATGTGACCAGGTTCATTGTGTCTAATATTTATTGTCGTTTTGGGGTTCAAAGGAAAATGACAATGAATAATGTGATTTTTGCTATGCTAAAGAAATTTAGCAATGCTTTATGGATCTTTTCACCCACAAGTAAACGACCACGTTGAAGTAACTAATAAAACAATTCTTGATGAGCTAAAAAAATAATTTAAAAGGTAAGGCTGAGAAGTGGCCAGATTATTTAAAAGAAATATTGTGGGCATACAAAACTACTCATCGAACAACTAATCAAGAATCACCATTTGCACTAGTTTATGAAATTGATGCAATCGTTTCATCCGAAATAATTTTCCCCTCATACTGAATCAGCGAGTACTGAGAAAATACCAATGATAAAATGGAAGCGTACATATTTAGACTTGATTGAAGAGAAAAGAAGAAAATCACAATTAATTTTTTTGCAGTATTAGGCCTTTATGAGAATTCGGTACGCTTCTAAATTTAAACGACGGTAATTTAAAGTAGGGGCCAAGGTCTTGAGGTAACGTTTTCTTTATACAAAACAAAAACGTCTTGGCAAGCTAGGGCATAACTAGGAAGGTCTGTATACGGTAAGTAAAAAGGTAAAGTCGGGGACATGTCGACTTAAATATAAAGAAAGGAGAGATCTTAATCACCAGTGGAATATTGAGCACCTCATATTATATTTGAAATGAATATGTAAGTTTTTAAATTTGTATATATTTTTGAAATTTTTTGTAAGTATCGATGGCATACTCTTTCTTACCCTGGTGACGCATGAAGGTTTTAATTAGGTGCCCTCATAGCTGACTTATATATAATATTTTTTTGTCATCTTAAAATAACTTGCAGAATCTTTATCTACTTGGACCAGAAGGGTCTTCCAACAAATGTTGGTCTATAATTTTTATCTTTTTGGACCGGAAGGGTCTTCAAAAAATTATTGGTCTACAATCTTTATCGTTTTGGAGCGGAAGGGTCTTCCAACAAATGTTGGTCTATAATCTTTATCTTTTTAGACCATAAGGGTCTTCCGATAAATATTGGTCTACAAGCTGAAAACATTGTATATAAAGTTAAGTGTTAACGGAAATAATAATAGAGATTGACTAAATAATTTATTATAGTTAATATTCAAACATAATTTATTATAGAATTATTATAGTAGACGATTGGAGTAAAACGATTTGTATGTACTTCCAAAGTATAGAAAAAGATGATCATTTGACACAAGATCTTCCTACGGATGACACAGCCAAAAGTTGGGTATGTGATGATGCTCGCCTTTTTCTTCAGATACGAAATACAATCACTATTGAGGTACTTAGTCTTCTTAATCATTGTGAATACGTTAAAGAGTTAATGGAATATCTGGGATTTCTATATGCGGGAAAAGGTAATATATCGCGTATCTATGATGTCTGCAAATCTTTTTATCGTACTAAAAAACAAGATAAATCTCTTACGGTATATTTTATGGAGTTCAAACGCATCTACGAAGAGCTTAATGTTTTGTTACCCTTCAGTACTGATATCAAAAGTCAACAATTGCAACGATAACAAATGGATGTAATGAGTTTTCTTGCTGGTCTTTCTTCAAAGTTTAAAAGTGAAAAATGTCAAATCCTTGTTGGATCTGAGATATCATCTCTACATGAAATTTTTTCTAGAATTATTCGAACCGAAAACTTATAGACAGTACAACCTGTCACTAAGTTTAGGGACTGTCAATCCACCAAAAATGTCTCTTTCACATCTGTTTTACATCTCCCTCAGTTTTCATTCAACCTTATTTATATTAGTCAACTCACTAAAACACTAAATTGTTTTGTTACCTTTTATTCTGATCATTGTTTGTTTCAGGATCTTACGACGAATACAATAATTGGTAGAGGGCATGAGAGTGGAGGCCTCTACTATCTTGATAAAGACAATCATACATCTACTGCGTGTTCTAGTATTACATCTCCATTTGAAGCACATTTTCGTATGAGTCATCCATCTTTAATCTTTTTAAAATAACTTTATCCTAAATTTCATTATTTGACATCATTAGAGTGTGAGTCATGTCGATTTGCTAAACAGCATCGCCTTCCATCATATCCTCGTATTAATAAACGGGTTGCGTTTCCTTTTAAAATAGTTCATTCAGATATTTGGGGTCATTGTCCCGTTGTTTCTAAAACTGGTTTTAAATATTTTGTTAGTTTTGTTGATGATTATTCTCGTGTTACATGCCTATATTTAATGAAAAATCGCTCTGAGTTATTTTCAATATTTTGCACGTTTATTGCATAAATTAATACCCAATTCAATTGTTCTATGCGTGTTTTAAGAAGTGGTAATGGAAAAGAATATTGCTCAAATGCATTTCAATTATTTATGGAACAAAAAGGAATGATTCACCAAACTTCGTGTGCGGACACACCATCTCAAAATGGTGTTGTTGAAATAAAAATAGACATCTTTTAGAGGTTACTTGTGCACTTCTTTTTCAAATGAAAGTACCAAAATTGTTTTGGGCAGATGTTGTTTCCACTGCTTGTTCTTTAATTAATCATATGCCGTCTATTGTCCTTTCAAATAATATTCCATATTCTGTGTTTTTTCCATCTAAACCTCTATTTCCTATTGAACCACGCATTTTTGGCTTTACTTGCTTTGTTAGGGATGTAAACCTCTATTCCCGGCGAAGCATCGCAGGGAGACCCTATCCTGCAATATGTATCAAACACGTAAGTGCCTGATAAAATAATAAATAAATTATATATTATATTTAGAGAATTAAAACTTACATCTCCGTGGTAGACACTAAACGCCTCGTGTTGGGCATACTCGGGATAGAGAGCCGGGACGTGTGGCATCACCGACAAGAACTCGTGATCCTCTGCATCAAGTACGTCGGGTGCATCGTCCTCAAAACGTGCATGTGTTCCCTCCGGTGCCTCCCGCCACTCTGGCCCCTCCATATCCTCCGGTACATCTAGTGCATCTGCTTCGTCGTCAACGTACGAAAGGTTAGGTGCCTACAAAGATGAACCTACACCGGTGCTACCGGCAGCCATACGAATCTTATCGTCACTTGGATGACGACAGAGGCGTCGTTTCGTCCGAGTACCAGGAGTTTGTCCCTCGGTGGGACCTGCCTCCACATGCTCAGGGGAAACATTAGCTTCCGCTGCCTCACCCGCCAAACGTGCCTCGCGCGCCCGCGCTTGCCCCTTCTTAAACGATTTTTTCACGGTGTTCTTGATACGGCCCATCTTGTAAAAAAATAGCATAAAGTAATAGGTATTAGTGAAACCAAACAAAAAAATTGTAAATAAGTTGTCGTATGAGACAACTTAAGTTACCCTGTCGCATGAGACGGTTTAAGTTATCTGTCACATGCGATAGGGTAAGTATGTTTGTCTCATGCGACACGATCGTGCGACCAGGTCATGCCGAGATCCAAATTCAAACACTCACAAAAGACAACCATTTGCAACAAAATCAAACACAGAAATATAGATCCTAACAAAACTAACAACAACACAACACTAATCTAACAAAACAACACCTAAAATCATGCAAAAATCGAACTTTTAAAAACGAAACCTAAAAACCATACTTTTCACAGTTTATACCCAACGAAAACTGAAAAGAAAAAAAATTAGCAGGAGGCTTGTATTTCTTACCTCTATGTTTTGTTGAGTTTGGATTCTTGAAAAAATCAAGTTTGATTTTCGGTTGATTCTTGAGTCCTTAAGAGGTTTTTCGAAAGAGAAAAAAAAAATGGTAAGAGAAATCTTTTATACATAAGTTTTTTTAGAAAGGCAAATTTATCTAAAATTATATGAAAGATGTATAAAAATGGGTAAGATCCAACGGTGTAAAATCTTTCAAAATATGTCTCATTTCTAACCTCGTCGAATTTTTTTTGCAGAATATAAATTATGTTGAGTTTTAAACCTATGTAGTGGACCACTGTGCCTAAAACCAACCGTGCCGGGCACACCCATTTAGACACCTCTAGTAGGATTTAGAGTTGCCTACAATTATTTGATTATATGCTCTCTTAATAAACACAACAACAACAATATAAAACCCTGCTTCATATCCGGAAATGTTTCTTCATTACCAACACGTGAAACCAATGAAACCCTGAATCATCTTTAAAACCCCATCTAGATTTACTTTGGAACTCTTAAACAAAACTGAATCTAACTTTTGTCTCTCTCACTCTTTGTACTATCACCACCAACCTCCCTTTCTTCTCTTCTTTTGTTGGTTGCATAATCCAAAGCTTCTCTCCTCCTATAACCCTTTAACAATCCTTTTCCCTTTAAAATGAACCAAGCATGACTCAACATTTCTCAATCCAAATATGTCAAAAACTACTCTTATCATCTTTCTCTTTTTAGTTCTTTTCGACTTTACTTTCATTTTCTCTAGAAAATTCGATCCATATACCTTTAAAACTACATTACTTGACGTCCAAGCTTCAATTCAAACCACCAAAAATGTCTTGTCTTTCAACCCCCAAACCAAAACCACTCTGTTTGATCAACAAAAACAGAGCTTTTCATCTTCATCGTCATCCCTACCTTCCTTGCAGTTGCATTCAAGAACTTCGGTTCATGGAAGCACACACAAAGACTACAGGTCTTTAACATTATCAAGACTTGCGCGCGACTCAGCCCGAGTTAGATATCTATCCACTCGAGCAGATCTGGCTATAAACGGAGTTTCGAAATCAGATCTCAAGCCGATTCATTACAGTGGCTTCCGATTCAAAGCAGAGGACTTACAAGCGCCTGTGGTTTCGGGTTCGACTCAAGGAAGCGGTGAGTACTTCACTCGAGTTGGAATCGGGAACCCACCGAGTGAAGTTTATATGGTTCTTGACACCGGCAGTGATATCAATTGGTTACAATGCTCGCCGTGCACGGATTGTTATAGTCAAGCTGACCCTGTATTCCAGCCGGAGCTATCGTCTTCTTACTCGGCTCTCTCCTGTGATTCCTCGCAATGCAAGTCGCTTGATGTGTCCGAGTGCCGTAACGATAGGTGTCTCTACGAGGTTTCGTACGGCGATGGTTCTTATACTGTCGGTGATTTCGTGACGGAGACGGTGACGATAGGGTCGAGAGAGCTTAATAATGTAGCGATCGGCTGCGGCCATAACAACGAGGGGCTTTTCGTTGGGGCAGCTGGTTTGCTCGGTCTCGGCGGCGGTTCACTCTCCTTCCCGTCGCAGATTAACGCAACCGCTTTCTCTTATTGCCTCGTCAACCGTGACTCGGACTCGGCTTCAACTCTTGATTTCGATACGGCTCTCCCTCCGAACGCCGTCATCGCTCCGTTACTCCGTAACGACAGACTGGACACGTTTTTCTACGTCGATTTGTCCGGGATTAGCGTCGCCGGCGAAATGGTGCCGTTGCCGGATTCGGCTTTCGCGATCGACGAGTCTGGTAACGGAGGCGTGATTGTCGATTCGGGAACGGCGGTGACTCGGTTGGAGACCGCGTCGTACGAGTCACTACGGGACTTATTCGTGAAGCGGACACACGATATGCCTTTGCCGTTAGCCAACGGCGTCGCGTTGTTCGATACGTGTTTCAATCTTTCTTCGAGAGGTAGCGTCGAGGTCCCTACGGTGTCGTTTCATTTTCCGGAGGGTAAGGTTTTGGACTTACCGGCGAAAAACTTTCTGATTCCGGTTGATTCTGACGGGACTTTTTGTTTCGCGTTTGCTCCGACGTCGTCTGCGATTTCGATAATTGGGAATGTGCAGCAGCAGGGGACACGTGTCGGTTATGATATTGGTAATTCTCTGATTGGGTTTTCGGTGGATAGTTGCTGAGAAGCAGGACTGTGTGTGATTGATGTTCGACGGCAGTGGCATGTATAGTAAATTAGTTACATCCAGGAGGGTATTGATGACTAAAAGGCTAAAGCTGACTTCGAACGATAACGGCTTTGTTTTTTTTGTCTAACGTCTCTTTTGTTTGATATTATTACTATTATATATCGGCTCTATTCATATTCTAATTCGATATCTCGGGTGGAGACGTTAATAGATAAATTTCTTTGGTAAAATTTAACATGTTTTTTTTTGTCTAATGTCACTTATGTTTGATATTTAATTATATATGGATTATTATAAAAAAAATATAGACTAATAACTAAAAATCATATTAATCAATTAAAAAGGGCAAAGCTAAATTGACACCCCATTTGGCTATAATGAGACCCCTTTATAATGAGATCCCATTTGGCTATAATGAGACCCGAAAAAAGACACATTTACCCATGATATAAAGCCCTTATTTTCAGCCTCTTCTCTCTCAATCTCACTAAAAATCTCGAAATCAAAACAGCAAGATTTCTCAAATCCAACATCACAAACAGCTTAAGGTACGAATCCTTTACATATCCATGTAATTTTTATGCATTTTAGTTTAGTATTTTTAGTGATTTTTAGTGTTTAGTGTTCTTGATAAAAAGTCGGATTTTCATGTATATTTAGTTGTTTTTTTGGAAAAATAGCTTCAGATTGTTGTTAGTCGATTCAGTAGGATCGTTTGGGTACCATGTATGATGAATTTGGGTTGGGTTTTGGGGATTTGGGTTCGATTTGGGGAGCTAGGGTTTGAGTTTCTAGAAACGCGAACGTTGGGTTCGCAATTTCACCAAATTGCGAACGTTGGGTTCACAATTTCACCAAATTGCGAACGCCCTGTTCGCAATTTCCCAATTTTTTGATTTTTTGATTTTTTTTTTGTTTTATGAAATAGTTTGTATCCCCAAATTTATTAATAATTTATATGTTGTATTTCAGCATGCCTCGCAGACTGCAGCATACACATGTTCGACATTCAAGAGGCTCGAGCGATGATGGAGAGCACGAGGACCGTGTGTCACGGTCACGGTCCGTTAGGCGTAGGCCTAGCGCTTCTAGTCCGGCCCCTGTTCTATCCCATGGGTTCGGGACGCTCGACCAGTTATTTAGGAGGGTGAATCCTCATGTGCCTGGTTTATATCCAGAGTATACACAGCACGAGGCCTACCACGTCTTTGCAGGAGAGGTAAGTAATGACGTGTTTTAAAGTACGTTTATATGTTCTTTTGTATTATTTCTAAGTTGTTTATGTTTTATGTAGGCTCGTCGGCACTCGCGGACCTACTCTATGTACGGTACCCACCGTGCATGGGGTCTTGTTGGGCAGAACAGGGTAAGAGACCAGGTTATGATGACTTGTTTGGGTCCCCTGGTAGATGTGTTGGAGCGTTGGAGTACCAACGTTCATCTTGTATATGCTTTTCTGGAGAGGTGGCATTCGGAGACGAACACCTTTCACTTCAGCTTTGGTGAGATGACGGTTACCTTAGACGACGTCCACGTCATCACTAGTCTCCCGGTCACAGGTGATGATTTTGTAGTTCAGTCATTTCCTAGTGATGGACAGCGTGTAGCTTGGTATTCTAGTGCATTAGGGATAGATGTGGATGAACTTAAGTATGAGTTAGGGCGTAACAGGGGGGTAATGGTAGATCTGTTCGTTTACAGTTTTTACGCGAGCAGTACATGGTACCCTGTTATAAGGATGATAACATGTCTGATAGTGATGTAAAGTGTGCCACTAGGGGTTATCTGCTGCACATGCTGGGTTGTTGTGTTCTGGTGAACAAGACGGGGAACAGTATATCTTTATATTACCTCCAGTTTGTAGAGCATTATACCTCATTCGTTAGATATAACTGGGGACAGCATATACTAGCTTAGCTGTACCACCACCTAGGAAAGTCGTCGCTGCACGCGACTTTAGGGATTGCGGGTTGTACTGCCTTGTTGGAGACGTGGATATACGATCACTTCTCCACCTGTTTGCCTACGATGAACACTCTCTACGACTGTTCTATGCCGACTATGTGCCGATATGTACCGACGTCGTTTCGTACGGATGATGAGACTCGGATTAACATCCGACAGGGACTGATTTCGTTGACGGAGAACCATGTGAGTTACAATGATTTGTTATATTTGTTTCCATAGCGTTAATTTATTATTACTTACATTTTTTTGAAGATTACTAACTAACATATGACACAGGTTTGGTTCATGCCTTACGAGACGCATCGTGCTCATTTCCCTCTTCAACTTGTGGCTTGGATTGACCACACGCTGAAGGCGTTCGACGTAGTTGAGGCGTACTATCCGCTTCGGGTGGCTCGACAGCTAGGGCACGTTCAGGACATACCACCAGCGTTGCGGACTGTTTTACCAACAGATAGGCGGAGGCGTATTAACACGCGCTTCTTGTGGGATGAGGCCACGTGGATATGCTGGGGGTCACACGTTGTTGACCCGAGGATTCGCGGTGACAGATACACTATAGGCGGTCCTGGCACGACCACTTTGTACGATGTATGGATCAGTGACCACCTATGGTACGTTCTGCTTGATCCTAGTATTCTTGGTCCATCTGCTTTACATGTTCCAGAGCCCCCTAGTGCGATGACATATCAGGCACGACTGTATCAGCTTTCCGATCGTGTGACTGATATTGATTCTAGATCGGAGTCGATGAGTGTGGAGGACTTGCGTCGGGAGGTACACAAGTGTTCGCTTTTAGGGATCCAGTACCGCCAGTTCGATTGAGTTTGAGTGCATCTGTATTATATGACTACCAGGACGGTTGTTTGATACTACCTTATTTTTTTCCTTTAGTTGTTGCTTTACTTAATATGGTTGTATGGAATTGCTTTTGGTTCTTTATTTGTTGCTTTTGTTCGGATAAGTTGATATTACCTTATTTTTTTGCTTTAGTTTTGCTTAAGTTGTTGCTTTCGCTTATATGATGTGTATCTTAAAAACAACAACACTTAAACAATAACACCTAGATTTCTCGCATAATTAGAAATACATAAGGAAATTAGACACATGAATCAAAAGCATTGCGTAATTAAAAATACATAAGCAACTCAATTAAAGCAAACGGTAGATAAACTAACCCCCAGTCAGCATTGCACACTTAGTTCTATGGAGTCAGATAGTTCATTCCATACCCACCTTGTGAACCATCAAACACTCTCTCCCATAGCTCACGTTCGTTTTGCAATTCGCCGATCAAATCCTGTCTAACTTGGTCCCATGAATCGGATTTACCGTATACCGTCAAAGCAACGGCTCGGAATCCGCAATTACCGTCCGGAGAGACGTCTTCGACGCTAGAAATGTAGTCATGCAAATAGCTAGGAAACCAACTCTCGTACCCGCTACAATCTTGTCCCTTTGATGATTTTTTCGGTCGAGGCACTTTATCTTTCTTCGGTTGAGCCTTGGTTTTCGCTTTTTCTTTCGTCTTGTTTTTTGGCGGTAGAAATGTTCTATTACCTATCGAGGCGGCCGTGCTACCAATCGTGCCGGGAGTGCTAGCGCCTAGACTACCATCGTATTCCCACTCGCTAGGGTCCCGTTGAGTTGATTTATCCCGGCCGGCTTTTTTCCTACCCTTAGTAACAACCGGCTCCTTAGGTTCCAAAACATGACTTCTAGCGGGATCTAGGATTTGCATCATCCTATTTATAATGTGGTCTTGGATGTGTTGCCCGTAACCGCGGATGGTGCTACCTATTAAGGAGATTTTTCTAGTGAGCTCGTCTTCGGTATCAAACTCCTCATTAGGTTTGATCCTTAACGTACTCCAATAGACATCACACTCATCTTTTCTAACCGGCCTTCCTTCTTTATAAATCAAAGCTAATTCGCATGCACATGGTAAATTATGAGTTGTCCTAATAACACACCCACACATTCCGGGTGTGAACCATATTTTCAAGACCATTGCGAGATTTGTCTCTAATAATTCTATAGCTTGAGATGAAAGCTCACCTTTGACATCCTTGTAGATGGTTTTGTTAGGCCCCCTAGTTGAGTTTCTTGGATGATACCTACTACGCTCGAATGACTCGAAAATGTTAGAGTGTTGAGCGGATAGATGCGCATGAACATGTTTCCAAAATTGTTCAAACGTGCATAGACTACTACCAATTGCCCGCTTGAGGCTAGAGTGAGCACTCTCCGCCCTATAACATGAGATAAAATACATTAGATTTCTAACACTTTATATTAAAAAATATTGTGTGAAGATGGAAATATAACTCACCGGTTGCTAGTTTGGTTGCCAAAATGTTTAAATTTGTTCGTGTGAATATTGAGGAATTTGTGTCCATATTCGTCAATCCATTGCTTCATAACGTAGTCGATAGCCAATAGACAAAATGCAAACGTGTGGTGCATATCGGCAAGGTTTTTGTTATAGTCTTCGAGCGTGGCCGAATAGGCTAAGCTTTGGTAATATTCCCCGAACTCTTCGGCCATTTCCACATTCGGTAAAACTTTTCTAGCGTAAGAGGTGACGTTCTTACCAATATGCCAAGTGCATAGCATATGAGTTGCGTCCGGAAATATATCGTCGATAGCATTCATTAAAGCCAACTCTCTATCGGTGACGATAATGTTAGGTAATGGGCACTTGTTGTTCGTCAACACCATCTTTAGAACACTCAACCCCCAAGTGTAGTTCTCTTGTTTCTCGGAGCTCAAAAAAACAAAAGCAATACAAAATGTCTTCTTCGTCGAAGTTTGGCCCACTATTTCAAGTAAAGGCATCTTATACCTTGTAGTCTTGTACGTGCTATCCATTATAAGAACTTGAGGAAAAGTGCGCATGAAATCGATACTTTTAGGGTGTGCAAAAAACAACTCGAGGATCTCGTCCGTTGCTTCACAACTTCGCTCCCAAACATAGTAATCGTGTTCTTTTAACTTAGCAAACAAGTATTGTATTTGGGTCTTGCCCGCTTTATCAACCAAATCATGTTTTTGTCGCATGTTGTATATCGTGCGCATGCTTGATACATTTTACGGGTCTTTAATCTTCAAACCGCGATATATCTCTCTCGATCGAGAACCGACTTCCGTTTGACTACGAACGAACAATTGTTCTTCGACTTTTAGTCTAGCGGCTCGTGAGTGACCATCCAAGTGCAAAAATGGATCGTGGTTGTGTTTCCCGTTTAGCACAACCACTTTCCAATAACCTGGTAGCTCTGAGACTGGACTCCCTCTTAAATAGAACGGACACCCGCATTGTTTCGATGAACATTCTCGGTGCTTCTTAACATACCCCGGTTTGGGGTTAGGTTTGTAAACCCCGTGCCTCTCGCACCTAAAATATATCCTAGGAGTTTTCATGCTTTTGGTACCGTCGTCGTTTTTACTCCGGACCAAAATGAATCCTAGTTTTATGCTTTCGGACTCGACCCAATCAACCAAATCGGATTTTGTGTAATAAGTGTCCGTACTAAACACTTTCGTGTAATCGGCCATCGAACATGGCAGTAGACCGGGTTCCTACATATTTCATTCATGCAATTATATGAGAACATATTTATATCTAGATGATCATTTAAATTCCAAAACAGGTCATTTTCGCGAACAAAAAATTCGAAACTTCAGCCAAATTGCGAGCAGTGCACTCGAAAATTCAGTCAAATTGTGAATTGGGAACTCGTAATTAATGGAAAATTACGAACAGCCCGTTCGTGCACTAGGGATTTTCGCGAAGGGACCGTTCGAGCATCAGGTTTTTCTGCAAATGGTCCGTTCGTCCATCTGGGAATTGCGCGAACGGACCGTTCGCAATTTTGCACGAACTGCGAGTTCCCAGCTCGCAGTTCGTCCATTATATAGCGGTGGTACCGCTATATTCGCACTGACTTGAAAAAAATCGGAAAATACCTCGTTTTGGGTTTCCAAGTGGTCCGTCAACGACTCTTCTTCCTCCGATGCGAAATCATCAAGGTTGCAGCTGAAACCTTCACTCCAATCACTCAAATCCATGATTTTTTAGAGATTTTAGTTAGTTTAGAGAGAGAAAGCTCTAGAGAGTAGTTGGAGAAAAGTTGGTTTTTGGTTCAAAACTTTGACTTATAAATGAAGGGCAAAAAGGACATTTCACATTCAAGAAAAAAAATCTGAATTTGGGGTCTCATTATAGCCAAATTGGGTCTCATTATAGCCATACCCAATTAAAAAATTGTCTTTATTAAGAAAATGATATGGACGTCGTAATGATAGAATACAAAACACTTAAACTCTAGAGGTTAGGAATTAATTTGTAGCAAAAACTACAAATTTTAAAAATTAATTCATAAACAAATGGTTAACTTAATTCAAAGATAGTATTACAATTGGAATTTATGAATTGGTTACATGGTTTCAAGAACTCCCCACAATTTGGAGTCTAAGACTAAAAACCTATTCTTCTCTTGATCTTTTCTATATGGAGGAAGAGAAAATCATTGCTTCGCATCAACTTCCTGTTGATTATCATGGAATAAGCAACAAAATTTTATATTATTTATAGATGATTTATCTAGGTATGGGTACTCCTACCTTATTCATGAGAAATTAGAAGTTATAGGAAAGTTCATAGGTTTTAAGATCAAAGTTTAAGTGTGCTAGATCTGACCATGGTGGTGAATACTATAAAAATATGATAGTTTGAGTGAACAACGTCATGGATCATTTCTAAAGTACATAGATGAGCACGGTATTGTTCATCAGTATATAATATCGGGTTCATCAAGCATGGATGGCGTATATGAGCGATGAGATTATATGCTTAAGGATATGGTAAGATGTATGATAGTCATTTGACAGTACCAATATCACTCTAGAGTGAATTCATCAAATGTGTCGCATAAATTCTCAATATAGTTACTACAAAAACAATTATTAATACCCACACATGAACTTTGCTCTGGGCTTAAGTCTAACTTAAATAATCTGCATATTTTGGATACATATCTAAAGCAAAAACTTATAGTCTAATCAGAATAAATTAAACCTAACAATTTTATTGGATATTCACAATATTTAATAAGTTTTAAGCCTTATAATATTTCTAAAAATAAATATTTGAGACGGGGACAACAAGTTTTTTTGGGTTTAAGGGGGAATTTAAGAACATATATTTATTTTGAGAAAAAATACATTGATCTTCATGAATGTACAAATGAAGATACTCAAGTATCAGATGATTTGGTTTCACCGCCAATCATTTTAGCCCCGTTGAAATACGATAACGCGCACATAAGAAACAAAATAACATTGTTCATGAGGATCAAACTTTATCTCATCGAGAAATACAAACTGGAGAAATATTGCACTAAATAAATAAAGAATATTATGTCTTCAGATTATATGGTGTACTATCAGAAGATAAATAGTTCTAATTCTCAATTGTAGATCTCCACTTATCTTATGACCAATTAAGAATAAATATTGTAATTACATTTTAGATAATTTTTATTCTACACACCATAATAGAATCCGTGTAAGTGATTGTTGTTAATGATGTGATTATTGTTATGTCTATTTTTACATATTAATATTATGAATTTGTCTTTAGTCCTCAGTCGTTAATTGTCATATATGAGATTTTTCAGTTTATCAATAAGCAATAGAAATTATAAAAACTTCATTAAGTAGATGCATAATTTCTCTTATGATAGATCATCATAAATGTTTAATGATGCATTTAGTATTGTCAATAATAGTTTGATTTATAAGTGATCACATAAATTTCATAATATATGAAAACACATTATAAGGTAATTATGTCAATGCCAAATTAAATTTGGATTCTATTAATGATTAATTATGAACATTGACACTTAAAGTCTAAAATATAAAGTTTTAAGACTAATTCATAAAATAAAAAATAGTCAAGGTTATGGTCTCTAATCATAAAAATATAAGTAATGGAAAAAATCAAAATTAATATTTGATAATTCTAAATATTTCTTAGTGATGTTTGTAGTCCCGCCTATGTTATGGGATTATATCTTACAGTTATATTCGTACTCTAGTATTTTTAGAGAGAGAAATGGAATGTGTACAGAGAGAAAGAGACAAAATGAATAAATGAAGTATTAATTGACTAATCATTGACCATTTTCCCAAAAGGGGTTGTTTTTTATGTAGTACAAGGGGTAAATTCTTAATTTACTTATTTACCACTTATTATGCATACTGTTTCACCACAGTACTTTGCTGATTATAAACATGTACATTATTTATTATATTTTGACAAGGGAAGGAAAATATAGATGATAACAAAGTTTATTATATTAAATATAAAGAATAAATTCATGTATTTAGTGATTGATGACTAAATTAAAGCACACATAAGAGATAGATGGGCTAAATGATATACCCTTGGAGCTTGTTTGTAAAGAGTAAAGGAGTGGGGTGAGAAATCCATTTTAACAGTGGTACTCATGTAATTTTATTATTCACCTCATGTACAATATAAAGGGCATTCCCTTTGGAGAAAATGGTCATAAATTAGACAATTATTGATACATTTATTCATTTTGTCTCTTTCTCTCACTACTAGTTAGTGATTCTCTTATTGATATGAACCAATACGAACATTTCTTAGACAGACACTCTCATACGAACATTTTCACTTCCGAACTAACCTGAGAATTTATTGAAATCATCAGTGGCGTCGTCTGTGGGAACCTGAGTGGTACCCGGAATTAACGTTCCAAAACCATAAAAATAATCTAAAGTAAAAAAACATGGAAACTGAAGTTCATGGTGAATTGGAGGTAAATCTGACGAATAATATGATCGAAGCTATCTCTGGAGACCAGCTGATGGAAGAGCAAATGATAACTGAAGGAAATGACCATCGATACGCTAAATTCTAAAAGAGTTTGTCTTGGTTGTCAAGCGAAAAGAGTTGTTTGAAGAAATTGAGAGGCTAAATACAGAAAAACAAGCGATAATAAGTACGAGAAGAGTCAAATCAGAAGTCCAACGAGAGCGTGTTGTGGCAGATCAGACTCAAGAGGTCGTTCAATCTAAGGAAAGGCGTTAGAGGAAGAGTCGCCGATCTTCTAAGAAATGATCTAGATCTGAACAACGATACGGATCATCAGAATCTAGTAAGTATACTTCTCTTAGCTCAGATGAATTCTCATCCATGGATACCTATGCTAGGTATAAAGCAGATCAGAAACAAAGATATTCAAATGTGCATAAAATTTCTCATCAGACCAGTCGGAGAACAAAAGGTTCGAGGGAGAAGAAGCAAGATCATAGGAAAATAAAGTTATATTCCGAGGAGCCCGACAAAGCAGTGAATTCAGTCCAACCAGAATATATAACTCATCATAGACAATTTCAATCTGACAGCTAAAATCAGGATTACCGAGTCAGTAATCAATTTAATTTTCTGACTGAGGAAATGCCCTATATGGCTGCTAATGAAGGTCTTAGGGGGAGTGCTTACAAGGTCGGACATAATTGGAGATCATCTCCACTCTCTTGAGATTTTATCGAGGCATCTCTCTAAATGGTTTGACATTTCCAAGCTGGAAATGTTTGATGGGACACAAGATCCAGATAGTCACACTGACCAGTTCAAGAATTTTATGATCAATTACGATGGCAATGACAAGTTAGTGTGCATGGATTTTTCTCAGACTTTCAAGAATGATGCTTCAAAGTGGTATAATCATCTACCTCAAGGGTGTATAAATAATTTTGATATATTTTGGAGTATGTTCCGGCAACGCTTTGTTGGAAGAAAAAAATTCCAAGCAAACGGGGAGATAATCATCTACTGCAGGCAGAAAGTTGAGGAGAGTCTGAAAGAGTATACGAAACGCTTTATTAAAGTGAAGGCATATATGGAATTTTGTGAGGAAAAAGTGGCTTTAGCTGCTTTCCGAATGGGTTTACTTTCGGGGGTGATGAAAGATAATACCACAGAGACACAGGCTGTGATATTTGGTGCATTGTTGGATCACATAGAGAAACGGATTTCAATAGAAGAAACTAGAGGTTCGGAGATTGAGTCTATGTCTCAATTTTACCAAGATCCGACCTTGAGAAGGGCTAGTGTGTAACGAGTAAATGTCCGACCACAGATGTCACATCCAACTACCACAGTCCGACCGCGACCACCAGTTCAAGTTGTAAATGATGTACCTCAAAGGGTAGTTAACACTCAATAATATGCACATTTAGCCAGCAATCAACAGTATGTCCGACCTATGTTTAACAAGTAGGTCTGACCCGCTCATTATGTTGATTTAATTGAATATGTGTTAACTATCTTTGAGAAAGCGCGCTTGAATGTGCATTTTCGTAAGCCTTTTCTGATGCAGACTCCTAGGGAGCATAGAAAAAACAAATATTGTCAGTATCATGAGGATATTGGGCATGAAACAAAACATTGTGTTGTACTAAAAAAAGAAGTGCAATTTTTGATAGAAAATGGGAAGTTAGTTGATTTTGTGAAGAATAATACAATTTCTCTCAAGCAAGAAGCCGCTTCCAAGTAAGAGGGTGCGATGGTGATAACAGAAACAATTGATGAAGAATTCATAGATGCATTTGATATCTTTGCCGAATACTTAGACCCAAAGCCGTAAATAAACAACATAAACATGGTAGAAGAACCAAAAGCGAGAGCAAATGTTAGTGAGTTATATGCTTTCTTTGAGTCACTAACAATTTTTTGGGGAGATACAATTGCAGGAACATCAAACTACTCTCAGAAGAGACACGTTGTTAGTTTGACAATGCAACTGGAAGCAGGCGTTTCAACTCACTTATATAGAAATCCATCACAATACTCCGTTTCGAAGATGATAACGTGAGAGACGTAACAGCTCTGCATGAGGATTGATACTGGTAGTTCAACTAATATAATGTTTATGTTTGATGAGTCCGGATTTATTCACCACTCATTGTAGAAACCGGGCAGGGGCAATTCGGACAAAGGCCACCCACTAAACCATCTGAACTGGACAAAAGTATTAAAAGCTAATCACCTTTTGACTAAGCTAATTGGTAACCTGCTTAATAAACTAATGAGTTTTTGAACTCGCCTTGGTTTCATGAGTTTGACCCGAAAACCCATGAGGCCCATAATTAAAGGTATAAATACCCAACCACTTTCATTAATGAGGGTAATGAACATTTAATACAACCATGAAGCTCAAATCTCTCACTACAAACAATTTAAGCATTAAATACCTTTAAAACACCACAAAACACCTGACAAAATTACCCTCAGTGGAAAATAATCCACACCAATGTTTACTTATAACCAGATCAAAAACCCACCAACAATTTTGCGATCGGACCAAACGATAGTCGTATTCACTAGAGTTACTGCTAAAGTAGTCGAAGAGTTGGAATAGATGGTCGAATTGGGTCGAGGACCATTCAAGAAGATAATTATAGTCTTATTTTTAGTGGTAGATGCACCCATTTCTTACAATGCTATCTTCGGAAGGTCTTGGTTATCAAAAATGCATGTCGTGCCATCTAATGTCCATCAATGTTTGAAGTATGTAGTGGGAAGTAATGTGGGAACAGTAAGAAGCAGACAGAAGATGGCAAGAGAATGCTATCGATCATCGTTGGCCCCTAAGCAACTTAAGGGGGTTGAATTAAAAAAAAATCAGTAAGGGCTCCCTTAGAGTCCGATCCCATGGACAATCTGAATGAAACCCCCGGATTCATGGTCCCAGATGATAGCTTTGAGGATCATATATTTTCTCCGGTAAAAAACCTTAAAATTGGCACAAGATTTCCTCTGGAGGTAAAAGAAAATTTAATCAAATTTATTTTCAACAAAATTACATATGTTTGCAGGATTTACAGAGGATGTCACAGGGGTTCCAGCGAACATCATTTGTCATAAGCTTGTGGTGTGAATTAGTGTGCGTCAGATTATTCAAAATAGAAGATCTTTTTCTCAGGAGAAAGCTGAGGTTATAATGGCAAAAGTGGATCATCTAACAAAATTGGGTCACATACGTGAGTTACAACACCCTTTGTGGACTTCAAAAGCGGTCATAGTAAAGAAGAAAAGTGGCAATTGGTGAATTTGTGTAGATTTCACTGACCCAAATTGGGCTTGCCCCAAAGATCATTTTACAGTTCCTAGGATAGATCAGTTGGTTGATTCAACGTTGAGAAATAGATTGTTGTCTTTTATGGATGCTTATGTCGGGTATAATCAGATCCAAATTGATATGAAAGATCAATAAAGGAAAAAAATTATTACCGGAATACAACTTACAAGGTAATGCACAAGCATTAGTTAATTTCTTAGTTGAGTTTCACTCTGATCGGAATATGGAAGTGGATAAAGAAGAACTTGGAACATAATGGATAGTTTGATCTGACGGGGGTTCAAGTTCATTTGGTTGTGGAGAAGGTGTGCAGTTGGTATCTCCAGAGGGCATCGTTATGTATCAAACCATCCAATTTAGGTTTAAAGCATTGAATAATGAAGCTGAGTACGAAGCTGTGTTGGCAGGCTCAAGACTTGCAAAAATTTTGGAGCTAAAAGAGTAAAGCTGATAAGTGATTCCCAGTTCTTCGTAAATCGTGTATCCGGCCGGTTAGAGGCAAGAAAATATCACTTGGTAAAATATGTGTGGGTTTTGAAAGCCTTAACTTTAACTTTCGAGGATGTCATATACGAACATGTCCATAGGGCTGGGAATTCAGTGGCTAATTATTTGGCTAAAGAATCTTACTCAAAAGAGTATCCTTTGATAGTTATACAAGAAAGCCCTTCGATTGATAAAGGGATTGAGTCAACTCAAGGGTGTGTTAAAGCTTTCTGAATTTCTACATGAACAACAAAGGATTGGAGGAGTGAGATACAAGGATTCGTAGTGAATGACATATTACCAGTTGATAAGGTGATGCCTAAAAAAATAAGATTCAAGGCATATGGGTATGTTGTACGCGGAGATGTATTGTATAAGAAATATTTTAGTCGCCACTTCGATTCTTAAGGAAGGATGAATCGCAAATGATACTTTCAGAGTTGCACGATGGGGAAGGGTCCGCACATTATGGCTAGAAAACGTTGATACGAAGAGTCATTCTTCATAGATATTATTGGCCGACTTTCTCCTCGGATGCAAAGGAGCTGGTGCAGAAGTCTGATACATGCCAAATATTTGCCAACGTAATCCATGCACCGGGTGTACCCCTCGAATCAATATCTGATTTTTACCATTTGATCGATAATGCATTGATCTAATCGGACCACTACCAATTGTATCAGGAGGTCAGTAGACGATCATCGTTGCAGTCGACTATTTCTCTAAATGGGTGGAAGCTGAGCCGTTAGCGGGGACAATAATTAAGGATGTGATCAAATTTATTGTTTCTAACATCTTTTGTCGTTTTGGAGTTCCAAGAAAAATTACACTGGATAATGGACCATAATTCGACAACAAAGAAATGAAATATGTTTGTGCATCAAATGGGATACAATGATGTTTCTCAACACATTTCAATCCCCCAAGCAAACGGTCAGGTCGAGGTGACTAATAAACCAATTTTAGATGGGCTAAACAAGAATTTGGAGGGCAAGGCTAGAAAAATGGCATGATTACTTACAAGAAGTTCTATGGCCTTATAGAACAACTCATCGGACTGCAACACAAGAGTCACCATTCGCACTCATTTATGGGATGAACGCAGTAGTACCATCAGAAACAATGTTCCCATCATTCATGCTAAGCTAATATTCCGAGGAGGCAAATGACAAACGAAAATACACAGAGTTGGACCTGATAGAGGAAAAGAGAAGAATGGCACAAATAAACTCTTTACATTATCAGACTATGATGAGAAGTCGATATGCGTCTAAAGTTAGGAAAAGAGAGTTCAACGTCGGGGACAAAGTTTTGAGAAAAGTCTTCCTTCACACGAAAGAAAAGAGGTTGGGTAAGCTGGCTCCTAATTGGGAGGGTCCATACACGGTGACAAAGAAGATCAAACCGGGGACATATAAACTCAAAGATAAATAAGGAATGGATCATCCTCATCCGTGGAACATTGAGCACCTCAAAATTTATTTAGAATAAATAAGCAATTATGTAAATATTTTCTTCATCAGTTTATGTAAGTATCAGTAGCATACTTTTTCCTATCCTGGTGGCGGAGGAAGGTTTTAATGAGGTGCCCTAATAGTCGACTTATATATAAAATCCCTTTTTAAAATGATTTACAGAATGTTCATCTTTTTGAACTCAAAAGACACTCCAAAGAAGTTTGGATAAGAATGTTCATCTTTTTGAACTGAAAAGACATTCCAAAAAATTTGGACCAAAACGTTCATATTTTTAAACTCAAAAGACACTCCAAAATAAAATTATACGAGAATATTCATCTTTTTGGATTCATAAGACATTGAACGTTCATTATTTGAACCAAAAAATGTGGTCAAAGCCTTCAACGTTTAAAACATGGATCAAACGCTCACATAAAATATCTTTTACCTAAGAAACAGGTTGATTTAAATTATTTCTTATTTGAAGAACACTTTACCTAAATCGGAACTTTAAAAAGTTTCATATTAGAATATTATTTATCCGGGGGAAAACATGAGTAAAAAAGGTTTCAAGTCAAACATTTTAATATGGGGAATCTTGTAGTGTAAATATAAATTTGAAAAACAGAATTACATTATCAGAAATCCTCACAACATGAAGGTGGTCTTACAAAACAAAGTTTCACATGTTTAGTTTACAGATGATCAACAAAACAAGGAAGATAACGTTTAAACTATGTTACTTGGATGCCGAATTTTCCTACCTTCTGGAGAGTCAGATTCTGAGGAGGAACTTTATGAGTCATCGCTAGTCTCCAAATATTTCATAGAAACACCTACAGGGCGATGTCTTTCAATAACGCGTTGCCAAAGGCTACCTAACTTCAAGTCCGGAAATTTATCATGTATCTCTAACACCATAACGGCTTTCATGTTAGCATATTTTTCTTCAAGGCAAGATACAATACTGGTTGCATATGCATCCAGACTTTTCTTCTACTTAGTTTCAAAGTCCTTCTTCAGAGATTCGTTCTCTTTTGACAGCTTTTCAATGTCTGTAACAGCATTCTCAAAGTATGTTTTAGTCTTTTCACAAGATTCAATAAGACCCTCTACGAGAGTGTCTCGTTTGGTATCCGTAGTAATGAAACGTTCCTGTTCATCATCGAAATTTATTTTTTCCTTAGAAAGTTCAGTCTCTAAGGAAGTAATACTAGATAAGCGATCAACTGATGTCTTTTTATCTTAAGAGATTTCATCCTCAACCTTTTTCAACTAGGAAGATATCTTTCTCTTCTTCAAAAATTCACCTTTCAAGTCTTTCACTTCAACTAAAGTTTCATTATCAGTATCATTCTGGTTTTCTTCCTGGACACTAGCCTGATGGCTTACCCGAAGATCGACTTAGCCTTCTTGTTGAACTTCTGTTTCCCTTTCTTCTTGAGTTTCATTGCATTGGTCTCTTTGGACTTCAACCCTTTGTTTATCGGGAGCATAATTCTCCGATTATGCATCCTCCTCGGTCTATTCACCCCCCTTATCGGGTTTTTTCTGCTTCTTGATGACTGGGAGCCCGATCCCGCATGGGAAGGTAAACCATATTGTCCAAACCTTCTAGGTGTTTGAGAATAACATCATTCGGAGGAGGCACCATGAGTTCGGACATGGAATTTTTCTAACCAGGTTCGTATCTCCAAAGATTGCTTCTTACCGAGTTCATTGGCAGGAAACTCTGATTAAATTTATGGTCTCAATGTTCACCCGCCCAGACGCTTAGTTGCTCAAATATTTTCTTTACAGATTTTGCATAACTTTAAAAGGGTTTGGCAATTCCATTCATAACTGTTTAAGAGAAATACCTTAAATTATCCAATTTCAATGAGTAAAATAGAATAACATATGAGGATATATACCTTTTCAGTACCACTTTAAAATCAACTGATAGGAAAGGTCGACAGAATTTTCAAAGGCGTTTTCTCATAACCCAAAGATAAAAATAAAATGATTCTTCTATTTTTTGTCGGCCTCTAAGAAATCTTTGATCACCTTGTATTGCCTTGTAAAACCAAGATAATAAAATGGGTAATGAGAGTTCTTAGTTACACCTGATATGGAGATGAGTTTCTCCATGGAGAGGGTTGTCTCCGAAAGCCTAGAGGCCGTGGTGTAGGCCATGAGTGTGTATAACATGTTAGCGCCAGCTTGAGTGGGGCAGAGTCCGATAAAATTCAAGTAATCCACTATAGCATGATCAAAAGGCAAAAAAGGCCCCAATTAATGAGTTCAGTGTAAAGAACCAGTTCATGATTGCGAACGGACAACGGAGTCTCTCCAACGGTGGGAAACCGAATGGTAATATTTTCGGGGATTGCCCATCGGTCTCTAAGTTTCACCTCCTCAGTCGGGTGGAAATATTTATACTTTATTTTTTAAAGGGAAAGTAGATGCTTGGTTTCAATTCCGCAAAGATTATCCCCTAAAAAATCTCTTATGTTCGAGGGCATGTTTGTGCCACATTTCTTCTTTTTCTTCTCTTTCTTCGCCGAGGAAGAGGGCCAGTCGTAATTTTTGGGGGAGGAGAATATACACCTTGATTTGGAATAAATGGTTCGGGGGGAGGAATCACTACGGGAACAACTTGTAAGGGTTGGGCCTCAACCACAACTACATCATTTTTTCCTAATCACTGTCAGACTCGTGAATCAAAGTTTTCTCTTAGATTTCAGGAATGGATTTTAAAACCTGTTCTAGGCAAACATTCATTGTAGAAGATTTCTGAGGCTAACCTCAGGAGTCGTTTGAGGGGACCCCGACGGAGTTACCTGAGGGGTTGCAGCAGAAGATGAATTTTTTACCCGGATAGACTTGGTAGATGGATCTGGGGATCTCTTCCTCTTAACATGCTTTTATTTATTCACGCCAACAAGCTTTTCTTTTTCATCACTTATCGTTAAGAAAGGTGAAGGTTTGTGAGTGGTTTTAAATGAAGAGGGGCCAGCCTTGTTATTTCTTGAACAAGTTTAACAGGAGGGTTGAGCAGCAAGAGAAACTCGTTCTCGGATAAGGGACCAATTATCACGAAAGTTTGTCTCAAAAATATCTAAAGGGGTTGGGTATCCTCTACCACCGGAATATCTACGAGCATCAGCTTGGTTTGAGATATTGAACCACCTAAAAAGTTTGTATTTTTCGAGATTGATAAACTCTTCAGGCAGGAAAGACAATAAAAGAATTTGGGTTGAAAGGTAATTATTTCTCTCTCTAGAACAAACATTCTATACTCAAAGTTTGTAAACTCAGACCTAGAGAAGAAGATGAATATTTATAGCAAAAGTTGTGGGCATTAAAGGGCAGAAGTTCAAAGGTTAGTTGCAAATAAATCTTTGACACATTACCTCTCTTATAAACCGCTTCAAATAGCGCGATGACATGCAGTAGTAGAGACGCGACACGTGGCCATAAGTGACTTCATCGTCTAAGTTATTTCTGACACTATAATGGCTAGGCAAAGACACACAAAGTTAAAATAAATGATGGTTAAGTTGAGTTCATAAATTCGAACAAGTCTCATACCGCGTAATCTGAGGGATAACAATAAATAAATTTATTTATGGAACACCAGTAGTGAAGCCGTCCGATCCTAGGATAGGTACTGAAGATCATACAAATAATTCTGAGGAGGCTCAAACAGAAAGAATGATGGCATCCATTAGTCAGTCCTCATTCAGATATCTTCACAATGACTGGGAGGCAACTGATAATGGAAGGAAAATATTGATAATAACAAAGTTTATTATATTAAATTTAATGAATAAATTCATGTATTTAGTGATTGATGACTAAATTAAAGCACACATAATAGACATAGAGGCTAAATGATATACCCTTAAAACTTGTTTGTAAAGAGTAAATGAGTGAGGTGAGAAATCCACATTAATAGTTGTAATCATGTAATTTTACTATTCACCTCATCTACTATATAAAAGGCATTCCATTTTGGGGGAAAAGGCCAATGATTTGACAATTATTGATATATTTATTCATTTTGTCTCTTTTTCTCACTACTAGTTATTGATTCTCTTATTGATACGATTCGATACGAATATTTCTTAGATATACACTCTTCTATGAACATTTCCACTTCCGAATTGACCTGAGGATTTATTGAAATCAACATATTTGACCCCTTAAATTACTTGTCAAGTTTTGCACTTAATATTGTATTGCATCAAATTCCTCCTCTAATTAATTAATTTAACTTATCTATCACTATATTTTCCTCCCCTTATCAGTAGTGGGGTGAAAATGTATGCATAATAAAGAGTAAATTAGTAAATTAGGAACTTATCTATTGTAGTATATGAAGGTCAACCCATTTTGGGGAAATGGTCCAATAATTAGTCAATTAATACTTCATATATTCCTTTTGTCTTTTTGTCTCCCTACACATTCCAATTATCTCTCTAAAAATACTAGCATACAAATATAATTGTGACAAATACTCTCATACGAACATAATCTGGACAGGAAACACCACTAAGAAATATTTAGAATTATCAGTGGCGTTGTCTGTGAGAAGACGATTGGTATTCAGAATTGTCTTTCCAAAACCATAAATCTTATATTAAAACATCGTGAGAGAAATGGATATGGAAATATTTTGAGGGTTAGAGTCTGGTACGAAGAGTAATGTGATCGGAAGTCCATCATAATATCTCATTGTCGAGGAGCAAATGGTTTTAACAAAGAAAAGAAACAATAGTGACCGATATGTCGAGGAGATGTTAGAATAATCCACTTTGATAGCTCGGATGAACAAACTTTTGGAAGAAATTTAAAGATTGAATGTTGAAAAGGAAGTGAAGTTGAGCTCATAGAGGCTCAAATATGAAATCGGAAGAGAAGAAGTAACTGAAAAATATCACATGGAAAATGCTCTTCGGACAGATGAGAGGCATCAAAGAAAAATTCATTAGTCATCGAAGAAAATGGTGAAATCAAAACATCGTTACGAATCAACTGACTCAAGTGACTATTCGTTATACGATTCAGACGAATCTCTTTCCCTGCAAAATAATAGTCGATATTTAAAGAATTAAAAAAGGGATTCGAGAATGATGAGTCCGGATTTATTCACCATTCACTGTAGAAACCGGACATGGGCAATTCAGACAAAGGCCACCCACTGAACCATCCGAACTGGACAAAAGTATTAAAAGCTAATCACCTTTTGACTAAGCTAATTGGTAACATGCTTAATAAACTAATGATTTTGAACTCGACCCGGTTTCATAAGTTTGACCCGAAAACTCATGAGGTCCATAATTAAAGGTATAAATACCCAACCACTTTCATTAACGAGGGTAATGAACATTTAATACAACCAGACAACTCAAATCTCTAACTACAAACCACTTAAGCATTAAATACCTTTAAAACACCTGACAAAATTACCCTCAGTGGAAAATAATCCACACCGGAGAAGACAAAAAGATAATCGTCGGACAGCTCACCGTGTTAAAAGTTCGACAAAGTGACTTTCAAAGCATTCAAATGTTAGATTGTTTTTATTCGACTTCAACTATCCCAACAAGTTTGTTTTGGTTTTGGCGGATCTAGGAATCAAACTAGGGGGGCAAACAATTTGACTAAACAATTTTTTTTAATACTCTATCAACACGTTTCTTTCGTCGTAAAATAGTTTCATTATCAATTTCATTATCAATTTTAAATTAACATTTAAAAAAATGTTTCTCTTATTGTATACAACCTATTTTCAAGTATTTTTAATATATCTTAATATATTATTTATTACATATAAAAATAATATTTAACAATAAATCTTAATATATCTTAATTTATTATTTTAAAGAATATTTACAAATAAAATATAACAAAATCAAAAGATATTTTTTAAATAGAGGAAATAAAATCAAATTTGTTATGTAAAATATATTTTAAAAAATATATGAAAATAAAACGAATTTTTTTATATAAAAAATATATGGAAATAAAATCAAATTTGTATAAAAAACATAATTTATAATATAAATAAATTATTTTATCGAAAAAAATTAAATAATATTTTAATATATATTGTTTAACAATTATGTGTGTAAACATATTAAAAATAAAATTAATTATTTTATAATTACAAATCCTAATATATTACTAATTAAAAAATATTTTAGAAAGTATAAAGAATAAAATGATTTTTTTATTCAAAATAGACTTTAAAATTTATTTTTAACGATATGATTGAAGTACATAGAAATTTGCTAACTAAAAAAAAATAAGTAAATGTAATATATAAATCTAATTTATTTATTTAAAGTTGTGTTCTTCATTTTCATCTTGTTTAAGTTATTTAATTAAAATCTTCATTTTCTTTAATCTATCTAATTAAAATCTTCATCTTCTTTCATGTTCTTTTTTTCTCCATCTTTTTAAATTTATTTAATTAAAATCTGTCAAACAAAGAAAAATTCAATTTTGGGAGAGAAATATTAAACTAAATAAAATCGTAAGAATTTATTGGAAAAAAATTGAATAAAAGAATTAGAACATTAACAGAATCAACTGAGTTTTATATGTGGTTCTAAAAGAAATTGAGATTAAAATTGAGTTTTATCATTTTAGATACCACTACATCTTCAAATTTATAAATATTTTAAATTAAAAGTTGCGTTAAAAACCATATTATCCAAGATTTTAATTTCCTTAAAATAATAATTATCCAAGATTTTAATTTAGAATTTTCCTTAAAAATACCTATTATTTTATATTTTTAAATTACAAGTTTCATTAAAAATAATCATTATTTCAAAATTTTACATTAAAACTTTCCTTAAAAATACTTTATATCCCAAAATAAGTAATATAAAATACTTAATTGCCCCAAGGGGGTAGCCGAGTTGGTTGAGTATGGCATTCTTATGACCACAAGGTCATGAGTTCGAGTCCCTCTACATACGCTTTCTCGGCTGAGCCTGTCACCTTGTGTGGTTTACCTTCTGGCGTTGGTTTGCAGGCTATCGCGTCAGACTGAGGGTTTACCCTGTGTGCACTCATTGCACTCTGAGTAGCCGCTGCGGGTTCCCTCCGAAAAAAAAAATAATAATATAAATTAATCTATTTTTTATGGTAAGCGGGGGCCAGTGCCCCTCCAAACCCCTATTTCCGCCACTTTGAACCATTAAAAAAAATTGTCAATTTGATATGAATCATGACCCATCAAATTTACTACGATTTAGTTCATTTTAATCCCATTATTATAATTCTATTCCAGTAAATTTTCCATAAAAACAGATTTGTTTCATTTCGAAATAACTAAAAACAATTTAAAAATCATAAAATATTGAACACTTATCCAACATTTAAATAAATTAATAATTCTAGATAATTAGAATAGTTTGAATCAATCATCATTATGACTCAACAAAAATTTAACCCATCATATATTCTTATAAATAGATTTACTATATCTAACAAGAAAATATATTTTTTTATGTTAACATTAACATACACTATCCATTTTTTATGTGTGTTTTTTACCTTCTTTCCTAACAACAAAACTTCTCAAACCCACTCCACCTAGAACATAAAAATATTCAGAAAAAAAAAAAATCAATAGAAAAAAGAAAAGTACAGTTAAAGTCCAAGTAACCGCTCTTTATCTTTTCACTTCCCCTTTGATGTGTTTTCAAAAACTTCAGTTTTCTTCCGACAACCCCTGCCCTAATCTCATTATCACCTACCGATAGTCTTCTTCTTCACGTTTCCTTTTACACGAGTTCTCTCTTTCTCTAAAATGATTTCAGTGAGAATCTGTCACTCCAAACCATGACCGACTCTCAAAGCATCACCTACTCCGATCACGCTTCTCCATCGACTCTTGATAAGGTAAATCCCACTTCACTAGCACTTTGACACTTCTTTAGATATTTGTAAATCAAGATTTTGTGTTTAATTTTTTACTAATTTGAAGTGTCGAAGTGATAAAATCTGCGTTTAACTGAAGTTTATTCAATGCTTTAGCGTAAAAGGTTCACCGTCCACAAGATATTTAGTCGGCTAGTAGTTTTTTAACTCTGTAGTGTTCGAGTTTCTTAGTTGATTTAACAAAAAAAGGTTCTTACTTGGGTTTGTTTTAGTGTATAGGCTTATCGTTTGAACTAAAATTGTAAATGTTTAGTGTTTTTTTACTGATGATGATGATGATTAGTTTCTTCGGTGATATGAATTGCACGCTGTTACTGCAATGCTCAAGCCATGAAGATGAAGACTGATTTCTGTGATCGAAGTCCTGTAATTAAGTGATTTGTGTTTTGGTACTTAAATGTTGAACATTTTTTTTTTTTGGGTGTTGTTTAGAATGCGGATGGGAGTAGACAAAGTGGAGATCGTAATCAAACATTAGCTGAGGAGTCACGGCGGCACTGGCGTGATGTCTTCTGGTCAGTGATTTTCTCGATTCACTTGATCTGTTTAGGATGTGTCCTAACAGTTCTTGGGCTGAATCGGTTTAAGGTGCCGGATAGGCTAAATATCGATAGATACACTCAAGGATTCTTGGAGCATCAACGTGGATTGACTGAGAACTACTGGCCTCTTTATGGCGTTGCTGGCGGGGTTGGGGCTGTTTTAGGGTGGACTTGGTCTTTATTACTTGGTTCTCATGCTAACGAAATGATGAAAGTCTCGGTTCACATTTTGACCACGTATCTTGCTGTTGTTAGTGTCTTATGTTTCTGGTACAAGCAGTTCTTTTGGGGGGTTGCCTTTGGGGTCGGTGCTGCGGTGCAGTTCATGTATGTTATGTCAGTTATAGACAGGTACAAGTTTCACGTCTTATACCAAAGTATAATTGTGAGTTAACCTGGTTGAAAATATTGTTCTTGTGTCCTGCTGAATTATGATCATTCAATGCAGTTAACAATGTTTGTCGCATCTAGATACTATATCGAATAGCATTCTGTTTTTCGTTTGTGGCAACAGAAAGAATGTCTTATGAAGTTTTTCATTCTAAACCTATGGTTTCTTCCTTTTTATTTGAAAGTCGTAATCTCGGGGAAGATATGAATTTAACCGGTACAAAAGTTAGGACTTTGAGATGGTTTGCAGTCATTTCTGAGCATGTAGCATTTTCTGTAGACTTCCGTTTACCATGCTGGTGCTGAACAAAGCTGTAAAGTTGGTGTGGAATCTTCCGGAAGTTATGAGAGTGGCATATGGTTTCATGATAGTCATGCTTTTGTGGCTGGGGTTATGGTCTTTTGGAGCTGCTGGTGTTGTGGCCTCAAGCGTAGGTGACAGCGGACGTTATTGGTGGCTTCTATTGGTGAGCTGGCAAGTTTTGCATATTCGTTACTCTCCATTGATAATTAAAGAACCAAAACAATAAACATAAATATCGCTTGAGTTCTGTCCTTTGCATTTTGCAGGTCCTTTCTATAAGCTTGTTTTGGACAGGTGCTGTCCTTTGTAATATTGTACATGTTATCGTGTCTCGTATGGTGTTTTTAGTTCTTATTCATGGTGGTCGCGAAGCAGCTTCTATGCCTCCGAACCCCTTGATGAAGTCTCTACAGTATGCCGTGACAACATCTTTTGGCAGCATCTGTTACGGCTCTCTTTTTACTGCTGCTGTTCGAACTCTTCGTTGGGAGGTATTCCGCTTTTGTCATTCGATAGGGTTTCTCTAACTTGTTTTTAGTTTTGCATTTGTTGTATTGTATCTTCTTATTTATGTTAACGTTTTTCCGTGTATTCCAGATCAGGGGTTTCCGATCAAAAATTGGCAGCAATGAATGTCTTCTCTGCTGTGTAGATTTTCTGTTTCATCTTGTGGAGACTCTTGTGCGTTTTTTCAACAAGTATGCCTTCGTCCAGGTAAGCTTGTTCTCTTTTAAGCTTTGTTAAGGGGTTGTTTGGTGTCCATAGGTTTTTTTGGCTTTTAGGCTTTTAAGCAAAAATCTTGTTTGTATGCTTTAGTTTTCTAGACTTAGAAAAAGCTAACATTTTGAGCCTTTTTGCATAAAGCAGAACCACAAAGCTTAAAAATCTATTTTTTATGTAGCTTTTTCTTTTTCTTTTTTTTTTCATTTTCCCCTTTTTATCTACTATTTTTCTCAATATCTTTCTATCAAACTTTATTTATAGGCGCAGCCATTCGGCTTCACGCTGATTCATCATTTTTTAACATAAGAGCCAGTTTGCCAATGCACAAAACAACGTTTGGCTTTTTATTTAGAAGTTATTACCCTTGCACGTTCCCAAACACTTGCTGCCTTGTACATACTTGCGCACAACAGCGTGGGGAGCAGCCAATTCTGCACAGCCTTCAACCTATATGCGCACATCTAGGAGTGGAATCGAGCCTAATGCTTACAGGCTTGAGCTCTGCTCGAACATTAAATGGAAGGCTCGTGGCTCGACTCGAGCTCGAAAATTTTATACGGGCTCCGCTTGGAAATGTTTCTAGAGCTTGGTTTGGAGAGACCAGTTTTAGCGCAGCCTTCAATCTATATCGTACAGCCATGCTACTTGTGTCACACTGTGCCAGTCTTGCTCGCTGACAATCAATATCTTTGGTTCACAACTAACGCTAGCTGGTATGCATAAGCGTATTTTTTATTTCACGAGCTAAACATACCACCCTTAGGCACTGTAGCACCCCTAACACCAGTGGCCAACATGCATCCTCTTGCACACCCAAACAATCCTTCCGAAAGGCTGCATGCTAGCCCTTGCACGAATCGACCCGCCTTCTTGTGATGCCCAAAACACATACCCTATTGACAAAAAGGTTAGCAAGCTAGAGCCCTTACAGATGACTTGCTTCTTTCTAGACATTACTTACTATAGTTGACATATTCGTCTTTGTATCTAACCTTGGCACATCGGTTTGAGTTTCACGGTGCAGCAGTGACATACTACTCCATTGACAGACAACTATATGTGTACCATCACTTTGCTTATTAATGAACGCACGGATTTTAACCAAGAAAGCTAACAGCAATGTTATGTTAGGAAACTTAATCTCAGTTAGATTACTTCCTTCACATGCTTCGTCCTCTTCTTGGTTGATCACCATTTTTATTGTCTGCCGATAACTGATCTTCCTCTAAATCGTTACTGTATTTGGACACTGAAAGCATGCAGCTCTCGGAAACCAAAAGGCTTATCCTTCGATGCTTTGTAGAGATATGTTTGCTCCCGTAAACCTAGACTTAGGCGCTGACACTCTTGAGTCTCAAAAGCTCTCTAACCTATACTTAGAATTTGCTGTGTTTGCGTTGCTTTTCAACCTGCATCATTACAACATCATGAATTTATGGATCACAATCCAATTGCCACTCAAGGGCCAAAATGATATGATCTCGTTTTCCAAATTTCAAACTAGTAATGCTCAAATCAGACTGAATTATCCTTCGCTTTCTTATTTCTACTTTTCCACTCTTGCTTGGAACACCTCGCGAGTAGTTTTAGTGTATAAGACATGCATCAAATAGCTCTTAAGTCGACCCAAGTTGCTTTCACTTCTCAAATAATTATATATACACAGCATAACATGATTTGTGCCTCTTAATGATCAGATAGCTGTCTATGGCAAAGGGTTTAACCATTCGGCTAGGGATGCATGGGAGTTACTTCAATCAACCGGAGTCGAAGCACTTATAGCCTATGATTGTTCAGGTGCAGTTCTACTGATGGGAACTGTATTTGGTGGCCTTATCACTGGTACTTGCTCTGGAATTTGGGCATGGATCAAATACAGCGACAGAGTCCTTATGGTTGGATGCACAACAATGTTGATGGGAATGGTCATGGTAAATCTTTGCTCTAGAACATATTTTGGCTCTTTGTATATATAGTTTTCTGTTTCTGATTCGGAACCTGGCTGGTTTAGGTCGGATTAGCTATGGTTGTGGTGGAAAGTGCTGTTACAACGATATACATATGCTACGCAGAAGACCCATTGTTGATTCAAAGATGGGATGCCGGATTCTGTAACCAAATGTCGGAGACACTACATCACCGTCTGAAACATAGGAGTTCACGGTCAGGGTCAGGGTCAAGGCAGGTTTCAACCCACAATTATCTTAATGGACATATGCAAGAAACTCTATGAAAAAAAATGTTTAGGAATGGTAAATGAAAATGTAAAACATAATATAATACTTTTTTTTATGTATATGAAATATCATTTTGACAGGCCCATTTTTACTGGTTTGGCTTTTTAGAAATATAAATTGTCCAAAACTACTATTTACAAAGCCAGTACAATATGCATATTTTTTTTTAGATCCATTAGCCCATACATAGAACACGCCACTTCAAGTTGAGTTAAACCAATCCAAAAGTACTTGAGCCCAATAGGAGAATCTAAGTGAGTTAAAGCAATTCAAAGTACTTCAGCCCAAATAGGAGAATCTAAGTTTTAATATAATTTGGAGGTTCGAACTTTTAATTATCAACTGGAATTTAATAAATATTTTAGTTAGAGTAGACCTAAGGGTCGTGCTAAAATCATCTATTTATCCCTGTCCGATTTTGAGTTCACTCTAATCTAGTATAAATCCAATCATTTTTTACCAAAATACAATGTTGCTATAATAATAGATGTGTTTTTATTTTTTTATCTTTTTCTGGGAACGAAGCTCCACCTCCGGCTAACGTAGTTCATCTATGCTAATTTCATATTCTCCAAGTTTTTTTAATGACTAATTAAGTTTATTTCAAGATGATCCACAAAGAGCTAGAGTTGATAAAATAAGAAATCCATTTGGCCAATTAAAATAAAGGTGAAGCTTATTTTTCCATAAGAATTTTTTTATTTCCTCCATATTTCAAAAAGATTCCACTTTGTTATTTATTCTATTAAGGAAATTATTAGTTTATCCTTTTTTTTAGTTTTACTCCAAAAACTAATATTTACTTTCTTCAAAAGCAACCATCCAAACACCACATTTACCTTTTTTTCCAAAATTTTTAGAACCATCATATTTACTTCAACCCATAAACTTCAATCCCATCAATATAAATACATGGCTATCAACTCTTTTAACTGAGAAAAAAACATAGCCACCACTTTCGATTGAAGCAATCTATCAAAGGTAAAATTCTCTCATAAATCCAGTTTTTAATCTATTAGTTGGAAAGAGATCTAGGAAGTCCTATGTACTCTACATAGCGAGTTGCACGAACTCGATATGCAGAAAAATTTACAGTTCCCATAACTCTATTGCTATGATTTTTTTTCTTGTATATTGAGTTTCATGAACATATTTTTAGGTTTTTTAGTATCGAATTAATTTTATAAAACTTTGGAAATCTGGTTTTGATTTGTTTATTTTTTTTAAAAAAAACTCACTTGTTTTTTATTCTTAACTCTCTGATTTTTGTTTGTTTACATTTTTACAAGATTAAATTATCTTGTTGGTTGATTGAGTGATGTTTTGAGGTGTTGAATCTTTGGTTTGGAGGTTTTCCTTTTCTGTGATTAATTTTTAAGAAATTTAAGTTTTTTTAGTTTTAAATGTTTAATTTTTAAGAAATTTAAGTTTTTTTAGTTTTAAATGTTTAATTTCAGAAGTCATATGTTGGCTTAATTTTACTAAATGATGTGTTTGTCGGAATAAGGGTTGGATTGTGCGTAGTGACATCAAAATATAAATTAGAAAATAAATTAAGGACAAAAAGGTAAAAGGTTTGGAATGAATGTTAAGTATTTTTTTTTTAAATTTGAGATAGAAAAAATAATAAATCTTATGGAAGAAATAACTTACCCTTAAAATAAGGTGCTAATTTAAAAATGAATTTAAAAAAAAAACCCTTCATAATACAATTTGGAAGAGGACGGAAAAGCTAGATTCAAGAATCTCGACTAAAACTTATCAAATTCAAGGAAATTTCTTCTGCTCTGCTTTTAAATCGTTTCTTCTTCTTTCGGGTGAGGCTGACTGCAAAGAATATAATGGAATTTGAATTAAGACCAAAAGTTAGAGTAAAAAGTGAGTGTTGTCGATTCTGGTTTGCTTCAGAGCTGTCATTGAAGGAATCTAAACTTGGAGCTTTTCTGAAAATAAGCATAAATTATGTTAAAATGTTGTAATTAGTTTTAGGGAGATAAACAATTTAAGTGAGTTAAGAATTGTCTCTCATGTAAGCTAGGTTCTATTTTTCAAGTTGGATAATAGATTTCAGGTAGGTTGGGGCGTTGTTTGAGTTGAAGAGCAGTTTCATCTTGCACTTATACAGCCAATCTGCAGCGTTACGACAACAAGAAAATGGTCTGTCAATCGGGTTTGTGAAGGACCCGAAAACTAATAAAGTAACGATAATTTCTGAATGCGTTTGAACGTCGATTTTGAAAAATCCTACTGCTGTGTAAATAAATCAAAGTTTGAGATAAAATGAAAAGTTAAAAAATCAAATTTTGATCGAACACATTTTTTAATAAAAATAGATGTGATTTTAATCCCAAAATAAAATTGATTATATTTTTTTCGTCGAAATCTAAACATTTTCTTATTTGATATAATTTATATAATTTTTTTTATACTTTTCACCGTAATACAAATTTTTTTAGGTAAGTTCTATTTTCAACTAATTTGACAAAATATAGATAAAATTTTGTCACTTTTTAACGGCACGTTACTACACAGAATAGTTTTGTATAGATAGACATAGACCTGACAGTGATAGTAGTAGTAATATGGATATCATTCCACATAATTAATTTGGTTTAAAATAAAATACTACTCCAGTATGAGTATATCTCAAAGATTCGAAACACAGAAAATAAAATAAAGAAAATGATATAGAGGATCTTGAGAATGATAAAATGCAGGAAAGGACACGACAAGTTGCAGGAACAGAGAGTCTAAAATGAGAAATATGATGCGACATCTTCAAAATTGAAATGTGGATCCAACTGTAGAGAAACAAAACCCTAAACGTCATTACTACTAGTACAGTACAGTAGTACTCCAGATGAGCAATCAGACAAAAGTTAGACGTCATTAGATGTTGGGTTTTTCATAAACATAGGAGTAATGCTAATAATTACTGTAATAATTATTAAGAGAATCAAATAGGGTAGGGGCTATGGAGGAGGACTAATATTATAGGTATGGGTATAGGCCTGCTCTGCTATGTTGCAGTGCAGCTCTGTCAACGATGACAAAGGGGTTCCTTTCAAGCAACACCTTTCTTTTAAGGAAATTTAATCCCTTCCTTTCTCTTTATCTACGCTTAAAAGACTCTACCGAAAACTTATTTACAACCTATAACCAATGAATATTATCAAATAATTAATAAGATTATAAACAAAATTGTTTTATATAGTACTAGTATATACAAGAACTTGACCATCCCGCATCCATATAATATTATTTTCTCAAACGATATTTTGAAATTTATCGCAAGTGAAATAAAAAAAATACAATAGCTGATTTCAGTTTTGTAATTATTTTTTATTAAAAACTAGCAAAAAGTACCGATAAATATTCACGCAATTATATAATTATCAACGATACCAAAATAGTAGGACAATAATTTAAAATTTGGACAAAAATATTCTCCAACCATATATGATCGTTTTTTTCTTCAAATTCTTTTTTTTAAGTTTTGAAAAATTACAAAACACGACTTATTTCTTTTTCTTTAAACTCTTGGAATATCAAAAGAAACTCGACGAAACCCTCAATCGTCTTTCTCTTGTTCAGTAACTTTCACCGTACTTTTTTTACGCCCATTATCAAATTTCGACGGTCAGCAGTTTTCTCCTCCCTTAAACAAGTATCGACGACGCGTTCGAAGACTTGCCGTAGAGATTACGATGGCCGATGAAGAAATCACGAGTCACAATTACCAGGTACGTCGTTTTTTCAAAAATGCCTCTCAATTTTGCTTTTTGGTGATTTTCAAGTGCATATTTCTGTTTATTCACGATTGACTTTGCTTATTTCTACTGAAATCACGTAGTTAGGATCATAAGTGGGTATTTCGGTTTCCGGATTTATCGTTCTGGTCACTAGATTTTGTGGTTGCATGTACTATCTAGGTGTTTCTGCGTAATGTGATGCTATTAGATGTAGTTTATTTAGTTGTTTGTTGGTTTTGGATTCTGATTACATAATTTCTAGTTTCTGTGGACGTGCATGTGCAAATGAGTAACAACTCGCGTTTCCGTAACATATGCAGTAGAAACAATTTGCATCCTCGTCGTATATGTGTGCAAACAACTCGCGTTCTGGTAGTTTATTGGGTAAAGAAACAATGTTATTTATTCAAAATAACTCGCTTTATATGTAATTCGCTATATGTAAATGCTTCAAACAATTCGATAAATAAATGATTCTAACAATCGGTTATAGATATGATTCAAACAATTCGCGAATTGTAAGATTTCACAAACAATTCGTATTACTAAATGCAAACACCATAAGCCTAATGTCAGTGTCATTAAGATCAATTGAAATCTCAATTTCTACATGGAACATCATGGCGACCAACAACAACCCCAATAAGAACAATAACATCAAGAAGAACAACAACATGAACACCCAGCCTTGGCCAAGAGTGAAAGGCTAACACAAACCGAAGAAGCACAACATGTACCACACCAAGATTTAGAGTCTGTCCAATCATGTAAAAAGTCAGAACTACTCAATCAGCAAAAGGCATTGGTAGAAAACAAAGAGCGAGACGAAGAGGTAGCTGAACACCAGAAACTGGCATACGCAAAGTCAGAACCACTGAGCCAAGCAACAGTTTTGGAACCAGTACCAAATCAACCTGAAAGTAGAGAACAAAAAGTTTCAGAATCTTATGATACCCACAATAACACCGTATGTTTACCAAAGTATATTTAGATGGTTATTACTCGCAGTTTACACAGTCGGTTTTAGATGAAGCTAATAATGTTGAGTTGGATGTTATTCTAAAATGGACTTTGGAGAATATGTCGGAGGATGTAATTAATAGACTTTTCAAGCTGGTGATGCTGAGAAGGTTCTAGAGGAGTCAACAACATTGGTCGTTGTAGATGGTGTGGTAAGTGGATTTTAAAATAATTATACATCAAAGGTGCGCAATTTGGATTTTTTGGGTATTGACCTCCACCTTTATATGTTCAAAGTCAAGGGAAGAGACAATGAAAGAGGATGCCATACTGTCTAATTTTAATTTACTGACTCTAACACAGCCGCTGGTGGAAGAGGTAAGTGTTTTAGAAGCTCAAATGGCAATGGCAACGATAAATCTAACTGATTGGCCAAAGACTACACCAACAGTTGAACTGATCGATGTCCATGAATACCACAAAGTACAAATAATGAAAATCAGAGAAGACGGGGCAAATCCAAACATATGGTATTTACCAATGTCTCAGTTTCCCTACAAACTTCACGTGGTCGTGAGTGAAGTGTTGACGCTACCCTTTGAACGGGACCTAGACTACAAGGTACCCAGTTACAAAAAAATTGATCTTCATTTGTTTCATACGATTCGCGTTTAATACACTATCTGATAATCTTATCAAATAAGTCATTTTTCATGCAATTCGCGTTTCATGCAATTTGTTGTTTAATACATTATCTGCTGATCTTTTTCAAACAATTCGCTTTTCCCCTATTTTGTATAATTTATGTTGCTAGCAATTCACAAAATCTGATTAACACACCTTTATTGGTATTTTCAAACGATTCACTTTGTTGGATTTCCTAGACAACTTGTTTTATCTGTGATTTAGTATATTGTTGACGCTTTGATTCTAAAGATGCTCAAAGAAGTAGATTGGAAAGTTGCATGCAAAGGTTTCTTTGCCGCTAAATACAACGCCATACAACTTTCTGGCATGACTACGGTAATTTTAGCTATAAACAACAAAAAAATCTCATATTCTTGTCGTAATGTATTTTTTCCTTGAATACAATACACAATGTCCAATAGAGAGGACATGACACATACAGTTGGCGAAGTATTTACAAGCATAAGGGAAGACACGGACATCGTGCTCATTCTAGTCTGCAACGTTAAGAATGATACAATGAACCATTGGACATTGCTTGTTATTGATATATATATGAAAAGACAACAAAAAATACAACTTGCTCGTGTCTCTTAATAAACATGCAACAAACTACACAACAAAGACAATTGTTCTGCTGGTAAGATTTTACCATGTTTCTAGGCTCGTAGGGTAAAAAGCATTTCAAACAACTCGATGATTTTAATTGCTAACAAATCGCATAAGCTACTTAAAAACAACTCTCTCTTGGTCTTTCAAAACAATGCGCAATCTAATGTTGGTTAACAAATCGCTATAGTAATTTTAGTAAATAATTCGCGATATAATGTTTTATTAAACAAATCGCAACCGTGTTTATTAAAAAAGTCGTTGTTTATTAATATTTGATGCATGACATAAAATCTTATAAAGAATTGGAATATTGTGTCGAGAAGAGATACCTACCCCAGTGAAAAAATGGATATAAAGTAAAAAATGCTAGAGGGATTCCACAACAAAAGATATTATCGAAAAAGACACTGTGTCGAAATCTTACCAAAAATATATGGTAAGAGATATGAGAGCTTAAATGTTTTATAATTTCCTAAATGATGAAAACACTAACCAACATTGGTATTTATCTATTGGTTTGGATTTTTTTTGTACATATATTGATTGGCTCCACAACGTTTGCATGGCTCATTGGTTCAAATGTGCTTGAATTTTTACTTTTTTGTGTATATATAACAATTTACAAACGGTTATCCACTTTACCTCCAAAAAATTTGTGTTTGTCTAACAGTTAACAACTCTCACCCTTGAGATTTATATAACAATTCACGACTAGTATAAAAATTAACTACTAAGCAATTCACGTTTGTACAGTAGTTAATAACTCTCACTTTTGAATTTATACTAAAATTTTTGCAATATGTGCTTGAATTTGTACTTAAAACACGTTATATACTAAGTACAATTACATGATAACTCTCACATGGAATTGCAATAAACAAAATCGCAATATCTCGATGAAAACGAAATGCCATGAGCGTCTGCCTTGGTAACCGGTATATGCACTGAGCACGCAAAAAGTCATCTAATCATGTCAGCCAATTTATTGCTAATTTTACAGATGAGGTTTAATCATTACCATAGCCACCACTACACCTACAATACGATTCCCTCACTGCCTGTAAATATTAGTACCCATAGACTAATTAAATAATAAAATCTTGAAATAAATAACTCAACACATCTTAAACTCCAATTACCATGTCTAGTTCTGGTTCATTAAGAGACTCATGGTCTTCCGTAACGACCAACAAAAGCTCCAATTTAATCTCTCCGGTGGTACCACCCAACAACCCAACCTTTATCCTGGACTTCGATCTCGACCACTTCTCTGCTGACTCTGGGTTAGTTGAGTTGGTTAATTTAGTGGTTGACTCTCAACCAATCGAGCTTCGAGACAGGAAAAAAAAGAATGGAGATGTTGTTACGTCAGAAGAAGACCATGGGATGGAGGTAGATGGTGAGGAGGACCTCCAGGAAGACGCCAATGATGAACGCGAAAAGGAGTCTCAAGATGAAGACTCATCTACTGATGACTGATTTTTACTGCCTCAATTTGTTTTTTCATGCAAACTGACCAACCCTAAAGATTGTAGTATTGTTTTAGAGGGGTTTAGTGCATGAAGGTTGTTATGGCCTTATAATATTTTTCCGTATAAACATTTTATTGGTGTAAAATTTTTATGATGCTTGATAACAGTGGTTCATTATCCATAACAACTCTCTCTTTCTAATTCCACAGAAATCTCTAAATCTTATCCTAAAGAACTCTTTGAATATTATCATCAACAACTCCCAAAGCCTCATTTCATACAACTCACTGTATCTAATTAACAACAAATCTCAGGATAATAATATACGTACAACTCGCTCTAATTGTGTACATACCAATATTAGCGTTTGAATATAAAGAACTCTCAGGATAGTAGTATCCAGACAACTCTCAAAGCAAAACCAACATATTATATTTACAAAGAACTCGTCAATAGTCGTGACTAATATAGAGGGAAGACTCATAGGAAGGACATACAAACAACTCCCATTTCCTCAACAGGAGGTACACAATCCGCAATATCAATAGCAACAACTCGCATTTTCACATTGTAATTTAAACAACTCGCAACTGGTTTTAGTAAACAACCCGCATTGGTAAAAACAAACAACTCGCAACTATTGTAGATTAATATACCAAATATATCGATTTTTAAACTGAAGCCTCACATGTCCTCATGTTATGACCAGCTTTCGAGAAACGACCATACCTCAAGTGCTTGGTTGTCGCTTCTCCTCTAGACGAGATTTGTTTTTTCTTAGTACTCCAGCTTAGCGCCTCTTGATATCGTCATAAAACTTGAGTCATAAGCAAGACTCTAATCTGGTTTATGGCTTTAACAATGGGTAAACCGACAGTATTTTTTTATATGTGCGTTAAAATATTCGGCCGCAGTAAAAGCCATGTCCCCTATTGTTTCTCTTTAATAAATGCATGAGCGTACTTATCCGGATGTAAATTTTCAAGAATTTTTTTAATTATGTCACCGCCTTCACATAGAAAATCCGTTAGTATATCCTTAAAAAGCTCTTGGGTGGGAGTATAAGCAAGACGATGGAAGAAACTTAGCATAATAGACTTATAGTCTCTGTTAGTGTGATCTAGAGCACTTCTCAAATTCTGAACAAGATGGAAATAACAGTACATATGAAAACGGTTTGGATACAAGACAAGAACAACATTAATGATACCGGCATGACGGTCCAAAATAAATGTAATTTGGCGCTCCAAAAAATGAGGTTTCAAGCACTTCAAAAACAACAACCAATTGTCGCAAACCTCGGTACTCACAATTGTAAATGCAACAGGGGATAATCCTGAAATAAAAGACTAGCATGGTCAAATAGTTTAACACAAACCGCAATATCATTTTGAAAAGAACTCACGGTACCTCTAATCAATAATATGTGTTACCAAACAACTCGCAATGAGTGTTACAAAGTAATGCACAATATCTGTTACAACACAACTCGCGTTATGTGTTACAACGCAACTCGCGTTACGATGTATTACACTGGCATATGTATATTATACAAAATATAACTTAAACAACTCGTATATGTAAATTATACTAAACAACTCACACCTGTATGTAAACCATTTGGGAACAACTCGCATGACAATATTATACAGGAACAACTCTCACCGAGTTAACGAAAAATTTGTGATTCGTATGTTATAGTGTTTAAAAATTCTCGCAATCCATCATTATAACAAAAGCATGAAACTAACCTTTCATGTCGTCCTTTCTTACGGCATAAAACAAGACACCCTTATATTTTCCAGTTAAGTGGGTTTCATCGACATACAACATCGGACATCATGAATGGAAACCTTGCAGACATGAATTGAATGCTATAAAACAACGCTTGAAGACATTTCCAACTGATAATTCTAACTGGAAGTTGGTAGTAATATCACGACTCTTCAATCGTTTGAATGACTCATTTAGTAAACTAAAAGAACTTGAACTATCTCCATAAACTCCCCTTTGTGCCTTTTTTAAAGCATTCCATGATATACGGTAGGAGATATCTAAACCGTAGTCTTGTTTGACAGATAATTTTATGATGTTGGCTGTCAACGAATGGCATATCCTCATAAAATCATGAATTTCCTCCGCAATCAAATCCGATGTCAAATGCATATGCCTCTTATTTTTTGGGAGTAAATGAGACTGCAAGTATGGTGCAAAATATACCTCTAATCATTATTAAATCGGGGCCAGAATCAATTGATGCATAGTCTCTATTTGCACCCGTTTGTGAATTTATTTTCACAATAAGAAATGATCTTGTTTGTTGTATTATGCATGTATTGAAAGAAAAATCAACCTCTAAAACGTATCGACATAACAATAACCTTAAAGCAACACATGTGATAGCATCAACCCAACCAGAAGTAACAAATTATTTTTTCCTCTGATCATAATTAACTAAACCATTACTGTTCTCCCTGCTAGTTAGTTGAATATGAGAGGGTTCTCCCAAACTTATGGTCGTCTATTTATGCTTTTGACCATAACCCTTATCACCAGAACCTTTATCAAGGACATGTTGTTCTATGACAGAACTAACCCCTTTTAAATGCTCCAAATCAAGATATGATTCTAAACCAACAAAAAAAAATTCATTATTGAAGAAACAATTCTTGTGACCCTCGCATGAGTAGGTAATAATGTAGTTACCTCGGATCAGCTCTTCCTATCTTCTCTCCATGTACTCTTGGATGCTTGGAAAGCTTTCAAACTCCGTGAAAGGCACAATTTCAGTTTGGTGACCATGTTTTAAAATAAAAACTCGTAGTTTAGACATACTTTACCCCGCATTAAACAATTATAAAGGCAGTCACGTGGTATAAAAATACCAATATGTAATTTAGTAATAAAAAACAACTCGCAAATAACTCAATTAACAAATCTCAGTACACTAATTGAACAACTCACATTATCATATGTCATTAATATCAGATGTACACATTATCATATGTCATTAATATCAGATGTACACATTATCAATATCAATTAACAACTCTCAGTACACTAATTGAACAACTCACGTTATCAGATGTCATCAATATCAGATGTACACATTATCAATATCAATTAACGACTCTCAGTACACTAATTGAACAACTCGCATTATCAATGTACACAAATTGTATTGTTGATATTACACAATCCTCAATTCGACATGCAACTCACAATATCAGATATCATCAATACAACTTAGTTCTCTAAATAAAATGTGCACAACTCACATTGTTGATATTATACAAAGAACACACAATAGTATATACACATATCAGCTCTATTTTGTTTTACCATAAAACTCGCATTATCAAATGTAATCAAATCAACTCTCAGATTCTTAATATAATGTACACAACGCGCATTATCAAATATCTCGCGAAACTAAAAAAACAAATCGCGTTTCCAAATTGTAAACAACGCGCATCTCTTACATGTAAAAAATTTAAACAGTTTGCAACCTCATCCAAACAACTCACATCTTATATATGTTAAAATATCAAATAATTCACATCTTCTCCAAAAACAAATCGCGACCTCTATTAGGCATGCTTGGACACCAACAACTCATAGTCTATATATTTTTCACACTCAAACAACTAAAAATAGTATATAACTAGTTAAACAACGATTAAGGTTTTCAATTATGGAATAACATACGCTCGAAAAAAAAGAATAAGCAATAACAAAGAAAACAATCGAGTAGGCTATACGTAATCACAAGCTAGTGAAAAAAGACATACCTCAACCCAGAATTTCACCAAACAACCTCACAATCAGTAGTTATACACCAATAGCTACAATAAACACCCAAGATGATAAAATAGAGACGTTCAAAACCACCCTAAACGTATGATCAACTATTATACTTACAAAACAGTACTTAGGAGCCTTTTATATCAAGATTACGTATATATACCGACTTTAAACTCACCGATCATCTAAAAATTTGGGATTTTTATGGTTTTTGGTGGCTTAGGGTTAGGTAGTTAGAAGCGGCTTCAAATTTTCAAATCTTCAAAAGCTAAAAAGAGGGAATAAAATAGAAAATACTTGTTATATAGTAGGTAGAGGGTGGTGTTGGTATTAAAATAATATTGGGTATTAAGTGTTAGTTAAATAGTTCAGATGAGTATTAAATAGTAATATAAACAAACGTGGGTATGCAATATAATAGTTGAGTAGATAATTTAAATGTAATTTCTCTAAAAACTATCACATAAATAAATTAGCAAAAAGATAAAAACGAAATTGTATTATAAAAATATATCAAAATTATAAGACAAAACTAATTTTGAAACACAAAAATTATTTTAGAAAAGTATTCTTTTTGAAATGGATGGAGTATATGATCATAATAGTTTTTTTACAATATGATGAATATTTTACATATTGTCTTACCTCGGTTCATAGTCATAAAATAATCTTAAATTATATCTTTTTGTTTTTGTTTGTCATGCTATTGGTGTAAAATATTTAAATAATAATACTATATCGGACAAGAATTTTAAACAAAATATATAACTTAAATTTATTAATTTTAAAATAATATTTTTAAAACCAGTTAAGCAATAATATTATGTATTGATTGGTTTTATATTGAATTATAAGTAAATAGAATTTTAAAATAATATGGTGTCTGTAGTTAAAAATAGAAGATATATATGTGACAAATTTTATTTCGATTGATTAAATGGGATAAATTATTTTACGAACATTTTTTTTGAGTAAAAAGAGAGTGCTAGACATGATTCGATCTCAAAATTATGTGAACATTGAGATTTATGGTTTGATGTTTACGGTTTTGTAGATGTTTTAAATAGATTACTACATAAGTTAACTTGGTTCACAAGTCATCCAAATAGCCATTATTTGATAACATTACCAGATATCGGACTAATGATATCCACTCGAAATCAAAGTCTTCTATACTATATATTTTTACGCGAAAGTTTGATGTATCTATCATTACATGGTTGTCCACCTCATTTCGTACATGTCTAATAGATTATAAAAGAAATCATACATGATGTTCAATTCGTACACGTAAGCACTAATGACTTTTTTTTAGCTTGTAACGTTTCTCTAATTCTTAAATTTAATTTGATAAATTATTACTTATCTAGATTAATCGTTTTCAGAATTATACTCCGTATAGAATCGATACCATATTGTGGAAGCAACTGCTTGGTCAGTTATGTACTACGAAAGATTTAACCATTTTACCTTAATCATGTTGAACATTACAACGAAGCGTAACAAAAAAGATAATATCGACATAGCAGACCAAATATGACATATAATTATTTTATTTTTTATTTCCGGTCATTTTTACGCTCCGTTATATTATGTTAGTATAATCTCGAACTTTATTATGGATCTGATTTCACATGTTACGTTGGAACTTAGTTATGTTAATTTTTTTTAATTTCACATCAATTACCCGCCAAAAGTCCCGTCAAACAATTGTTTGCTTAATATCCTGCAAAAAACAATTCTAACAATTACAAATTCTCGCCAAATAATTCATGTCCCCTCATAATTCATATATATATATATATATATATATATATATTGTTATGCAAGTAAAACAAATTTCTTCATCAACTAAATAACATAACTAGAAAAACGTGATCTATCTTATATATGGAATGAACCATTGAAGAAGATAGTTATTTACTTTAAGCCGTCGGATTTTTTTAAAAATAAAGTCAACGGGAGACTAACGATGTTTTTTATGAACTCATGTGTATAATGTACAACATGTAAGACGAGGTACAATCATTTTAAATCTAAACTAATGGTTCGGGTGTTCTAACTGTCGTAAAGAAAAAAGCCTTGTTTATTAAGATAGTTTGAAGTAACGATAGATGAAACCCTAATTCAAGGGTAACATGATGAAACCCTAATTCAAGGGTAACATGATGAAATCCTAATCTAAGGGTAACAAAATTTGAAATTTTCAGAGATAAAAAATCTATTATTCCAAAAACTTCAAAATAACTTAAGGCATAAGAGGCTTTATATAATAGCTTCTCAAAACCTTAAATTAGAATACAAGGAAATAAAATAAATATTTTAAAATAACATAAAATAAAATCAAATCAAATCTTAATATAATTAGATTTGATTTAAATACATAAGATATTTGAATAAAATAAAATAAAATTAATAAGGCTTTTGTTTGGACTTTTTGGGCTACATCATCCTCTCCTGGTTGACAAGAATTCGTCCTCGAATTCACAGCACCATCACCATCAAGAACCTAAATTATATATTTTATTTTATTCAATCGTTACATTGGGAATTATAATTGTTGACCTTATCGGAATAAGATAAATTCTTCTCGAGTGTTCCTTATTCGAAGTAACATTCAAGCCATCCAGTTGAAGGAAAAAATAGTTTCGAAAACCTTTTCATAGCCTGAAGACAACATCCCCATGTCCAGTTGATGAAAAAAATAGTTTTGAAAACCTCTTCATAGCCTGAGATAGCATCTCGATAAGCAATTTTTACCTCGATTCGACGATTGGTAGCCAATTTAAACTCCTTCAGTAACCGGTCAATACGATCGTCATTGAAACGATTGGTATGCCCCCTCATACTCAAACGATCTTCCCGATCTTCATGACCACGTGTGTTGTTCTCTTCTTTAAACCTTGAATCAGATGAAATCGAGATTCATAAACATGCTTGACCCGTAGCAGGAACTGAGGCTCTGATACCAAACTGATGACGCGGCGGAAATAGAAGAAGAAGCAACGATAGATGAAACCCTAATTCAAGGGTAACATGATGAAACCCTAATTCAAGGGTAACATGATGAAATCCTAATCTAAGGGTAACAAAATTTGAAATTTTCAGAGATAAAAAATCTATTATTCCAAAAACTTCAAAATAACTTAAGGCATAAGAGGCTTTATATAATAGCTTCTCAAAACCTTAAATTAGAATACAAGGAAATAAAATAAATATTTTAAAATAACATAAAATAAAATCAAATCAAATCTTAATATAATTAGATTTGATTTAAATACATAAGATATTTGAATAAAATAAAATAAAATTAATAAGGCTTTTGTTTGGACTTTTTGGGCTACATCACGAAGTAAGGAAATATGTATATAACACGTGGTAGTTGCAAATTACTGAGTTTATTAAAAGAGATATGATACCTTACTTGGAGAAACACCTTGTTGAACAAGCGGATATGGTAGCAACTTGTACATATTTTAAATTTAATGGATGATATGATTTTGAATATTAATTTTTAATTTTGAATGTAATTTGATGTTACATGTTATTTATGTAAGTTAATCTGATCTTGTATTGATATTTAATAATATATATTTATTTTATACTTAATGATATCTCAAATTATGGTTAATGTATGATTGTTTGGTCTTAAACATGATCCAAATATTTTTAACCGATTCCAAATATTGTAACCTAATAGTTACATTTAACATCAATACAAAAGGCGGATAATTTACAAAAATAACATTCAATTTAAATAAACTTACAAATAAATAACTTAATAACATAAAACAAATATAAAAACAACATTAAACACAAACTACAACAACACAAATAATTTTATTTAAATCTGCATTCATTGATTGGTGCGTAATTCGTGTATGCATCCAATTTTTCAATGATTTACTCTTGCACATAACGTAACATAGTTTTTGGCAAGAAATCGGTTACTTTCAAATTAAACACATCATTCCTAAATTCGTACGAAAGGTCAAACGTCCAAAATAATGGTTATGATTTCAAATAATTGCACACGGTAGAGACTTTTTTCACGACTACATGAAATCGCACATGGATTTTCTCGTTCACACTCGTATATGTAGTACATTAGGGACAAAACTTCATTAAAATCTAGTCGTCAGTCTAATATAACCTCGTTCTTTTTATATACTTGGCGGCTTGCATCTACTGATTATTTTCAGTAAAGTCCGTTCCACATTGAAAAAAATACAAATTTGATTAGTTATGGTATTTGGTATGTGAAAAATATGGTATGTTTATATAACTATTTAAAGAGGAATAAATGATGAAGTTGGTCGTAAAATATTTTCAACTGGAAACTTATTGTTAGCGGGAGATTGTAGTTGGCGAGATATTTTCTACTTGGCTGGATATTATAGTTTGATGTTAAATATTATTTATGTAAGATAATCTAATCTTGTATTGATATTTAATGATTAATTTTCGTGTCATGTTGAATGTTATCTCAATTTATGCTTAATGTGTGATTGTTTGGTCTTAAATTTCATATACTAGAAGTATATTGTGCATTTTCATGTCATATATGGCCCATAGATCACACACAGTAAGCGATCAAATTGAAAATTTAGGCCCTCAAAATTGAAAAATAAAATCGCATATAATGTATGATTTATGCGTGCTTAATATTATATTCAGTCTTTAAAACTATATCCGAACAATGAATTTACTACATATAAATCAAGTTATTATTAAAGTTTAGGACCATTTTGTTCACAAAATAAAATTAAACATATACGAGATAATAATAATAATAATAATAACATTGAAGTTATAAATATATCATAAAATTCATAACAAGATCGTAAAAATCACACAACTACAAACAAAAACATAAAAATCAAAGAGCCATATGTCCTACATGTCATAAATACAGAAACTACAATCTATAAATGATCTCGATATTGGTGGACAATATGGTAATACTCTTCAAATGCATATAGCCTTTCTTGCACCATCATTATACCATGGCGTGCCTCCATCTCGAGTATCGTATCTAAATCATTCGTGTTATCCTGAGTCCATACATGATGGTTTGCCTCAACATATCTAACAGGTCATATTGAGTACGGGTTACCAATATGTACCACATGTAACTCATAAACCAAATAGGGGCAACAGTCGTACTAACTAACTCACCCTCATATATATATCACCTCTATGATGGATGAGATATTTTTTTCAACTATCCCAAGTCAATTCATCACATATAAACTTAGGTCCAACATGTCTACTTGTTCTGAATGTACCCCAATAGGCGTGCCACACACAGTAAATAATATGGTTCTACTATATCCCACGACCTCAACGTATGATCAATCTAATTAATCTCACAAAATGATCGCACATATCATTGATAATCATATGGTAGAAATATTACCTACAAAATCAGCAAAAAATATATTATATATTAAACTTATAAGTGCATAAAACAAAACAAAACATAGATTTTAAAGTGTAATCGAAAATTACATCAGTATCCGAAACATAGTTGTGGTGTGTCGAATATCATCTCAAATAGATTGGTTTAAGCGAACATTATGAGGTGCATAATGACACATATGTAGTAAGATGATAGCATACTCACTATATAACAAAGTTGATTACCGAGATGAGTAATAAAAAATCTAAGCTTCCATAATTGTGTTAAACCCGTATATATTGCTATTATCGTAGGGAAAACTATGTCCAATGGCATGGTATAATTGGGCGGAAACTATATGAACCAAATTATATATATTCGTTATAACATAATGCTGAAGATTGAGATAAGCTGCATTACGAGTCTTGTTGTCCAATATGGTACTACCTTAGACATATAACATATAATTTATGATAGCATGGTTGACACCATCATCGTCATAATAGCATCATGATATTAATTAAAAGAATAGGTTTTCTGGAACCAAGACAAATGAACATATTTCTCACCCTTACTATTTGGCATACTAATCTTTATTTGTAGGTATATCATTCTAACACCAAGTATAGCGACAAAAACCAGACATCTCTTATCCTCACCAAAACATTCAACATGCTAAAAGGCATACCTTATATGGGAACACCTCTAACGACATGGACGTTGTTAAGAGTCACCGTCATCTCGTCAAAAGAGAAATGGAATGACAATTTTTCTGCAGGCCAATGCTCGAGAAAGCCCTAAATCAAATGGATGTTGGTATACTAAAGGGAGAGACAGTCGATAAGAGGCATAATTGGCATACACATAAACTGATTACAGACTTTAGTCTAATGGCTCATATCTCATCGCCGAATAATGACGTACATAAAGTAACATCATATTGATAGAGTATCCTATAAAATGCATAAAAATAACTTGGTAAAAATACATGGAATATTATTAGTACAAAAAATATGGAATATCAATCAAATATAAGTTTTAAAGAAACTTACACCATCGGTGAAGACACTATAAACTTTGTGCTTCTTGTATTCCAGATATAACCGGGACAGATGGAGATTGGTATTTGTGAACACTTCATCTAGGGTTTGCACTCTGGATGGCCCAACATTACTCCTGCATACTTGAGAACAACATGCAAGAAGATGAGGAGAATGAGTACCTTCGTCCGATGACAACTTTGGATAACAACAATTATATTGTACTCTACAGAAACTAGGATCACGTCAAGTAATCACCTCCCGTTTTGTTGATACATGAGGTGGTGAGCGCTCACTTACATTACTTGTCACCTTACGTTTAACCATCCTAAAAAATTGAGTTTATGAATAAAAAAACCAAAACACAAATTACCATATGTTACGCAAACTATATACTTTAAAGTTATATATGTAGTGTATTAGTGTCGCACGAAATATAGAACGAGTCAACAAAACATACATGGAAGCATGTAGAAATTGCATATATGCAACAAAAAAATGCAAAAACTTGCATGAAGTATATCATGAAAGTCATCTTCATCGCATACACCATGCGATGAACCTCAAATTCGTCGCATGCTAGTTTATGATGAACTAAATTGTCATCTTGCGATGTTTTGAATGATGAAATTCACCCGCGATGTATGCGATGAACACAAAAAAAAAACCTTCCAAAACCTAAAAAACTAAATCACTCAAATCAAAACTATTATTTACAAATAAATATCATAAGCATAAATCGATCAATTCCACATAGTAATCAACCAACGAATCATCAACCAAACAACTAAAAATATATGAAAAACAAGTTTTTCTAATTGAGATTTTCAAACCTAAACTACTACAAAATTAACAAAAAAAAAAAAAACAAATTATATAATTATACTCGTATTGTGTACCTTAATCTTTTTGTAAAGTCGGTTTTGAATATATATGAATTCTGTAAAAAAAAATTAAAAAATAATATAAAACTTTTGTAGGATCTAGCCAATTTTTTTATAATTCTTTTTATAACATGATAAAATTATGAAAAAATATATATAAAATCTAACCAACTACTACTTCCTTCGAAAACAAAACGATATCTAATCGCACACTTTAAATTTTGTACGAACGTATCCAGACCGCCTTTAGCTAAAGAGGGTAATCGGTAGGCTCTTACATATTAATTTGATAAGACGGCATCTCATCACTATCGCATCATATCAGTAGCCATCGCTTCTTTCCTGCTTACTTAACTTCTGGTCCGTCACTTCCAATTTACACCTATCTAAATAATTACGCCACTTCAAAACTTATTGAACGACCTATATTTCTAAAATGGGTAATACTCCAGGAGTATTACAAATGAAAATATAATTAATGTTTTGCAGGAGTGGAGAGGTGGTGGATTCTCAGTACCCCTAAAAAAACATTACCAATTTTTTAGGCTTTAACAACAAAAAACCTGACCATATACATTTATGGTTCGTTATATTAGTATTTAGATAAATTTCGTAAAAATAGGTCCACATCTGATATTTAATCGATGGCACTGTGTATAAACTTCTTCAAAAACATTGACTCAATGCACATTTTTTACTTAAAACTTATAAATTGATGTTATATTTTTATTAAAAACATTTACATCTACAAAAAGTAGTAACATCCATGATAAGAAAAAAATACTATAAAAATTCTACAATATAAAACAAAACTTATCCTTATATATAAAGATTTTTTGGTACATTTCCTGCTAGTCTAGGTGGGTTCAGACTTGTATACTAGATTATGGACAAAATACGGTAAAGTTAACACTTAAAAGTATTTTAGTTTGATTTTAACAAATTTAAAGTAAAAAAATTTACGAACTCTAAATCATTATAATATATAGCAAATTTGACCTAAAGGGTTGAAATTAATGTTTTCGAAACATATACAATTTTTATCTATAAAAAATTATTTTTAATTTTCAAAATTAAAAAGTTATTTAGACGAAAATATTAATTTTTATTTCTGATTCAAAATCAATTGTATTTCATTTTAATTAGGGCAAACTTAACAACATAAAAAAAAAATATATCAAATCAAACTTGAGTTGAATGTTTAGAAAGCATTACCTACAATCATGTTTTGGTCTATACAAATTAGTATTATGAACTTTTTGGCAGTGTATTCAATTGATGAGCGGACCGCCAATTTTTAGTTTTTTTTTTTTTTTTTTTCCAGAGGGAACCCGCAGCCGCTATTCAGAGTGTAATGAGTGCGCACAGGGTAAACCCTCAGTCTGACGCGATAGCCTGCAAACCAACGCCAGAAGGTAAATCACACAAGGTGACAGGCTCAGCCGAGAAAGCGTATGTAGAGGGACTCGAACTCGTGACCTTTTGGTCATAAGAATGCCATACTCAACCAACTCGGCTACCCCCTTGGGGGCCGCCAATTTTTAGTTCTGTTTACTATAGGGGATGATCTCAAGATCCCTAAAACCATTCCGGATCACAATTTTTTTTTGGAAAATGTAATTTGTATAAAAGTAAGTCATTCACTTTTATTTATATTTGTATTATGATACTTTGTTGGACATTATATATAACTTTAATTAGACTTCTTGTGTGTAATGTCAAAAATTTTGTAATTACCATTTGCAAGGTAACTACCAAATGCACAAAGACAATATGATGTGTTAAGGAATGAAGCCATACAATAGTATTACTCGTATAGATATCTTTTTATCTAAAACTTTATTGTAAGTGGCTTATAAACAGAAATCAAGCAAACGCCGACACTAACGATGAAAAAAGTCAACCAATAATACTTTGAAGGATATTGTGGTATTTAAACAAGAAAAAGAAAATTGTTCTTTGGAAGATATGGTTGTAGTGAGGCGTTATCCATGTGGGGAGGCTGTTTTGAAGTTTGTGTAGGTTAAAGCAAAAGTTGTCAAATGTGCTAAGTTTCCGGTGGTAGAGAGTAAATATGTAAAAAAAACAGAATTGAAGCTATAGAGAAGAAATATTATATGTTAAATGCGTTAAGACTTATGTTGTTGTGACTGAGGGTTCAAATGTTCTTGAAGCCAAAAGCCAAAGTAGCAACCCAAAACCCAAGTTCGTCTAGATAAAGAGAGTGATTACTACTCTTGCCAAATCTATTACCATGAGAGCGCCTACTATTGAAGTTTTGACTAGTAAAATTGTAGGGTCTAAAATGATTGAATGAAGTTATATTGATGTGGGAAACCAACACATGTATCCGAGCTTGAAGTAGTAAATCATCTTTATGAGAGGAATGTGGTAAAAATATATAGTATTTAAGATCATGGTAATACCTTTGTGATTCCAATTTATTAACAAAAGTAAGGATGGTGAAGTCAAATTTATTGTCATAGGATAATATATTATATACACATATGTAGAGTTGGTATTTATAAGTGATATGCCTTCTAACTTCACCAAAGAAGTTGTGATTGATGAATGAGAGTCCCAACTAGTGAAAGAATTTTGGGTTTGTAAGAAAAAAAGCTCACAAATAAAATCGCGTATTGAACTTAAATCTTTGAGGGAGAAAACATTCGCTCAGAACGATGTCGGGATGGCTTCTTTATTAAAGTAGTTTGTAAGTAGAAAATTGATTAGAGATGCGGTTGAAGGTGAGGGTGAGTGATCATTCAATGCCAAAAATCCAAAAACAGATGACGACTTAGGTTTGAAAACCAATAAGGAAAATGAAAAAATAAATGACATTTATGTCTACTGTAAAGCCAAAGAACGTATGTATGGCTGAAGAGTTCGGGAATGATTATATCATTGTGATGGAGGCGATGAAATCCAAAGCCTTAGTTTGATGTAGTTGTGTCAGTCAAAAAGTTGAAGTGTGTAGATGACTTGATTAATATATTGAGAATCCATGGATGGGCTAAGATCAACCAATGTTGCATCGTTGATCGTCGAATGCTCTGAGCAGTAGGATCTGAGTCTTTCATCATAATAAGTGTGCCAAAGATCTTATATACAAACCTGAAAAACGCGTACTGTTGTTTCATGCTGAATATCTAAATATCACCTTATTATCATTCTAGAATTATGTTTATAAATAGTGGAGACTAGAAAACTATTAGTGAGTCAGCTTTTTCGAATGTAACCTCTTATAACCTCATCAAGTGGGTCATTATTTCGCACCAAAGGTTGGTAAAAATGGTATGTAATTGGAAATTTTGTGTCTTTATCAATCTTGACCATATAACATCTCATATACTTAAAATAAATACTCGAATTAATTTTTTTTCTTCATTATAATATATGATAGACGTCCTAACAATATCTATTGTCTATATGTTGCAATCGCCACCAATCATGATATTCATATAATTTTATTTTTCTTTAGTTGTTTTTTTGTAAGAGATGATGAAATCTTCATCTCTTTTGATTACTTTAAAATTAATGAAGTGTTTGTTGAAGTCCATGCTCAACATATTTAAGCTTTTGATACACCATTATGGGAGGCTATTGAACCCCGTTAGGGAGCTGGCTCAAATGTCATTAAAAAAAACCATACACTTCATATTATCATATGCTCCGTAAAACATCATCTCAATTTTCTATTGCTCTATATGATGTTATGGGTCGTTATTTCCTTTATACTTGTCCATCATGTGGTTGCTGAAGTTCGATGACAAATATTCATACAAGATTTTTAGGTTAAATGAAGATTATTCATCCATTAAGTCATGGCTTAAATCAGAATATAATTCATCGACTATTGCATTTTCTTTCATTTAGTCCCTTGACTAAAAAATCACCGGTCATGGTCCATGGACTATTTAAAATCTATAAATTTAGTCCACGCGCGTGGTCTTTTTCCTGGTTCAGCCACGTGTCCCATAGTTAAATGGTACGAGTCTCACAAATAGTACCTCAACTTTTATTTCCATTTTTACCCTTATAATTTAATAAATTTTTTTATCTTTTTATTCTTCTAAAAGAGAGTATCACAAAAAAATTATAAAAATATTAAAAAATAAACAATAAATAAAAGTCGATGGTAAAATAGTAAAAAACAATTAAAAATATTTATTTTGCGATACTCTATTTTCATATTTATGGTAACATAATATATCTTATGATAAATAAATATATTGTGCATATATATTAAATATGTTTGTAATAACTATTCTTATACGAATTTATCGTGTTATTAGATTTATTCTTTACATGATGCATTATCTATCTGATTACAATAAAATTAACAAAATGGAAATCAATAAGATCTGATTTGGTCTCTAGTTTCTTAGGCAATGCTATTAGATTGATGACATCCGTATCAAGCTCACAAATTCATACATTTAATTTGAAAGGAAACTTGAAATTGGATTTTTATTCTTGAATGTTGAAAGGTTTTCAAGTTTGAATATTGAAGAACAAACAATAATAATATTTTTTTAAAAATAATATTTGTATAAGTAATTTTTGTTGCTTTAAATGTATTTTTATACATTTCAAAGATATTTTAATAATACTTATACTTATAAAATTTTGGGTTTTTGGTTTTTTTTTCTAATTAGTGCCGATGATAATTTGTCAAATTTAGCAAATATATTCTTTATATAAATAGAAGTTAATAACCAAATATACACACACCGATTTTTTACAAAAATGCATAGCATTTCATAACAATTAGATCATGTACATCACATGTTTCAAGGGGTTTATACGAGATTTTCTTACACGTAACAAATATTTTTTAAGGGTTCATTTTTTACAAACAAATGAACCAAACTACATCTTTTGAACCCCATATTTCTCATTCAAATGGATTATACATGTTATTATTATTTTGATTGAAAATTAAGCTGGCATGACATATATGGCTGCAAGTTTATTTATTTTTCAAATACTCTCAAATACGTTTCACGCTTCCATTAATAAAAGTCTAAATGGTTACACCAACGAAAATAGAGGTTTTTTTATTTAAAAAAAGTGTAAAACAAAATACAAATAAAACAAAGAAACGAAATAAAAAGTAATAATTTACAAAAAAAAGTAATTCAAATATCATAGATTTTTACCGGGTAAATATCTTTTTTAAAATAAAAATATATAAAAACATGAATTTCATTAAAATTTTGTTTGAGTTTTTAAACTGATTTTTTATGGATAGTTCTAAAAGTTGATTATATCAAAACTCCAACAACTATTAAGAGAATCTATTAATTCAAATTTTATGGCATGGAATACAAATATCAATAAACCCTTGGAGATTGTGAATTTAACATTTCCACATTTGGTGCTCCAATAGTGGATGTCACTACAATTGATACTTGGATGTGGGAACAGGATACCGAGATTGTTTATCTCCTGAAATTTGTGATGGTTTCTAGCACTTACATGCCTGATTTGGGCATTTCAGTTCCATGTACATCCAATATGATGTTGGAGACCTATAGATTATTGTCAAGCCCATAATCACAAACAATAATTTTCCCATATTCGTTTACAAGTGAGGTATATAGCAGTCACTAGTCATAACAAAAAGATGTTGACTCACCATTGTCGATATTGTCGATCGTTACTCTTTATATTTTGCTACCTAGAGGCCTTAGCCGTAACATTTTCCTCCAAACCCATAAGGTATAGGAGCTAGGATTTAAAATCCAATTTTTTGTTTTAAATATTTTCAGTATATATCTAATCACACAAAAACGTTTTTATTATTATTAACAAATGACCATGATTATTTGAGGACAATCATGTGATATTCGTTGTTATAACTAAAATTTCAAATTCACCCTCAAGTTTGGATAAGATAATAGTGGACCGATAACCTTAGTCCCTGAAGCCTTCATCTCATGCCTAAACCAGAGGAAGCATCATAGATATTGGAACAACTTAATGAGAGCCATAGTAGGAAAAATAAGAACAGAATACCAATAAACAAGTCTAATCAATATGATTAATTTAATAATCTGAAGTCTACTAGCATAAGATAGGTGTTTAGAAGTCCACAAGAAAATATGTGCACATATATCATTGAAAATATAATGATAACCGTTGTAAGAGAGCTGACCCATGAGAAGGGGAACACACATATATTTTACTGTAATTGAACCGGTATTGTATACCATGATATTGATTAAGTCTTATATACAAATGTGGTTCACTTAGAGATAAAATATGAATTTTACCATGAGTGACATGGAGGCCCGAGAGATCATAAAATACATTTAGACTATAATTTGTTAGGTTGAGGGAGTTAAGATCATTGATGTTGAATATCATTAGTTCATCTGCAAAACAGAGGTTAACAATCATAAGATCATAACATTTCATGTAGAATTTAAACTTTCTATTATTATTTTTCTTCTTAAGAATATTAGAAATGACTTGTATTATAAGGATGAACAATAGGAGGATAAATATATCACATGTCAGAGTAACTTTCTATCATGATTTTTTCTAATGGTTCGTCATTAATGTTGACGGTATGAAAACTCGTGAATATATATTAAATTATCTAAGTGATCATTGCATATGAAAAGTTTATGGCGACACAACTTTCCAAAAGCATGTGCCAACGAACATTATCAAGATCTTTCATAACTCATAAGGTTAATTTTAAGTGAGACCCCCAGATCTTTGCAATTTATTTGGTAACTCTGAATTAGTTATTCAGAGATGATATTGTATTCGAACCTGCTACGACCATAAATGAAAGTCGATTAAATTTTTTCAAGCATGTAAGAAAATAAGTCTTGATTATGTTTGTCAGGTCTTTAGATATAATCTTATAAATGACATTGTAACAAACAATAGGCTTAAAGTCCATCACAAAAAAGGATAATGATCTCTAAGAATAAGAGCGATAGAAGTGAAATTTAAATAAGGTTCAAGATGTACTATTCACAGAGATCATGACTCATGATATTCCATGGATATTTGAAAACCCCCGCATTGAAACCATCACGTTCGGGCTTTGTTACTATCAATATTGCATAAGATGTTTTTTATCTCCATACACGTTACATAGTGAATCATGAATGTCTTGTTTTGAAGGTTGACTTTTGTGAAAGAGTCGTGACTCGTGAGAGTCCTTTGTAACCAGTTGGGTGACCGATATTGTAGAAATTAGATAAGTAGTTGACAAAAACATTAGTAACCTTGACAGTTGAGGTTACAAAGTTCCTAAATTAAGACAATTTTATTACGTAATATACAAACTTGATATTGGTATGTAAAAATTTGTGTTACAGTCTCTCGTTTTGAACCAGACTTTTTTTTAATATTGTTTGAAAATGATTCCTCAACTTCGCGGAGGAGGAAGTTTCGATCTCCGTCAAGATACGAATAAAGTTGTGGAAAATCCTATACTATTGAGATTGAACATTGAAAATATAAATTAGACATTGATGACGTGAAAATCTATATTACTATATTCTGAACGGTTAAGACCGCGAAAGCTAAATTGGAACCGAATCGGGTTTTTACAAATTTATATCATTTATTTAACGAAAATTGAAGTATCTTATTTGATGGATATAACATCATTGTAATTAAAATGAGAAAATGCATGGTTAAAAATTGTTTAAATTTTAAAATGATGATAAAATTAATGTTTATCCCATTCTTAAAAAATGACCGTTTAAATAATAAGGAAATATTGACGTAACTTAAAACATAACGTATAAACTAACCATATAAAATATAGTGAGTAAGCTTTAATAAGAAGTTTAAAATAAATATATTATGGTATTAATATCCATGGAAATTAGATGGTGAACTTTCTAGCAAGAGTCTATAAATGTTGTGACAGCAGATAATCTGAGGTGAAAGCTAAGGATAGTAGTAGTAGTACATGTAAAACTAGAGTGGAGTAGGATATAACAAAACAATCTTCTTTTTATTTAGACAGTTTTTTCTTAGCTTTACCTAGAGACGGAGATATATAATACGGCTTCGTATATTTCGTGCGCGTGCAATTTTTTCCTGAACTCCTTGGAATTAAAGGTATAGGACAATAGGTTAAAAGTCATAAAGTTTTAATATAGTCATTTTTTAAATCTTAAAACTATTATACTCCTTATTGAGTAACAACAATCTCAAACATAATAACAACAATCTCTAACAACAATATACCCTGCTAAATATTTTTTATTTTAATTTTAGGAATATATTAAATAAATTATCAACAAGGTTACATATTATTCGAGATATTTTTCGAATATCAAAGTGAATCTAAAAAAACTTATTTATATATATATATATATAATACATTAATAAAAAAATTACAGTGGAATCAACTCATACTAAAAAAAACATCGAATAACTCTAGACTGAATTACTCAAAACTAAAATAAAAAACACCAAAACTTAAAACATAAAACTCTAGATCTGTAATTAAAATAGGAAACAATATAAAATAAACCGTATAGATCGAAGTAGTAACTCTAGATCTGAGATTGTGGAGGCGACGTTCTCTAAGGTTTTCTATAGAGAAAATAGGGTAAAAATACCATTGGTCCCTCTTGTTTTTCATTTGTAACAAGTTAGTCATTTTCTTTTGTTGGCGTAATAAACCGGTCCCGTGTTTCAAAAGGTGGAACAAATTAGTCCTTATTTTCTACCATAAACGCCTTTTGACCGGCCACATCAATGTCTTACGTGGATCGCTCATGTGACAATAAGAAAGTAAAATTAATTTTACTAACCTACTCTCTTAGCCTGTATTCTTATAATCCAACCCACTCAATAATCTGATCTGACCCAATCTAATAACCCAACTAATTCAACAACTCGGTCTAGCTTATCTAGAAACCCAAACCATTTTAATAAAAGATTATTACATTAAATTATGATGTTCATTATTCATCCTACACTAAGTAATAGGATTGGTTATTTATATAGCGTCAAAATTTGTACATTTCGTCGATGTGAGATTGGGTTGCAATTTTCCTTATAGCTTATAAAATGGCATAAAACAGTTCGAGTAGTATAATAGAAGATTTAAAAGGTTTGACCATCTCTAAAACGTTACTTACTTTGGGTATATAAATAGAAGGATCCTCTCTCTAACCGAAGCTACAAGATTCTTTTTTCAGTATATAAATATAAGTATCCTCTCTAACCAATTCCTTTTTCAATATTGAGTAATAGCAACATACAAAATTATGATCCAGATAGATAGATTTATATTTTATTTACTACATGGAACAGAACAGTCTCCATTACTAGTCCTCACATAGTACAAAATTAGAGGTTTAAACCCATCCTAATCTAGACCAGATTCATGCTTTAACCATCGGATCCCATCCAGCAATCACATACTCAAGTGCAACCTTAGTTTTCACAAAAGGTTCACGAGAAAACAGTTTCTGTAAAAACAGGATCATGATGGAAAGGTTAGGCACAAAAAAAAGGCATATGATGAAATAATCCTATAGTAATAAAAAAAAATATTATGACTCATTTGGGACATGGGAATATGAGCGGTTTTGACTAACTTACCTAAACCAAATAGTCTAATTCGGTGTTCGGTGTAAACACGAGTCGAAAGTATGAATAAAAAGTAGTCATTCCCAAGTTAATAATAATTCTAAACTAATATAATCTTAATCCGGTGTACCAAACATTTCCTTAATATATTACATATTGATTGGTGACACTGTGGAGGCCATTTAGGCAGATAAAATTAGCAACTTTAACCAGTGCAAGTACCTAACAATTAAATCCCAAATCCACCATCATTTTTACTTTTATAATTTACAAACAGAAAGGATAAGTGTAAGGTGTGTAAAGTCTTTTTTTTAATGTAATACAATGAGCTATCAAGCACAGATGGCTGGATGCTTATTAAGTGCAGCTAGATACTCAACAGATGTGGCCGTATGGGATTTTAGAAAGTTAAGAACTATTTAAAGAACCTTTATGTAAAAATTTATGTTATGGATCATAATAATACGGTTTTATTATTACATTCCTCTTTTATAAATAATTAATAAATATTTATAATACCAAAAGTACTATAAATGCATTACCATTACCCATTACCACAACCGAAACACACTTCAGAGCCAAATACCCGTGTGTAGTTGTTGAGATATGTCAAGCTTTCAAGCACAATCCAATTGGGTTGAAATTGAGAAATTACAATCCCACATCGACTAAATGGTCCAAGGTTTGACGATATATATACTAACACAATCCTACTCTTAGTGTATCGTGAATAATGGAGATCTTAATTTACTAAAGCTAATGTAATAATTTTTTATTAAAATGATTTGGGTTTGTAGATATGCTGGACCGAGTTGTTGAATGGATTGAGTTGTTAGATGGGTCGGGTCTGATTATTTAGTAGGTTAGGTTATTAGAATAAGAGATTAGGTAAAAGTAAAATTAATTTTACTTTTTTTACTGTTGCCACATCAGCGGTCCACGTGGGGACGCTGATATGGCTGGTCAAAGGGCATTTATGGTATAAAACATGGGTTGAGGTCAATAAATAATAATTTGTTTTGCTTTTTGAAACACACGAGACCAGTTTATTACACCGACTAAGTAAAATGACTAGTTACAAATGAAAAACAAGAGGGACCAATCGTGGTTTTTACCGAAGAAAATACCATAGAAAGAGGTGAGACTGTTATATTATTAATCTAAGTATATATAGAAGTGTACAACAAAATGGAAATCGTGGAAAATGAGACTACAAATGTGACATCTAGTTTAGCCAAAGATTTGGTCCAACGAGGTTTGGATGGACACGTGTGCGGTCTGAAGATAAAAAAGGTGATGAAAGATATTTTAAATATGAACAGGTTTGATGAAAATGTTGGAGATATGATGGTAAGTCATATTTGATTAAAACTTTAGACTTAGTTTTGAGGCCTTATATTCCTATATAGATCAAAGTAGAAAACAAACTTTAGACTTATGAGAACACATTACAAAAATGAGAACTGAACCATAAGAGATCTGATCTTCGACTGGACGAGAGAAACGAACCAGGTTGGATGACGAGACCGATGTCCATTTGGCTTATATAGATGAATATTATGTCTCTCTGCATGATAATGTAGTCGTAGCTAAGAGAGAAGGTATATCTAACAATGAATGTGTGCCTAGTTAGCATTGAGTGGGGAGACGTTGTCTATGGATTTTTAGAAAAACAAAACCCTCGATATGTGATAAAAATTTAAACGACCACCTATTTTAATTCTTTATTTTCATTTCCATCCCAACAACAATTATAACAATTAAATTATTTATGATGTGATGTTATGATTTTTTATAAAAAAAAACCATTTATTTATATGGACAATTAAATTATATATTTTAAAATATATGCATCACATCATTTTTTGGATGTGTTAGTTTAATAAACAACCAGTTTTTCCTCTTAAATTATATTATAATGGTTACATGATTTGTCCATTTTCTTGATTGGTTTCTTTGTTTAGATGTATATGTGACCAAATAATCATATATATATATATATATACATACATGACTAATTCGGGGGTAATATGATACGATTTAAAGTTGGTGGATTAGTTATCTATTAAATTTGATAATACAAATAAATGATATGGTACGTTTTGAAGTCAAAAAACCAAATTGTCAAAAACTATTAGGTGTAGGTTAGAAGTAACTCTTCAACAAATGTATTACCGAATGACTACATAAACATGGTTGGATCTTCCGATTACATGTATAGGAAAAAATAGTTGAAACTGTAAGTCGTGACTAAAATGCAAAGATGTATACTGAATCATAAGGGGTAAGACAAATTGTAAAAAATGTTGACTATCAAATTTAATGAGATATATGTTGATCCAAAGTAAGTTGGTCTGATGTGAGTTTATCTGAATTAGTATGATTTAAAATGAGTTGGACCGAAACATAAGACTCGAACCAAACGGGATTATTTTATTTTCTAGATTTCTTATTTAATCGGGTTTCTTACTTTGGTCTTCATATATTAATTTCATTTCTTAATAAAAAAAGTCTTCTATATTAATTAGGTTTCTTATTTATAAGGCTTTTTATATGAATGAATAAAGAATTTATTAAAATTGTTGATTTATATGATTTAATCTATAGTGTTTATTGAATAATTATGGTTTTCTATAAGCCTATAAATAATATAAGATATACAATACAAGTGTGTGGCGAGATAGTTTCACGGGCAACATATTTCTTAAGAAATAGACAATAGTCGAAGTATTTTGAGAGATAAGTGATGTGAAAGATAAACACTAAAGACATATTTTTTGAATCACATCATCTTCGTAACAAAGACTGATTGAACACTTCATGGCTGAAGTCTGTATGTAATCTACTTGTTTTATAAAATATTTTTAGTTGGCCGTAGATGTAGGATTTATTCACAACCGGAACAACTTTAACTTTGTCTTGTGTGTATGGTTCAATTTTGATTTTTTTATGTGTTTATAATCTCGAACATGGTAAATTTTTATTATAATATCGATAGTAGCATCTCGATACTTGCTTTGGGAACGCATATTTTTCCCAACAATCTGTAAAATGGATAAACCAAAGAATAATATGGTACATTTTAAAATAAAAAACTAAATATTTATAAAACATATAATCAATGAACCAATTAAGAATCAAAATCGTAAGTTAAACTATATGTGAGAGATTTTGTTATTTTTATTTTTTGTGTAAATTAAAATTAATTTTCATACACATACTATGGGGATATGAAGTAAAAAATAATGATATAACTATCAAATTATTAAAACAAGCGGCAGACACCTAATCACTAAAAAATACTACAATTTTCTACATTTAAAAAAAAGGCATAAACATTGGTTTATAGGTGAAAAAAGGTTTATATGCGTGGGTTTTGATAACGTGAATGATGTATATCGGTAGAGAAGCCATTTGATATCAAAACCAATTGGTTGTAAGCGGTCTATATGTGATAAATTATGCAAACAAATGCCACATTGTTTTGTTTTGTTCCTCTACAAAGTTCCTATGACATACTTCTTAATCCACTTGTTTGTTTTTTTAACGTAGTCATTACTCTTTAATATCTACCCAGTCTCATATATCGCTCCAAATCATATTGATAAAAGAATAAGCAAACAATAAATGCTGGATTGTTTTGAGCTTGATGAGTCCGGATTTTATCACCACTCATTATGAGGACCGGACAGGGGCAACTTGGACAGGATCCACCCACTAAACCATCCGAACTGAACTAATGTATTAAAAACTTAATCACTTCATGACTAAGCTAATTACCTACCTACTTAAAAACTAATGGGTCTTTGAACTTGACCCGAATTCATAATCATAACCCGAAAGCCCATGTGCCCCAAGGTTAAGGGTATAAATACCCAACCACTTTCATTTAATGAGGGTAAGGAAAATTAAATACAACCATGCAGCTCAAATCTCTCACTACAATCTACTAAACATTAAATACCCTTGAAATACCTCAAAACTTTAGACAAAATTACCCTCAGTTGAAATTAATCCTCACCAAATTGGCGACCACAGTGGGAGGAGAAGGTGCCTGAATCTAGCATTCAAAACCATCAGGAAAAACCAGTTCGGATGAATCCGGACGTGCAAGAAGTACCACCAGCTTTGGCTGAAGTGGTGGGTGAGAATGATGAATATATTATTGAGGAACGAGATAGGTTAAAAGTTGAAATAGAAGCTCTGAGGGCTGCCAAGAGGGTAGAGATGGGCACAAAAAAGAAGTCTAAGGCATCACTAGCTCATCATACTAACAATCCAAGAGAGCATGAGCCATCAAAAACCCATGTGAGTGCAAAAAAGACTCATGCTAGCTCAAAAAAGTCTCATCGGTCTAAACCGGTGGAGAGCTCTGATTCAGACTCAAAGTCTTCCAGTAGCTCCTCAAATGAAGATGGAGTCGAAGAATCTTTGTCATCCAGCAGTGATGAAGGTCGTTCTAAAAAGAAACAAATGTTGGTCAAGATGTACTCAAGAAAAAAAGATAGACATGGAAGGTTGAAGAGGCATATGGGAAAATGATCGTCTCATGGTCATGGCCGGAGACATGTAAATCCATTGTTAATGAATTCTTGTTCTTCCATGATGAACCAGGTATCTTTGCAACTCCAAACGAAGATACGGTTTTCAGTCGTGGCCGAAATTGGAGACAATCTCCATTGTCCTCCAAAATACTCTATGGGAACCTTCCTAAGAGGTTTGACTGTACGTAAATGGAAAAATATGATGGTAGTAAAGACCCGGATAACCGCTTGGAACAATTCCAAAAATTTATGATGAATTTTGATGATGGCGACAAGTTACTTTGTAGAGCATTCTCCCAATCTTTTACGGGGAGTGCTCTGAAGTGGTACAATAGTTTGCCACATGGTTGCATCAGAAATTTCGACACTTTTTGGGTGACCTTTCGGAGGCAGTTTGTTGTAAGTAAGGAAGTGAAGGGCAATGGAGACACGATTATCCATTGTGCCCACGAACCAAACGAATCATTAAAAGAATACATAAGTCATTTTATAAATACCAAAAATGGATTGGCTGATTGCTTTGAACAAGTAGCAATAGATTCTCTAGGCAGGGCTTAAACCCTGGAAACTTGGCTGATTCAGTAACCAGAAAAAAGGCCATGACATGGGGAGGTCTGCTGAATTAGGTCGGAAAGAAGATTAATATAGATGAAACAAAGAAAACTATGGTGCACAGACAGGTGAGGTATGCTCCTGCTGCACCAAATCCAAACCAAAACCAGTCCGGGAACAAGGCTAGGGAAGCCGGGCAGGGTCATAACAGAGCCAAAGCTCAGTCTCGGCCAGCTGCACCAGCCCAGAGTCAGCAATCCAGAAATAAATGAGGGTCTTGGGTTCAACCGGAGTGGTTTCCTGAGTTGAAAGAAAATGTAGCCACCATTTATGACAAAACAAAAGACGAAGTACACTATAGAAGGTCGGCTGCATTACAGTCTCCTAGGGAGAGCCGTAATAATTATTTCTGCCAGTATCACCATGCTACTGGTCATACCACTAAGGATTGTATTGCGTTGAAACAAGAAGTGCAAAATTTGATTGAAAGAGGAAAGTTGGGGGCGTATGGTAAAAGAAGAGGTGGAAATATGCCTGATAGCACTCATCGGACTGGTCCAAACAATACAGGCACATCAGCTCCGGATAGGGCTATGGTGATAATCGAAAGGTTCGATGTATAGTCAGAATACTTGGACCCTGATCCAACCCGGAGTAAAGTGGGCGTTATCATGGAGCATTACAAACATTGTCCAGACTTATTAATTTTTTGAGTCACTTACAATATTCAGAGGGGATACCATGACTGCACCAACTGCTTCTTCAAGAAAGAGGCACGCTCATATTTTAGCTACCTAGCTTGAAGGAGGCATGACTTCCTATCAATCGCAAATTCCTTTTCCTTTTATTGTTTTTTACGAGGATGACTTGAGGGATATTGCTGGTCCACATGAAGATGTTGTCATAAGAGCATCCATTGGAGGCAATGATATAAGACGAATTTTGGTAGATACCGGAAGTTCAGCCAATATTCTCTTTTTAACTTCCTACAAAAAAATAAAGAATCCAGCAGTAATTCAGTGTTCGAACAGGTCAATTGTGGGTTTCACTGGAAGCTCAACAGATGTGATCAGGGAGTTCGAGGAGGAGGTTTTATTGGGCAAAGGCCCTTTTAAAAAGATGGTTAAAGTACTATTTTTTGTGGTGGATTGTCCCACTTGTTATAATACTATTCTGGGGAGATCTTGGCTCTTCAGGATGCATGCAGTGGCTTCAACAATCCACCAATGCTTGAAGTATGTTGTGCAAGGACAAGTGGGAGTTGTTCGAAGCAGCCAAAAGGTAGCAAGGGAGTGTTATGCGACAGCACTGGCCCCTCGAACATGTGGGGCAGTCCGGATCAATGAGGAATAGCAGTTTGAGGGACCCTCTGGGGGAGATGGTGAAATTGATGACCCCAGAGAGACCCCTGGTGTTTTAATACCGGTTTAAGAAGTTGAAACTCACTCTCTGGCTGAAGGAAAAATTGTTAAGATATGATCCAAGATGACTTCAGAATTAAAGGGTAACATGTTAGATTTTTTGAGGGACCATCAGCATGTCTTTGCTTGGTGCAATACTGATGGAACCAGAGTACCAGCAAACATTATATCACATCAATTATCCATCCGAAGAGACATATCACCTGTTGTACAAAGGAGGAGAGCCTTTTCTAAGGAAAAGGCTGATGTCATAGTTCAAGAAGTAGATCAGCTTACTAAAATGGGGCACATAAAGGAATCTCAATACCCTTTATGGACAGCCAATCCGGCGTTGGTAAAAAATAAAAATGGTAAGTGGCGTATGTGCATCGATTTTACGGATCTTAATAGAGCTTGCCCAAAATATCTATATCCAGTCCCCCGAATTGATCAGTTGGTGGATTCCACATCTGGGAACAAACTGTTGTCCTTTATGGATGCCTTCTCTGGGTATAATTAGATTCAAGTAGATCCGAAGGATCAAGAACATACTATATTTGTCACTGATAGGGGCCTCCATTGTTATAAATAATGTCGTTTGGGTTAAAAAATGCTGGGGCTACTTATTAGAGGTTGGTAAACAAGGCCTTTGCTGATCAAATTGGAAGAAACATGGAAGTTTACATCGACGACGTGATGGTGAAAAGTGTGGACGAAGAGCTACACTTGGCAGATCTCCAAGAAACTTTTGCCAACTTGGTGAAAATAAATTTAAAGTTAAACCCATAAAAGTGCGTTTTTGGAGTGCAGTCTGGAAATGTTTTGGAATATGTGGTAAGTGAGAAAATACAACCTAATCCAGACCAGCTTAATGCTTTACTACAAATGGAGCCTCCTCGGAATATTAAAGAAGTACAAAGATTAACCGGAGGATAACTGCATTAAACCATTTCATTTCAAGGTCTTCGGACAGGTGTGCCCCGTTTTTTCAAACTTTGAAAGGTGAAAAGGACTTCAACTGGTCCCCACAGTGTGATGAGGCCTTCGATGAAATTAAAAAGCATTTGTCTTCCCCCAAGACTTTGTTTAAACCTATTGATGGAGAAACTAATGGTGGACAATTATCCTCGTCCGGTGTACTATATCAACAAAAGCTTGATAGATGTAGAAAAACGATATTTGAAGCTTGAAAAATTGGCATTAGCCCTGGTAATTGCAGCAAGGAAAATGAGGCCCTATTTTCAGGCTCATTCTATCACCGTCCAGACTTCTTTTCCTTTGAAAAATATTCTCCAAAAAGCTGACATCTCAAGTAGGATGACCAAGTGGTCAGTAGATCTGAGAGACTATGATATTGATTTTGCTCCTCGAACAGCAGTCAAAGCCCAAGCTGTGGCTGATTTCTTAGTTGAATTCCATTGAGATAGGGATGCTAAGCAAGCAACCGGTGTAAAATATAAAAAATTCTTGGTCGTCCGGACTAATGGTGGATCAAGTACCATGGGATGTGGTGCTGAGATATGTTTAACCTCTCCGTACGGTGACAGAATGTACCAAGCTATATGTTTTGCCTTAAGGGTTTCCAATAATGAGTCTGAATATGAAGCTGCTATAGCTGGTTTAAAATTAGCACTCATCTGTGGAGCTAAGAGGGTCAGGTTAATGAGTGATTCTCAACTTCTTATCCATCATGTTGAAGGTCAATCTGAAGCCAAGAAAGAGAAACTGATTAAATACTTGTTCATCCTTAAAGAAGTTGCACTCAACTTCAAAAGCATCACCTATGAGCACATACCCCGAACGGAAAATACGCTAGCAGACTCTTTGGCAACCATAGCCTACTCTGAGTCATACCCTTGGATACATGTGCAAGAGTGCCTATCTATTCATATTAATCAGGATAAAGAAGAAGAAAGTTTGAATATACAAGTAAAAAAACCACAAGATTGGAGATTTCCAATTCTTCAATATCTCTCAGATGGCATCTTGCCTCCGAAGAAGGAAGTGGCAAGAAATATAAAATACAAAGCTCGTGGTTTTGTCATCCTAAGGGATGTTCTTTATAAAAAAATCCTATATTAAACCTCTCCTACGATGTCTGGGAGTTGAGGAGTCCCAAATAGTGCTCTCCGAACTGCATGATGGTGAGGGATCAACTCACTGCGGGTTCAGGGCTATAACAAGAAGAGTTTTGTTAGCTGGGTACTACTGGCCCTCCATAATGCAAGATGCTAAGGATTTGGTAAAAAAGTGTGACCCATGCCAAAGATACAGCAATGAAATTCATATCCAAGCTATCCTTTTAGAGTCAATTTCTGAACCAATACATTTTGCTCGTTGGGGGCTGGATTTGGTAGGGCCTCTACCCATGGCATCCGGAGGGTGCAGAACTATAATCGTTTCCATTGATTACTTCTCCAAATGGATAGAAGCAGCTCCATTGGCAGGTACAACATCGAAAGCTGTTATAAAATTCATCTTATCCAATATCTGTTGCAGATTTGGAATTCCACAAAAGATAACCACAGACAATGGGCCACAGTTCGACAACAAAGAATGGAGAATTTTTGCGCCTCTAGAGGCATACAACATTTCTTCTCTTCTCTTTTCCACCCACAAGCAAATGGTCAGGTCGAAGTGGCTAACAGGACCATCTTGTCCGGTCTTAAAAATAATTTAGAGGGATCTGCTTGAAAATGGCCAAGTTATCTACAAGAAGTATTATGGTCCTACCGAACCACTCCTAGGGTTGCAACACAAAAATCTCCCTTTGCTTTAGTGTATGGGATGGATTCCATAGCTCCCATAGAGGCTACTTTTCCTTCTTTTCGAGTTCATAATTTCTCCGAACACGCTAACGAAGTGGCAGTAAGAGGCCAACTTGACTAGATGGACGAAAGAAGAGTTAAGGCTCACCTCAGAGCCACACACTATCAAGGCCTGATGAGAAGTAAGTTTGTTTCCAAAGTTAAAAGAAGGGATTTTCAGCCAGGAGATAAAGTATTGAGGAAAGTCTTCCTATACACTAAGGAGAAGCAGTTCGACAAGCTAGCTCCAACTTTGGAAGGACCCTATGTGCTCATTGAAAAGCTTAAGCCTGGGGCATACCGGCTTCAAGAAAAGGATGGAAGGGTTTTGGATCACCTTTGGAACATTGAACACCTCCGATTGTACTTGGAATGAAACCTATGTAAATATTTACTTGTTTAAAAGTTTATGTAAATATTTGGGGGCATACTCTTTCCTACCCTGGTGGCGTGGGGAGGTTTTAATGAGGTGTCCAGGCTTTTCAATAAAATTCGATGCCTTCTTAAACGATTCAAAGTGTTTCAGTTAGTGTTTTCTTTGAAATTTTCTATCAATATCAGATCAAATTGAATTGATAGAGTGATGACTACTTAAACATTTGTCATCGGAGAATTTAAACACTCTCACTTTAAAATGCAGGCAAACTAACTAAAGGTTGTTTAAACATTAGCCACCAAAGCTGAAAAACTATGAAACAATGCAAGTTTGCGCAAAGTAAAATTGCCCATTAAGATATACGAAGTGCCATGTCCACCCAAGGACTTTGAGTTTTCAAACAAAAGGTTTATCCGAACAGGAGCCGGACACGATTACAAAAAATGCCTTGGCCATCCAAGGACTTTGGTCCAATCACAAAAAATAAAAAAAGAAGAGATAATTGATACTTTAAGACTAAACTTTCTTAGATGGCCCAGCCTCATTTGGTTTCTTCTTCCTGGGGTCATTATCTTCCTCATCTGGACTCTCCCCGGTCTTTTCTTCTTCATCGGTTGTGTCATCCCAGCCACTGGAGTAATCATGCCTGTCACCATCAGCCATCGTGTGAAAGTGGAGGTCTTCATACTCTACCAAACTCCATAAATCTCCTAGCGTCCTCTTCGGGAATTTCTCATGAAAGAGCAAGACCATGTCCGACTTCACTTTGGCATAATTTTCCTCCAGAGTGTCTATCACTCTGTTGGTATAAGAATCAATCCTAACTTGGATTGTTTTCTCTTGCTCCTTTAGCAAATCAGATTTTTCTTGTACAGCCTTGGACACGGAGTCCTCGAGCGAGATCTTGTCATTAGTTAAAGTCTGAATGACCTTATCCTTAGCCCTCACCTCCTCTTTTGAAGAAAAAATATTTTTCTCCAAGTCAGATTGCTTTGATTGGAGTTCTTTGATAGTTTCTTCCGAAGTGGCTAGCTTTGTGGCCCAATCCTCCTGGATTTTCTTCAACTCCTCATTTTCCCTCTTCAATGCATCAACATTTTGATTGGCAGTGAGGAGGTCGCTAGACAATTTCTCTTTGTCAGAATTGAGGGTATTGATGATGGCTGACTGATTTCGTACTTGCTTCTCCAAAGTAAGCACTGGCTGGATATTACTCAATATGGAGTGAGTGATGACGTATCTTTCACTTGAGACAGAAAAATACTTACCATTGAATGTGAAGATGTTTGAAGAACTTGGGGGGAGGTAGGGCCCAACAAAATCGTCTTTGGGGAGGTTTTCGAAGTAAAGACCAATCCCTTCAAGCCCACTGATATCGACGCCATCAATGCTGATGTCCCCTCCTGCACCCCCTCCGGTTTGAAAGTCACCAGGGATCTCTTCTGCTTGAGTGGGGTCAGTAGGGTCAACAGGAGGAAGGGGCTCCGGAGGCCGAAGAGAAACTCCATCACCCTTGGAGGTTTTCTTCTTTTTGGCCTCCCTATCCTTGCCTTCTGCTCCCTGTTTCCTGTCTTTCTTAGGAGCTTTTGAGGATTTTTGAGATCCAACCACTTATCTAATACTTTCATGCTCCACTACTTGTAGAAGAGCAACATCAATATGTCCTTGGTCTGGCCCCTCTGGGTTTGTTGGAGCAGTTTCCTCTACTTCGGTAGGATTGGCTTCAACCATACCAGGATTGCATTTTCCCTTCTTTCCCTTCATCTTTCTTGGGGCTTTAGCTCTACCTGACAGATACATCGATCCATCCTTTGCATCTGTCCTCTTGAGGATTACTTCCGGAGGGGGTGGAGTGGTTAATTCCGCCCAAGATAAGTCCTTTCGGTCAGTTGTATTCCAAAAGTAGGATTTTGTTAGATTGCCTCCGGTAAAAGTGTTGTGGAAGTGGTTTCCACACTTCTTAGCAGCCCAAGCATTTAGCTTGGAGTAAGTAGTCTTCCCAACCTTTAAGTAATCATTAAAGTCCTTAGGAAGCACTACCAAAAAAACAAAAGAAGACAAGTTAGACAAACAAATTTGTTATAAGTAAAGATGGAAATGTGATATGAGATTCTTACCATCATTTCACCATCTGCTGGTAAGCAGGCTTGGGTTGACACCGGTTTTAATCTTCCTCCCATTCTGCCAAGCACCACTAATAAACAAGAATTGAGTCTTCCAGTTTCTTTCTGACTCAAGTAGGTCGTCCACTACCTTGTAATCATCACCAATGTTGAAATGATAGAAAGGGATAACGTGGTTTCTGCAAAGGCTAGCCACAGCTGCAAACTGATCCATTTGAAGAGGGATTCTGGAGAGCCTGGAGGCCATAATACAGGCCATGAGGGTATACCAAGAACTGGGGATCAATTGGCTTGGGCAGAGTTTGATGAGGTGAAATTATTTGACGATCTCTGGGTCTAGGGGAAACCTCTGCCCCCAGTTGAATAGCTCAGTAAAGAAAAATATCTCACTGAGCTTACAATCCATCGGTGTCTCCGGATCCACCGGTATCCTCACTTTGACATTCTCTGGGATTCCCCATTTTGTTCGCATCAGACCCAATTCGGATGTATGGATAAAAGCATAATTAAGTTTCTGCAAGGCTAGCAGGTATTTGACACTTACCTTGTGGAAGAAAGGTCCCACTTTTCCCACAAGGCTCTCCGGCAGATCCGGATGTTTTAAACATAGTTTCTTCTTGCCCTTGTCTTTCTTGGCAGCAGTAGTCTCACTTGTTTGCCCGGAGACGTCGGACTCAAAATGGGCTTCTTCAATGGAATCCTCCAGTACTTCTTCCATTATTATGGAAGGATTATCAGTTGTTTTTGGGTGAGAGGAACTGGTGGTTGGCTCAGTAGGCCCTCCGGGTGGTTGGGCAATACTAACTTCTTGTGGTCTGGACTCCGGTTGGGGCTCAGATCCAGAGGTTTCTTTCCGGAGACTTGAACTGGTTGCCTCCAGACCAGACAGCTTGTCCTTGGGAATTTTAATGGTTGCATCTGATCCTGCATTTTTATTTTTAGTCCCATACTTGGAAGACGTAGTTTTTGGAGCCTGGCCTTTCACCAAACGACTTCTTCGCCGGTCTGCTAGCTTCTCTAGGGAGGCGTCAGCATCCGATCCCATGGCAATGAATGGGGAAGGTCTCTTAAAGCTTGTAACTGCCTGCTCTGGTTCAACAACAGGCTCTGATTCCTGGACCGATGAGCCCGAAACGATGGGTGAAAGGTTGGACTGGAATAACCTCCTGGGTTTAGCACTCTTAGCTGAAGAAGATTCCCGGTTAGGCTCTGGACTTGGTGTTTCCGATTTGTCAATAGGGGAAACAGGGAGGCCTGCAACAATACACCTTTCTCATTCGACCTTTTGAGCCTTTTCTAATTCTGACAAGTTGAGCCACCCACCTTTTACTAAGGCGTTTCTTGCTGTGAACATAAACTCACACCAAAATAAGGTTTTTTTAGAGATGAAATCTTTGAAACTTAACAATGTAGAGATAATGAAGATGGTAAAACAGTGAATTGTGGACTAATTTATAGTAAATAAACAAAAGATGTTTCGATACCTAGGAGAATACGAAAGGATAATGTAATGATTAAGGATGGCGCTGATGTCACCCACATTAATTGAAGAGGTTACTTTTTGGAGTAAGTGGGAGCGCCGTTCTAGGAGGAAAACGGCCGGTGTGGCGAATCAGAGAAAGACACGTGTCCCACGATCTATGGCAAAACCGTTCAGTTTTTGAGAGCTTTATCAGTCCGGATAAAGTCGTTACACAATTTGAGATCTGTCCGGACATACATATGAGTGCAATGGGACTATTTTTAGGTCTTGCCAAAGGGCTTCGAACACAACCTAAAAAAGGGGCTACTGATGAGTCCGGATTTTATCACCACTCATTATGAGGACCGGACAGTGGCAATTCGGACAAGATCCACCCAGTAAACCATCCGAACTGAACTAATGTATTAAAAAATTAATCACTTCATGACTAAGCTAATTACCTACCTACTTAAAAACTAATGGGTCTTTGAACTCGACCCGAATTCATAATCATGACCTGAAAGCCCATGTGGCCCAAGGTTAAGGGTATAAATACCCAACAACTTTCATTTAATGAGGGTAAGGAAAATTAAATACAACCAGATAGCTCAAATCTCTCACTACAATCTACTAAACATTAAATACCCTTGAAATACCTCAAAACTTTAGACAAAATTACCCTCAGTTGAAATTAATCCTCACCAGAGCTGATCTTCTTATATGGGACATACTTGGTCAATCTCAACATAAGTAGTTTGTCCCTCGTTATAATAATACTTTTCATTCCAAACCACAAGAAAAAAATATGCTTTGGTGTGATATACAAGATCCATATAATAGTTGTAAACGGTATACGAACAAACCTTTATCTAAGGAAATCGTATGCACTCTCATTTTCCTCTTGAATCTTTTGTATACCATGCTTTGAACTTTTCATGAGATTTTGGTTATGGAGTGATGAATTTGGATCTTATTCATAATGAAAAATATATCTTAAATAACCGGAGTCTTTGTTATGTATTTGTAAATCATAAATACATTATCCCCTCATTAAAATTTGGTAAACTCATTGGTTCCATAGAGATTCCTACTTTGTAGTAGTATTTTAAAGCAACTTAGAAATGAGAGAATAATTCCATGATTTTAAATATTTAATGCCAAGTCCACCTTCAACTTTTGGCAAACATAATTTATACCAAGTAACCATTTGAACCTCATAATAAAGTTGTACAAAATTTAATAACGTGGGTTAATTAAACTCTCTAATAACAACAATAATGAATGGTTCATTATTAACAAAGTCAGTCCTGGTGAGTTCAATTGTTAGAGGTTGCCTTAAGAAATTGTAATATGTGTGTTTTAGTGAGAGAAAGAGTTATAGAGAGATAAAGTCAGAGCCCAATTGAGTTAGATAAAAAAGTGTTCAACCCCTTTATTAGTTCAGCTCCGGCCTTTATATAGAGGTGTTAGGATTTAGCTAAAAATGAACGGTTACATAAAGGGATAAATTACCCTTAGTCCTCAATAGAAATACATAATCAGATTTGTTCCATTAAACCTTTATTATTTACAATTTAGTCCATGAACTTCTACTTCCTTATCAAATTCTTTTCGAGCAAATAATAAATTGAGATTTAGAAAAACTGAGAGGTAATATAACTCATTCTAATATTTATAGAATTCAAAATGATAAAGAGGATACCATTTTTTGGTCTCTAAACAAAACAAGTCACCAAAACCATAAATCTCTGTTACATTTGCCTAAGTTCTATAAGATATAAGGTTCATAAATGTTTCTATATAGTTTAGTCTCCTCCAATTCTTAACACCTTTTGTATTTGCTTTTAATTTAAAAGGGTGAAAGTTCTTATAGTATATATGATGCATATACCGGACCCAAATATATTTATTTCTAAGAAACTTATACCAGAGTTTACATGAAAATATATAATGTAATTCAGAAGGTTTCATAGTGTTTAAACCCCTTTCATTATAGGGTTTACATAATGCATTCAAATTTGTCCAAGTTATTGTTTGAGTAGTTTTTTTAGAACCCAATAGAAGTTTGTTAAATTGTCTTTCAGTTATATTTATAACAGAGTTGGGAATGGTAAAACATTAAATATGATAAGTGGATTTATTAAATTCACATCAATTCATAATCTTGAATTTTGGTCATAATCTTCTTAACTAAGTCATCATAACGACTTGTCTTATTGCTGCTATGAACATTAATCACTAAGTATTTCATTGGTAAAGACTTGTTCTTGAAACCAATAACATCTTCAATTAACTTAACTCTATTTTTATTTATGTATGATAATGCTATAAGACTTGTTTTTCAGAATTTATGGAATTACCAAATATATCTTGTTGAGAAAGGTGTTCATTTTATTGATATTAATTTTGGAACCATTTGCATAGATGACAAATTCATCTGCAAACTCGAGATAATTTATCATAAGATTACTCATTGTGTTGTATCTCATTTCATGGATACATTATATTTTTTAAATATTATGTTAAATTGGATTATATTTTTATCAAATTTTATTTTATGTTAAATAACATAATATTTTATCTATATATTAATTCGTTATTTAATATATATATTTTTTCACTGTGTAAGGTATCCTTTTTCAAAAAATCCAATAAAACATATATTAAATGTTATAAAACGATTCTAAAAACAAAATAATTTTTTTTCATAATATCCAATTATTTGCAATTCTATTGTTTACATGACAAACTTGAATTATTTTATAATGAGATCCACTATTTTATACATAACAAGTATAACGATACAATCAATAATGCATATATAATATTGGTCTCATTCAAATTAGTTTTATCGACTTAGCAACTAGATTTTGAGAATATCTTTCGCAACCATTTTAAATTGATATCATATATATTATGGAAATATATGTAAATTTGAACTCCACTTTGGTGTCAGTCTAACATTCAAAAAAATATTAATCATAATATTTTTTTAGCAAGTCTAAAATCCCAATAATGTCTCAAACATAAAATAATTTGTTTCCATACATGGCATCTTCTAGCATAAATGTTATCACACTAAAATAAAAAATAAATTTATTGGTCCACTCTAATGTTCATTGTCGTCGACATGTTGGTTTTTTAACATGTCAGTGAGTTCTTATGGTATCCGAAATAAGTACCGTCAAACACATCACACACACATGTATAGTAGTTCAAATTGCATTCACTAAATACTTTGTAGTGGGGTTCAAATTAGTATACATACTATATGTATAATAAAACATAATCATATTACTATCAAACTATATGAAATAATATCATTAATGTTTTCTACAAATTTACCGTACCCATGAAGAAAAAACATATAATGTGTAGTTTATGCATCATATACAGAGTCGGTATGTATCATATTATGTAAAGTATAGTAGGCTCGGAGGCATCGACAAAGTAAAACTCGGTGGGCTCAAATATATAGGCCGCATAAGGATTAATAATCTACAATTCAGCACGAACACCATACTTTCTGTAATTAGAGAAAACATAAACGAGACACAACAAAATCGATATGTGCGTAGTAATGGTCAATTATTTAATAGGCTCACAATATCTACCATAAGAACATACCCTAAAAATATGGCTATATTTAGTACGATTTACAAAGAAAAATCAAGAAAAATATTGTTGGATTTTTTTATTATGATGGGTCGTGAAATACTTATTGATGCATTGGATATAGTCAACAATTGTGTGGTTAATAAGTAATCACATAAATAAATATCAAGCCAATTGATGAAAACCTTTTATGAAGCTAATTGAGAATTTATCATATCAATTTCTTATTATCTCAAAGATTCAATACAGGCATTGACACTGAAGTTTAAACTATAAAGTCTAAAGACTAATTTAAAACTACAAAAAGTTATGGCTATGGTATATGATCATAACAACTTAATTAATGGATTGTAATTGATAAGGGTAAGATTTATCCAAACCATATACCAGATCAGTAGAATATTGAGATAATTCGGTTTTACAAAAGTCTTGTAAAATAGGTTAAACAAATATGTAACAATGAAAGCATTTCATTTAATAAATAATAAATGTGGTTAAGATGAGTAAAATAATGGGGTGCAATAGGGCCAATCACGTGGCCCTTAGGCCCACCGTCATTATTATATAAATGAACACTTATTTTTAGGAATATTGAATAATTATTACTTTATTTTCACTTTTGGAAGGTTCCCTCTCTAATATTCTAGTATTTTTCTCTTTAGAGTTGTGCGCCCAAAAATATCTTTGACTCGTTGCTCCCTCCGTGTATTTTTATAAATATCACTAATTATTTTTAAATAAAAATCATAATGACAATTGCATATAAAAGTAAAGCAATATACATTCCTTCACACCATTGACTAAAATGAAATTTGAGTTATTCTTTCATATAAGACTATCTTGAAAGAAATATCATGATCATCAAAAAATATTGCACTATGGACATTATTGAATGAAATAAGGTAAGAACAAAAGTCACCATATGTCTACTTTATGTAAATTTTATTATTCTACATATATGGAAGTAATAAATATGTTAAAAATATAATTTATTTATGTATACATTTAGGATTCAAGTGATATGAATTCTAACAAATAGTATAAAAGACATCTTTTAAACATATTTGTTATAAATATTTTGTTCTGAAATCAAATAAAATAAGCATGCGAATTTGTTTTTGGTAAATAATCCACATCTGGAATTACTTATTAATTAATTTAATGAAGATGTGTAGATATAAGTATTAAATCATATTTTGTTTGATCAGTAAGGGTTAAAACATAATAGGTCGTGTGTTATTTAATTAAGTGAAGAAATTTAAAGTTTTCAGTTGATTTGAGATTGTGTTTTGGGACAAATAGAGGCAATGACACGACATATTAAGCTCTAATCGAACTAGAAATGAAAAAAAAAACATTGTAACGATACCCTATGTTGGCTATCACGACAAAAACAAAAATGACTCACTACAACTTTATATTGTATACACATCTATAAAGCTAATTCATTTAGACATGGACCATATATTAACTTAAACTTGAGTATAATGGTGTGATGATTCATTGTTTATAGTATATGAAGTGCATGATCAAGGTTATTTAAACTTTGTTACGTAGGTTATGAATCCAATATGACATCAAAAGTGATCCTTATTTTGAATTGAATTACTTAGATAGTTATCGGGTTCATGATTAATAATAATGTATGCATTACCGGCTAAAATAAAGGTTAATCTCGGGCATAACTAATTGTCAACAATATATTGTCAATTGTGAATTGATCATTAAGTAACTAATAAAAATAGGAATAACATCACAATGGAGGGTTTCCCAAAATTAAATTGATTGAACTGAATCAGCATTAATTTTTTTTAAACTCATACAATTACATATTACTATATTTTCCAAGAGGTATCGTATCGGCATTGTAAGATTATGCTTTACATGTTGAATCCATATTTAAACATTTTTTAAAATGTTTATGTTAATGAGTGTATTACTTATGTGATGTTTGTTGTGTGTATTGTTATATTAAATATATTTGAACCATTAGGCAATAAAGTCCCGCTTTAGATGGGTTAGATTTATTTAATAAAAATGGGACATAAAATTGTATTTGATATTGCATTAAGCCCTAAAAAATTCATGTCGCTTGTTGAAGATACCTTTCGCGATGAGAGAATATAATTTGAGGCATAGGGAAATCTAAATAGGTTGTGTTTGCCAATCATAAACAGTGAATACCAATGATATTTTTTTGGGTACCCCGAATGGGATCACATATGTAATTGAGTTTCTCAAAGCAATTAAGAAACATTTTGAAAAAATATTAATAAGTTTAAGATTAAAGTTTCTTATGCAACAATCCATCATAAAGTATCATTGTAAAAGAACAATAAGGCAGCATATTGTAGGGATGGAAATGAACACCTCAAAATTAAAGGCACTTAAGGTTTACATTTCTAATGAAATTATGGTAAGGTTTAAGCTTCAGGTTTTACCTTAACGTGAAAAGTGGACAATTGTTGGACTAGTTTCTTATGATACTCAAGAGGATGAAAGTTTGAAACATGAACATTATGAGGTTCATATGGTAAGTTCTAAACAAATAAAAACAAAAAAGATAACGTATATGGATAATTTGATAGAGCTTTCAGTTTAAAAGTAAATAAATCTAAATAATCATTTGATAGATCTTGAAGTTTGTTTTTGCATAAACATGCGGCATATAAAAAAGAACTGTGAAAATAAGCTTATATAAAAGCTTTCGTATGTTTAGAAGTCAATGTAGTTTAAGTTGCAAGTCATATGGCGGCTTTATATGGTCACGACTCCAATATTTATATTTCTACATAAAGTACGATAAAGAGACAAAGCCCCATTGATGGTAAAATACCCGCGTACCAAGTAAAAGCGGAGTTCGTACTTAGTATATGTCATTTTTAAGTTTTAGTTGTTGTTTTATAATGGACATATATTATATTTGAGAGATGTTGGAAGGAATTTCTCTTTTCCTAAATTAGACATATTTGGATATTCAGGTCTTTTGGGAAACAATAAATGATATTTTATTTACATGATAATATAGTATGAATTATATTTTCAACAATGGACCATAATTTATATTTATTAAATATTATTGAGTGTATTCAATAAACTAAATGTGGGACTTAAATTATGGAATTTGTTATGTAAGCACCTAAGTCATATGGCGAAGGAAAAATAGAGAAGCTTCTTGTTAAAAAATTTACTAGGTTCTCTTGATTATGCAAACTTTAGTGCTTGAGTTGATAGTATTAAAATAAAATAGAACACATTGAAAAAGGTTAGGTGCGTGCATAACGAAAGAAGTCATAAAATGGATATATCTTTATATTTGTGGACCATTTCTAAACGCATCTTTGAAAACAAAAGTGGTAGTTTATATCATTTATAGGATGGAACATGTATATATAACTTATACATGATAAATTAAAAGCCATAAGACAGCTTTATAACGTTTAATATTAAAGTTAAATAGTAAAAACATTAAATACACCAGATTTTACTGTGGTGGCGAATACTATGGTAGTTATGACAGTTTGGGTTAACAACGTCATGTACTATTTACAAAGTACCTAGAGGAATAGTTCCTCAGTATACAATGATTGGTTCTCTCTACATAAATGACTATCTAAAAGATGAAACCGTACATTTAATGATATAATAAAAAGTATGATTAGTCATTTGATTCTACCACTGTCTCTATCGAATGGTCCATCAAATGTACAGCATACATTCTTAATATAATTCATACAAGATCAACCATTACGACCCTATATGAACTTTAGAATGTACATAAACCTAACTTAAACCATCTGCACGTTTGGGAATATCCATCTAAAGTGAAGTCTCGTAGTTTGAATGAAAAAATATTGGACTCTAATATAACTTTTATTTCATTGGTATTTATAACCTTCAAAGAGCTTTAAGTTTTATGATCCTTCTAGTAAAAGTATATCTGAAACGTGAATAATAATTGTTTTTGATGATGTTGCGTTTGTGGACGAATTTAGGAACAAATGTTCATTTTGAGATATAATCTATAAAGATTCATAAAAGTTCTACCGAAGATACTCATGTATCACATGAGTATCTTCCAATGCCAATTATTTAAACTCTGGTAAAACATGAAGGATACTCAAGATGATATTTTTTTCATAAGTAACACAATGATATTGTTTATGAAGATCAAACTCTACCTCTTCACGGAGTGGAAATTAAAGTAATGGTGTCTGCAAGAAGGTTCACTAGCTAAATTAAGAATACTATATTTTCATTTTTATATGGGTTATCTTTAAGAATATGAAGATTCATGTGGTGTAGCAGTAAACGATCCATTATGTTTCCTTGAAGTCGTGGAGAGTTGTAATTATCAATTATGCATTAATTTTATGAATAAATAATATAATGTAATGTAAGATAACACGTTATGATGGTTTATTTTATTATCTAAAGGAAATTAGACGATTTGATGTAAGTAAATTTATAAAACCAAGTGAGAACCTAATGGTAGTATGAAAAATCATAGAGGAATTTTTTTAGCAAAAGTTTATACTCAACATGAATGGATAATTGTACAGTCTTTCTAGTTTCTTCGAGTGATTCTTTTAGACAAATATGACACTAGTTACACACTTTGACCTATAACTTTAAGAAATAGATGTTGATACAATTTTCTTAATGGTGGAATTAAGAAAACGGTCTATATAGTACAACATGAGAACTTTATAATTTATAATACAAATTTATGATATACAAACTTAAAAATCCACCTATATTCTCAAACACGCTTTTCAAAAGTGGTGCAACAAGTTCGCTGAGGTATTAATATCATCTGGGTTTGACATGAACTTGGTTGAAGAGTGTGTGTATCAATTGTTTTGACTAAGTTCATATTTGTAGTGATGTACGTTGATGGCATACTTCTGATCATGAATGATGATAAATTATTATGTAATACAAAGTCAAATAATATTAAAGAAATTTGAGATAAACTATTTTACTAATGCGACTTTTATAATATAAATCTAAATTCACCGAGATTATTCTCGTGAAATCGTGGGACTATCACAAATAATATATATAGAAAGTATGGGGCAATGTTATAGAAAGGAAAATAACAAACCTTTGAATACCTCATATTACAAAAGCTTACAAATTAATTATATGTCGATGTCCAAAGACAAAATTTGAGATAGAGGAAATGCAAAAAAATCATATACTTTGGTAGTTGGGAGTCTGGTGAATACTTAAGTTTATATAAGACATAATTTTACCTTTGTTAACGGGTTTCTAGAAATGTAGTAATTAATATAAGGATGAAGCAGTGGAACGTTGTCAAAATATTTTTTAGGTATTAACAAAAAAAGAGTACATGTTGATTTGTAAAAAGTTGGATAATTTGAAGTTCATCGGGTATTCTAACTCGGATTTTAGTAGGTTATATATATACACTTTGAAAGATTGTATACAACATATTCATATTATTTAGTGAAATAAAATCATGAAAAAGTATAAAGCAACACTATTTATATTATCCACTAAGTTAATGAAATTTTTTACATGTTTGAGGCTTCTTATCAGACATTATAGTTGCAGAGTCTTATAAATGTAAAAGGGATAAAAAAAATTATTTGAGGCTATATTGTAACAGTAATTCTATAATCTAACAATCAAACGATAACATGAGCTCGACTATATCCAAACACACACACACACACACATACAAACACACACACACACACACACACACACATATATATATAGTATGTCTGTTGAATAGAGATTACAGACTCTTCAAATCAACATAGAGCCCACAAAGACAAACTCTATGGTGGCACATCTTCTTACTAAAGAAATGGTACTTTTAGTTTTTCAAGAACACAATATTATGACAGGTGTTGTTTTTAAGATGAACAATGATTTCAGTGAGACTTTTTAATAGGTCCAAATATATGTTTTCTATTCATTTGTATACATTTAAATTTTAGAGTCAACATATATCATATGTATGTTCATTTAGTGTTATTGTTTTCTCTTGCTCATTAAAACAATATTCATTTAAGCCATGACCAATTACGAATTATTGTTTGCGATTACATTTCATATTATTCTTATGATATATTCCATAATAGATCCATGCAATTGATTATTGCCGATAACATGATTATTGTTGCATCAATTTACGCATATAAATAAAATAAAATATATTTAGCCTATTATCGTAAATTGTCATGTATGAGATTGTTCACTTCATATATTAACATTAAAATCATATAAATTCAATTAAGTAAATGTGTTATTTAACATCATATAATGATAAGTGGGAGATTATTGGAATTTTTTATTATTATGATGGATTGTTATTTACTTATTGAAGCGTTGAATATTGTCAAATATGGTCTGATGAACAAGTAATCATATATATATATATATATATATATATATATATATATATATATATATATATCTATATATGAGTCAGACTGATAGATGAACAATTTTTTTGAGGTAAACGGGTATATACTAAGTTAAATTCGTTTTTGTGAAGAATTGAATCCGAAATTGACACTTAAGTATATCTATATAGTTTAGGGAATAATTTTTTAGGAACCAAATAATCGTGGTTAATGACTAATAGATTAGATTGTAAATAGAGTTAAAACGCTGATTTCAGTATCATATAAATAAATAGTAGTGTATATATTTATGACGATAACTGAATGAATTCGAATTTTTGCCAGTTAGAATACTATATCCTTGATGAAATATTCAAATCTTCGTAAAACATTACATTATATACATTAGTAAATTAAAGAATAATAAAAACAAAACGTTATGTGTACTTTATGTATATTTTCTTATTCCACATTTATAGAAATACTCAACATCTTAAGAGGATAAATAATGGGTAAACCATATATTTGCAAAATATATGTCATTAAAACATAAATACAAACCACGTTTGATGTAAATATGACATAAATATAAATAAATAAATATTTAGTTTTGATAGGACTAGCTGTAATTATTGGTAAGTTTTTTGAGAGATTGCAACTCAATTATGTCCTACCCAGACAAAGTCGAGTTGATTAGATCGTTCCTCTAAGGAAACATCTATAATCTTTATGCTAAAATTTAGAATAATGTAACCCACACTGAATATTCCTTCCTTCTATAAAAGAATATGAAGGGATGTATATCTGTGGATTCAAATTTACAAAAGATAAACTTTAGTCTTGCTTCCAAATGTTTGTCTTGTCAAGATATATAACCAACTAATCATTTTTTTGTTAACTTCCCAATATCTTGGATTGTTCAGAATAATTTGGCTAGTTATTTAACATAAATATAGATAAATATATGATAATCCAACATCTCATTAGATGCTGGTTTTGGTCTACTCCCAAGGTAACTCACATAAGAACAATTCTGCCATCAATTATCTGCTGGACCATTTGACACTGTAGAAATAAGGTTTATATTTTTATAAAATTCAATATGATGTTGTTATCCAATGCTTGGATCAAGTTTTCATGATGATTGGTCTGAATTTTATGAAGACTTGCTTCAAATTTGAAGGTCATTCTAGTAGAAGTTGGGTTCTGTCTGATTGCTAAGAATAACTGCTCTAAATTTGAAGGTCATTATAATAGAATTAGGTTAATGTCTTAACAATTCCCAAGTGGTTGTCGATGTTACCAAAGGTATGTAGTTTTCAATTACAACATATATGATATTTCTTTAGAGTTAATTATGTGCCCTTCAATAGTATAGCACTTCAAATATCAATAAAAAAAGTTATTTTTGCTTTGAAAAAATTATTTGAAAAGACATTTGCATTATTTATTTTCAAAATGAGTGATAAATACAAAATAGTTCATCTCAAATCAAAAACCATTTCAATTATATTAAAAACTCATTTAACTTTTAAAATCAATATCTATTTTGTCCTATTTTAATAAATATTGTTTCATATTATAAATATTTTTTAATAAACTAATATAAAATATTATTATTTTATCAATTTTTTATATTTCGTAAAAATGAAAATTATTTTTATATTTATTTTAAATTTTAAAATGACACTTATAAATTTAGGGTATTGATATCTATCCAATATCAAATTTATTTACACATACCCATATAAGGTTTGACAAAGTACGGATAACTAGATAACAATAAATCAGTATTTAGAAAGAATTACTTCATAATTTCGACTATTTTTTAAAATATCATATTTCTCAAACTATGGATCTAAAAATATTAGAAGATATCATCGGTTTTGTTTAGATAAAGACGATCAAAATTACATCCATGAAATATATATTTTAAATAATTTTGAATTTTTTTAGTTGCATAATTAGGTGTTATTGAATTGCAAAATAGGTTTGGAAAAAACAATTATGATCTAATTACATAATTACGTGTAATTTGGTTGCAAAAATGCAAATATGTTTGAGTTGGGAAATTACATGTAAATTGGTTGCCTAAAAGCAATTATGCTCCATTTGCAAAATTACGTGCAAATGAGTTGCGAAAATAAGAAGAAATAGTTGCAGCAATAGAACTTGTTAGAGATATAATGCCCAAGCCCATTATCTTATATGTTTTATTTATAAAATAATAGATTTATACTCTATGTAATTTGTACACTTTTAAAATAAACAGAAACCCTAGTCGCTTTCTAACAGCTTCATATTCTCTCTTTCTCACTCTTAGTTTATTTATATGGTATCAAAGTCCATTAGAATTTAGAATTTGTTACAAAGAAAATGAAACATCGCTGTTGACTCAGCCTTCGTGAAAATATTAGCAACCTGCAAAGTTGATGGAACATATGAAAGAGAGATGGTGTAAACCTGAAGATGATGCCAAATGAAGTGCTAATCTATTTCAATGTGCTTCGACCTCTCATGAAAAACTGAATTCTTTGTTATTTGCATGACGCTTTTTGGTGTGAATAATTATCGCCTGAGGGTAGGCTCGTAATTTGGTTGGTGTTTTACAGTAGTATGTGAGTGTTATGTGTTTAGAGTAGAGAGTAGAGAGATAATTAAGCTGGCTGGTAGCAGTTAATTCTCATTACCCACACTTAATGCAGGTGGTTGGGTATTTATACCCTGATGCTTGGGCCCTTATGGGCTTTCGGGTCATGTTTAATGGACCCGGGTCATGTTCAAAGACCCATGAGCTCTTAAGTAAGAGAGCAAGTAGCTTAGTCAAGAAGTGTTTAGGTTTTTTAGTACTTTTGTCATACTTCGAACAATCCTATGGTCTGAGTGTTCGAAGTGATCTGTCCGGTCCGGAGGCATTGGACCGAACTGTCCTTGTCCGGGGAGCATGCAGAATTCGGACTCATCAGGGGCCCCTTTTTTAGGTGTTTGTGCAAATACTCTTGCCAAAGACCTGAAAAACAGTCCGACATCAGGGGTAGTTTTTATCCGGACAGGCCTGTCAATTTGGGCTATGGGTTTATCCGGACAGATAAAGCTTCACGAATTCAAAACGGTTTTTGCCAGAGTTCGTGGGACACGTGTCGTTCTCTGATTGGTTGCTTCAGCCGTTTTTTCACCTTGAATTTCGAACCCACCTTCTTCTAAAAGCAACCTCTTAATTAAAGGTGGTGACATCAGCGTCGTCTTTTAATCATTGCCAAACTTTTCGAATTCTCCTAGGAATCAACTTCCTTTTTCAGATTTACTATAAATACAAACTCATTTTCTACTGTTTTACCATCTCCTTCAAATTTACTCTGCAAAATATCTCAAAGCTTTCTCTCTCTAAAGCAAAAACTTTGTTTGATAGTTTATGTTTACAGCGAGGAACGCTCTTGTCAAAGGCGGGTGGCTCAACCTTTCTGAGTTAGAGAAGGCTCAAAAAGTCGAAAGAGAAAGACGGATCGCAGCAGGGTTACCCACCTCGCCTGTTGATAGACCAATCACCTCTGCTACCGAGTTAGACCGAGGATCTTCTTCTTCCAAAGGCACTAAGCCTAGAAAACTATTTCAAACCAACCTCTCCCCCATAATCTCTGGTTCCTCAGTTCAGGAATCGGAGCCTGCTGTCGAGCCAGGAGTTACAGCCACTAGCCTTAAAAAACCCTCTCCCTTCATTGCAATGGGATCAGATACGGAGCACTCTCCTGAGAAGTTAGTCGATAGGAGGAAAGGCCGGTTGGTTAAAGGCCAAGGGTCTAAAAACACTCCCTCTAAGTCGGGGGCAAAGGACAGCAGCACCGGATCAGAGGTGCCTATTAGAGCCCCCAAGGACAGGCTGTCCGGACAGGAGGGTTCCAATCCAAATCTTCAACAAGAAACTTCTGTTCCAGACACTCTACCGGAGAGCAGAAATCAAAGGGGTACTGAGGCCCACCGGGGTAGACCTTACCTGCCTGTGGACCCTGGTTTTCTTTGTTTCATCAACGTTTATTTGTTTTCCAACCTGATTCAGCAACCCTCCCCATGTCATGGCCTTCTTCCTGGTCACTGAATCAGCTAGATTGCATGGGTTCAAACCCTGCCTTAGGGATGCTATTGCCACCTGTTCGAAGCAATCAGCCAACCCATTCTTGGTATTCACAAAACGGCTTATATATTCTTTCAAGGACTCATTTGGCTCCTGGGCACAATGGATTATTGTGTCTCCATTTCCCTTTAGCTCTTTACTCCTACAAACTGCCTTCGAAAGGCTACCCAAAAAGTATCTAAATCTTTAATACAACCCTGAGGCAGGCTGTTGTACCATTTTAGAGCACTCCCCATAAATGATTGGAAGAGTGCCCAACAAAGTAGTTTATCATCGTCGTAAAAGTTCATCATGAAGTTTTTAAATTGCTCCAGATGGTTGTCCGGATCAGTACTGTCATCGTAAAGATACCTGGTTCATCGTGAAAAGCGAAGGGATCCATCAGCATCCGGTCCACATGCTTCCGGCTATGAGATGATCCTTTACCAATATGCCTCTTCATCTTTCCTTGTCTATCCTTTTTTCTTGAATATTTTTTAATCTGCTTTTGCTTCTTTCTAGTTCGACCCTCATCGCTGCTAGAGGATAAGGATTTTTCAACTCCCTCACTGTCCGAAGAGCTATCAGAAGATTCTGAGCTTGAGTCAGAACTCTCCACTGGCTTAGACCGGTGAGACTTTTTGGAACTGGCATGAGTCTTTTTGGTGCTCACATAAGTCTTTGAAGACTCATGTTCCCTAGGGTTATCGGTGTGATGAGCAGCTGATGCTTTGGACTTTTCTTTCAGGCCCATCTTAGCCTTTTCGGCCCTTAGAGCTTCTATTTCACCCTTTAGCCTATCACGCTCTTCGATAGTGTACTCATCGTTCTCTCCCACCACTTCGAGCAGAGCTGGTGGTACTTCTGGATTGTCCGGATTCATTCGGACAGATTTTCTTAGCTGGTTTTGAATGCTTGATTCAGGCACCTTCTTCTCCCACTGTGGTCGCCAATTGGGTGTGAATAATTATCGCCTGAGGGTAGGCTCGTAATTTGGTTGGTATTTTACAGTAGTATGTGAGTGTTATGTGTTTAGAGTAGAGAGTAGAGAGATAATTAAACTGGCTGGTAGCAATTAATTCTCATTACCCACACTTAATGCAGGTGGTTGGGTATTTATACCCTGATGTTTGGGCCCTTATGGGCTTTCGGGTCATGTTTAATAGACCCGGGTCATGTTCAAAGACCCATGAGCTCTTAAGTAAGAGAGCAAGTAGCTTAGTCAAGAAGTGTTTAGGTTTTTTAGTACTTTTGTCATAGTTCGAACAGTCCTATGGTCTGAGTGTTCGAAGTGATCTGTCCGGTCCGGAAGCATTGGACCGAACTGTCCTTGTCCGGGGAGCATGCAGAATTCGGACTCATCACTTTTGTTATCACAATGTAGGGATGTGGGTTTAGTAACGTTACACCCCATATCTGTAATAAGTCATCTTAACTAAACAATCTTACATGTGGTCACGACCATAGTACGATACTCAACTTCAATAGAGGGTCTATAAACAATATATTGTTTCTTGCTTTTCCATGAGATAAATGAATCTCCAATAAAAATACATAAACCAGTAGTAGATTTTCGGTCATGAGGATCACTATTCCAATAAACATCGTTATAGACACACAATTCAAGTGAAGAGGTCGAAAGAAACAAAATACTCTGAAACTGATTACTGCGTATATATTTGAATACTCGAAGAACAACTCCCAAATGAACGGATGTAAGAGTAGTGACAAACTGAATAATTACATGAACAACATAACTTATATATGACCGATTAACTGTAAGATAAACCAAGCTCCCTACGAGAGTTCGACATAGAATTGGATCTAGCAAAAAAACACCATGAGTGGAAGAATACCAAACATTGGTTTTAAGAGAGGCAACGACCATCCAGTTATCATAAAGTCTTGTTAGCTCTAATAAATCAGATATATATTTTGTCTACGAGAAAATATAACCTTTTGGAGAGTGGGCCACCTTAATAACTAACAAATAATGTGATAGTCCCAAGTCTTTCATCATGAAGATCACCATTAAAAATATACATTTTTGACATCTACTTGGAAGATATTCAAATGGCAAACGGATGCAACCACAATACGAGTACGAACCGTTATCATTTTTGCCAATGGGGAAAATGTCTCATCATAATCCATACCATACTTTTGTGAATGCCCTTTTGCTACAAAACGAGCCTTATATCCTTCAAAAGACCCATTTTCTAGGAGAAATCACTGCTGGAACAGAAGTAATATCAACTTTTGTAGATATCTCATGAGCTGGAATATCAATGTTATCCCTATCAGGTTCAAAAGGATCAATAACCCGAAGGTATGTCTTTGTTATATTGTGTGATTTTATCGGAATCGAATAAAATGGGATATGCTCAAGAAATGTGACATTACGAGATATATATAGCTTCTGACTCGTGGGATCATAACAATGATAACCTTTATGTGTAACGGTATAACATAGAAAAACACATATAGATGTTTTAAGACCTAATTTGTTACGTTCTACATGAGGGCAAATGATAAAACATGTACATCCAAACCCTCGTAAGGAAGAATAATCTGGAAAATGTCTGTATAATTTCTGAAAGGGAGACATCCATGTATTATGGGCAGTGGTAATTCGATTAATCACATAAACATCATTCGCAATTGCTTCTCCTTAAAAAAATAGTCTGAACTGCAGTTGATAAAAGGAAAGAACGAGCAGTGTCAACAAGGTGACGATGTTAGATATATTAGGCCTAAGCGCATTAGCTCATATATTTTATCTATCAAAGCGTGTATTTAGATCTTGAGTTTAAGTTTTTGCGTCTTCCGTTGTGTCAGCGGGTAGTTATTTTAGCTGTGTGCCGAAAGAAAAGAAATAAAGAGAATTTTTTTATTTTTGCATCTGTTGTCTGCATCCACAATCAACAGACATGATTGAGAGGTAAACAATATTGGTTTTTGCTGAATTTCATAGAGCGTTTTGGGACATCTAATCCTCCAATCTGATCGGTTGTATTGTGATTTGGTGCTACGATTCGTAAAAAAATGCTACTAGACCAACGCTTACTTTTTGTTATTAAAATCATATATTCAATGTTGATTTTGATTTTGATTTGAACTTTGTTTGTATATGGATTTAGTATTGTATTTAGTTTTAGATTTGGATTTAGTATTCAAAATTCATTTTTATTTCATTTTGGTGTTCGATTTTTTTTAGTGTTTAGATTTTGTTTGAAGTTCTATGTGGTGTTTGCTTAGATCGATGTTTGTCGTTTGAATTTTGTCTGTGTATTTGGCGTTTAGATTTCGTTTGGAATTTTGGATTTTGTTTGACTTTTGGACTTTATCTGACATTTCCTTAGATCGACATTTGTTGTTTGGATTGTTTTAGGTATTTTGCATTTAGATTTTGTTTGGAATTAGGATTTCGTTTGATGTTTGTAATCGGGCAATTTGAGATTTAAATTGGAATCTAGAATTCAAAATTGGATATTCGGAATTTCAAAATGAAGGTTTGAGATTTAGGGTTTGAGGTTTAATATTTGAATTTAATATTTGGTTGAAGATGATAATGGGGTAGAAGAAATGCGAAGAACAATACTCGAAGAAGATGCGTGAAGAAGAATACTTGAAGAAGATTTATCATGAAGATGAGAAGAATATCAAATTTCTACTCATCGGTAGAAGAGTTCTCTAGTGCCTCATTGTTGCGCTTCATTGCGTACCTCTGGTTTCTCAAGAACTTTGGATTCATTCCTCTCGTCAAAGTGTTTTGGTTCTTCTTAGGTTTCTTGATTTTATTACGATGAAACTTGAGACTCGTTGTGAGCCGTTTGGATTTTTTCACACATATAATTTGAAGATGATATTTTTATGAAGGCTTAGTTAAAGCGTGATACAATTCTTGATGGCTTCTTCTCTACTTTATTTTTCTTTGTATGTTTGCGTTAGTAGATTTTTGGTTGCAAAATAAGTCTGAAAATCAATGGGGTTCCAGTTGCGAAGTTACATTCAACTCGACCGTCAAAAAACAAATGTGTTCGAATTGCCGAATTACCTGTAAATTGATTCTGAAAATAAAATAAAGAAGTCTCTAAAAATATCGTTTGTGGTCTTAACAATAAAAATATACGTAAATTGATTTTTTTGAATGAAAATTTAAAAGATATTGAATTTTGAATATTATAATTCAGTATTAAAAAACGTACGTAATTGTGTATTTAAAAATGTTTTTTAATGTTTTTGAATTTTAAAATTAAAATAATTATCGCTAATCTGATTTTAACCAATGATTATCGGTAGCTTAAAAGAGAAATAATAGTTTATTAGATGACATTAAAATAATCACTTAGTTTCCATATTCTTTGTTGTTTCAATAGAAGAACCAAAATTATGGTGAAACTCTTAAATACTAGAAAGCCATAAAAAGGAGAGAGACCCCTCCTGCAAACATAAAAATAATAAATAACTTACTATAAAAAAATCCTCCAAATCATAAATAAGACAAATCTTTGATCTGAGATAAAAGATCCCGACATAAAAGCTTCAATTTTCACTCTCCTTTTTATGATCATTTTTGTGGGTTTTCTTTCTCTGAACGGCAAGACTGCCAAACAATATGATACTAAATGTACATCATTAATGGCAAAGGCAAAACTAATTACTAAGGCAGAAGAGTTAGAAGATAATATAAACTTCTTATAATCTAAAAATCGCCATTCAACTTTTAAATGTTAGCTGTCACGAAAATCCGGTTCTGGATAAATTTCGGGCTGTATAACAACATACTAAAATTGTGATATAGATATATGTGTGTTTGGCTACGGATAATCGTATTAAGAATTTTGGTTAGTCACTGAATTTTGTAATGTGTATCAAAAACGTAATTGATGTTTTTTTATCAAAACAATTATTTTTGTTCGTTTCATTTTGCATATGTGGTCATTTTTATTTGTCTTGATTTACATCCGTGGTCACCTGTGAGTGACCACGGATGTAACAAAAATACAACAAAAGTGACCGTTTTGATAAAAAAAAAATCAATGACATTTTTGATACACATGGCAAAGTCCGGTGACTAACCAAGGATCTTAGCCGACTTTTATTAAAAGAATGGCGGACTACTTATAAATATTTGGTATCAGCGGTATCAAAATCACATGTAATTTCGCATAATTCATGTAATATTTCTCAAACATCTTCACATTAGCTATGTCAAAATCATATACAACTTCGCATTATTCATGCAATTTTGTTTAAACATTTTGATACGGACAAAGAAAATTTACCTAATATTTTTGTATGATTCGTACGAAATAGTAACAGTGTTGTTTAGTTTGTGTAAAATTGTACGGGTTTTAACATGTATTATGCAAAATATCATATGGAATGCGTATGAAACACAAATATTCCTACTGAGATTTAACATTTACGATGATGAACATCGACTATATTATAAATAGGAGAGGTATGGTGTTTTAAAACAATTAGTGCGCACAACGTGAACAAAAGATCACAATGAAAAAGTGTGATTGTATGTATCAGTTAAGAGTCTATCTTATAACGCCACGCATTGGACAATGATAATTAATCATTATATGCGTTTAATTTAACCACCTATATATTTTAAAGGTCATTCACAATCTGTCGAACTAAAACCCGATAAAATATAAGTTGTCCATAATTTATCGTTATCAAGTGTGCATCATAGGGACATATATTCTTATTTGAAAAAAATATCATCTAAGCAATATATCTTACATGCACAACATCTATAATACTCGACAAAAAATGTTTTATTGAAAAATTTGGCTAGTATATGCAATATTTGCTATTAAATATATAACAACACAATTACTTAGAGCGGTATCAAACAAATGAGGGATAAGATGATATCATCAAACTTTTTTATGCATCCTACGATGTATAAAATATCATTGCTTGAAATTGTTGGTGGACTTCAACAAGTCTAACATTCTGCGTTGGTTTCATTGTTATGGGCTAAAAAAAGCAAAATAACTACATGAGGGGTTTGAGTGTTCTACATTTGGTGATGGATGATATTATTTTTGTCTTATCGAGTATTATCTTAACATATCGAGAGTTGACATTGATGCGAGCTATCAAAGACTTATTTCTTAATACAACCCACATGATATGCAAATAAAATATACACAAAAACATTCATGCAAACACAAATAAATCGATGGATAAATAGGAAGACGTAGTTGTGCTTATGTATTTTGGAATAAATTGTTCGAGCCAAACTTCAATGAAAAATTAAATATAAAACTAACAACAATGAAAAAAGTAGTCTTCATCATTCACGTATGCGAGTTAGTATTTGGACAATACAACTACTAACTGGAACGTAATTTGTAATTATTAAGTTATATTTTTATAAATAATATATGTTATAATCAAACTCTTTCATTCATGTTATATAGTATAAAAAATGCTTACTCAAACATAAAATGATATATCCGTTCAAACTTATTAAGTATTGAGTTAATCTATGCCAAATTCCAGGCATTACTTGATCTTCAACATTCAAAATTTTAAAAAATAAATTAGTTTAGACACATTGATAATATTAATATATTTCAACAAATTTGGGTTTCATTATCAAGAGTGGCCTTATATTTATTATTCGTTAATTATTTGTTAGGTAAATGTAGTCGTAGATCAGGTAGCATGTGAATGTATTATTAGAAAAATAAATATAAGTTGCATTGTGGTGAGTTTGATTATTATGAGTAGCTTTGGTGAACAATAGTTGGAGTGTTTAGAGAGAGAAATATATTTTAGAGAGAGAAAATGAGAGAAATGGTTGTTTACAAGTATTTATTTAAATTATTTTGATAACTTATCAAATACTGATCATCTTTGAGGTTGATCAAGAGTAGAATGTTCCGAAGTGTTTATTACACTTTTCGAACAAATAATCATATTCGAAGTGCTTCGTTTAATAAACGCATTGTGTGATTTTCGAAGTATTACGTTCAATAAACGCACTATGTGATGTTCGAAGTGCTACGTCTAACAAATGCACTATGTTGTTTTCGAAGTGCTACGTTCAATAAACGCACCATGTCATGTTCGAAGTGCTACGTCCAACAAACACACTATGTTGTTCTCGAAGTGCTACGTTCAATAAATGCACTATGTGGTTTTCAAAGTGCTACGTTTAATAAATGCGCTAATATTTTCCAGATGAGCCACGCTCATTTAAAGCATTGTAATATTTGAGGGATTATATTTTGCAAGTATAACTTAAAATATTATTATGATTCAACTTCGAATTATTAGCATAAATGAGAGATCATATAACTTGATGACAAATAGGAATTATAAACACAAATATTTGTCATTTAGGATAATTCGATGAGTACACGGGTTATGGTACTAATATGACAAATGCAAAAGATAATAAGAGATCAAGGGATAATAAGATCATTCAGATGATTCCTCTTTAGATGGTTCTTCTTCAGACGATGAGCTAGGGATAGGATCGAAGGCTTCGATGGGGCGTCGTTCAACAAGAATTTCATTTCAGAAGCTTGAAAGATCCATATTAGGATATCTAACATGAATTTCCTGCATAAGTGTGATGATTTTCTCCTCTTCATCATTGTTGATGGTTGCTAACATATGATTCGAACATTCATCTTCTGCAATAGTGATAACAAGTTATTTTTTCTTCTCAAAATCAATTTTTAGTATGGTTATCTCATCAGACAAATTTTTATTTTCTGCTTCACATGTGGTAAGAGAAGTCTGAAGATTATCGAGCTTCTCTTTCTCAGCATTTAAGTGTTAAAGGTGTTTATCCTTGAGCTTATTTATCTCTTCTTAATGTGAAGCGATCAATTTTTATTTGTCGATCTGGTGTTGTTCTCGTAAATAGCTTTTGACAAAAAAAAAGTCATCTGAAAATCTCATACCTTTCCATTTCGAAGCAGTGAAATTGATTTATTATATGATTTGAAATTTTTCCCTCATCTGTTTCTCAGCATCAACAATTCCTTTGTAACGAACCATATCTTTAACCAGTCGTTTCAAATGACCATAAGAAGCCTCGATTTATTGAGTAAGCATTTTTGCAGCAATATTGAGATCGACAAATGGTTGAAGTCCAACAATGACATCTGGATTTGGTAGAATAGGAGGAAAAACCGTTGGATTAGGACGAGGGATGAGGTCTAAAGACGTAGTAGGAGTAGAAGGAGCAATGATTTATGGAGATGCTCAGAGGTAAACGGTGTTGATCTTCTACCAAAATTATGTAGAAGAGTTTGAACTTCTTGAATGACAGGATCCTCTTCTTCAGTAAGCTCTTGTGATTCATTGAAGTTGATGAAACTATCGGGATCAAAGTGATCATCATCTTGCTTATCTTCGACAACGATTGTATCATCTTCATCAATTGCTTCCTTTTCCTGTTGAGGACTTTGTTGATTTCCGGCAACTATGACCTCATCATCGTCGGATACTACATCTTCGATGGTTGCAAATTTTTTATTCTTCGAAGATGAAGCAGTTTTCTTCTTTTTTGAAGAAGGCTCTTCTTATGTTTCTTCTTTGATGGTTGACAGGGCATCTTCTTTTGTTTTTATTTTTAATCGTTTGGGTTTCGGATTTGTTGAAGGGCTAGAACCAGATGCACTAGTTATATTTTTCTCTTTTTTTGCTTTTTTATTTTGAGGACGATGACTGTCAGACCAGTTACGTACGGGTAAAAATACCTTACAATTGGGTGGACCAATCGTTTGACAGTTTGTCGAGGGTTGGGTTGTTCTAACAGATTTTCAGGGGTAAGGCTCCAGGTGTGATAAAAAAATGATTGTTGAGAAAATTGATTGGTTCGAAGGATGTGTGAAAAACGTGATTCCATTATGCTTCAGCCGAGGCGGAAAGTTTGACAAATATTTATTTGGCTTTGGGTCGACAAATGGTATAACGCCTTAGAATTTCTGATAAGAACATATAAATGGCAATGGATAAGGATAACAACAGTTAGAAAATTCAATATAAAACTAGTAGTATTATAATACTTACAACCGGTTTTCTAGACAAGATTCAGTCTTGATGGATTGACCTCAGATGTCTCTTTGCCGTTTTCCCATGCTCCAGAAGGTTATTGATGATTTCAAGTCATCATCTAATGTAAGGTAGTAAAATGGAAGTTTTGATCCATTGGATAATTTTGTTAAAGATATGAAATCTTTAATGGTGATCAGAATCTTGGACAAGCGGGAGGCCATGATTACATACAGAAGGGTGAATTATTGATTTTGGGTCACTTGAGTTGGGAACATATTTAGGAGTTCGAAGCAATCAATGATCATCAGACTAGCAACTCATTTTTCTTGTAATTTAAGGGTGTTTCATCTATTTTGGGAAGACGAAGGGTAATGTTTTCTCTCGTTCCCCGTTGCTTTTTCAAAGCCGATGTTTGATTCTCTTCGTAATAGATGCATTTGACATTTTTTAAAGCAAAAATATAGCATACGTCGCGAGATTCTTGCCAATTGTTACTTTTTCTTCATTGGATATCGTGATTGGAGCTTTTTTTTTTCTTGGCTTGCGTATATTTTTCTAAGTGGAATCTTCATACCTTTTCGAGGTTTCATCATCAGTATTAGCCTCGTTGTTTGATTGGGTAGCTTCGGAATCAACCTCTGCATCTGACGCATCATCTCTCAGTTATGGAGGATTCTCCGAGGGATGTTGTTGAGTTAATATAATTTTATCAATAATTTCCCTCTGGGGAGGAGAGTTGGTCATAAGGGTTTGGTGTAGCATTAGAATCGTCTCTCGTGGCTATAAAAGTTCTTTTCCTAGGATCTCTTGAAAGATAAGTAGAAGAAGGGGTCACTTCAGATTATTTTGAGGAAGATTGACTAGCTTTACAACTAGTCCGATGAGTAGTTTTTGGGGGTTTTGGTGTCCAATTTTTTGATGATTGACTCTCTTCAGTAATATGTGAAGGCGAAAAAATAGGAACTTTAGATGTATCGAAGTTAGCGTAATAAATGGTCTTTGTTCATGATCCGAGATGAGCGTTGCTTATCAATCCAGCAACTCTATATTCGTTTGCTCTTTCACTTATGCAGAAGTAATCGTAAGATCCAAATACAAGAATATCATCAGGTTTTTTAGATTTGGGTTTTTTGGGAATTCTTGCTTTAGATCTTAGGATCTTGGGTGTTTACTCATAAACATATTAAAGATGATCGGAAAATATGATTTTTCCGTTGAAAGCAACCAGAAAGTTTGAAGAAGATGTTGAAGGTATCCAACGGTTGGGAGGTTTTTTGTTTCTCTCTCAAGAAGTTTGGGTTGTGAAACAAAAAGTGAAATTGCTAACGAATTTATAGGAGGAAGAAGATGTGTGCAGAAGTGGAAAAGGTTTTGTGGTGATTGGACAAAATTTGAAATGGTAACAACGTTACGTGTTCGACATCTGTCATGTTAGTTGTAAGCCTAACAACTAGGAAATAATGATGTATTTAATGGTTAAAGTTTACAAATTTATTTCGAAACTAACTCAAGGAATAATTGTCTGAGAACATAATTCAATGTATCACTGCGCCTGACGATATTCGAGGAGAAACATGTTATTGATTTTAAATTGTCAGATTTTGAAAGACAAGTTATCATTGCTTTTGGCACGATTTGAAGAAAATTAGTTCTCATTCATTTAGTGACATGAGGAATAAGGGGCTACTGATAAGGAAGTAGAAGTTCAGGGACCAAAATGTAAACAATAAAAAGGTTTAGTAACAGATTGAAAGGTTAAATGAGTGATTTTGATTATGTGTCTTTCTTAAGGATTAAGTTAATTTATCCTTTTATGTAACTACTTACAATTATGAGTTAAGTCCCTGCGCCTCCATATAAAGGCCAGGGATGAACTAATAAAGGGGTTGAACTTCTGATTTAAGCTTCACCGAATGAATTTTTTGCTCTATTTACTCGTACTTCTCATTTAGTGCGTTTATTTTATCCAGAAGCTGGTTCATACTCATTTCTATATCCAACCGAGTTTGGATAGGAACAGATCCTTCAGGTCTATTTTCATTCCCATGTAAATCTTCTCTTAGTGTTTCAATTTTTGATCGAACTTACGAGTTATTTTCAGGATTCATTGTAAAATTTCATGATTTTTTTTTTCAAAATTAGCAAAATTCAAACTAGAAGAAAAGACACTAATTGCCAGTTGTCCCTAGCGGATTCACCAATTTGGTGAGATGGATTATCAAGAGTAGCTTCAATGAACAATAGTTAAAGTGATTATAGAGATAAATAGATTTTAGAGAGAGAAAATGAGAGAACACAAGTGAGTAAAATCAGAAGTTCAACCTCTTTATTAGTTCAGCCCTGGCCTTAATATAGAGGCGCATAGACTTAGCTCATAACTATAAGTAGTTACATAAAAGGATAAATTACACTTATTCTTAATAAAGACACATAATCAAAATCGTTCTTTTAAACTTTCATTCTGTTACTAAACCTTTTATTGTTTGCATTTTAGTCCCTGAACTTTTATTTCCTTATCACATTGTACATGTGAACTAACCATGTTAAAGAGAGAATATTGTTTCATTGTGAATGTCTTATATGATATATTTTGTCAAATATTAGACATTGTTTCTCGTTTGAGAAACTCCATCCAAATATGTTCTAATAAAAAAAGAATAATTGACAGTTTTATATTTAATTACATGTTGGTCATTCATGCTCATATAACAAACGAGTTGGTATAAATACTAAATCCTAAAAACATCATATGGTAGAATCTTAAAAACTGATTAACACTAGAGGTATAAAAAAGTCAGGCCAAATCGATCAATCAAACGAGAGAATTCTAGTTTTGAACATGTCATTTAGGAAACAATAAGTATCGGTAAGTCTGGTACGATAGGTAGCATGACACAAGCAAAAATAATCTCATGCCCGATACCTAAAATTTCCATAAAAACACCAAGACTCCCGAACGATAAAAACTAATATAATATACTTCTACTAAGGTCGAATATGGTTTATTATACATGAGTCAGATTATTTTATATTCTTATATTTCTCATGTTGAAAATATTATGCTAAACATACATTACGGTTATCATGTTGTATGTAAAGGGATAACAATATCGAGGATTAATTGACATTCATGATGTTGGATTTGATTGCTGAAATGGTATCACAACATATACGTGTAAGATTGTATGCTTCTAAATAGATTTTAGGGTAAATACCTATTTGAGTTAAAATACTTACAAAATTCATATAATTAAGCATTTTAATGCCATTTTGTGACATTAGACTATTTATAGCCACTCATTATTAATATGAGGTATACAAAATATCTATTTAAAGATGTGTAATACTTTTACCTTTACGTGGTTTCCCATCATATTCATAAACCTAGTAAAGGGATTGAAGTTGATTTCCCTTTTGGATGTCATTTTGTTCATGTAAATATATCAATTACGTTATATTATATTACATTTACTTTATACTTACTTTATATGTATTTATATAGTTCAGTTGTAGGTTCATATATTTATGTACATGCTACTTCCTTTTATAGGTTTATGTGTTTCCAAATAGACCGTTATCATCATTATATTACGTTAGATACATATATTTTTCTATTTTTTACTTTCTTTTATATGTTTACATGTTCCCAAATGAACCATTTTCATGAATTATATTATATATAGTCGTTCCGTCAAACAAAATAAACAAGTGCATAGGCGGTTTCGTACTATCAAATACTAAATAAACATAGCCAAATCAGACCACCCGTCATACATAGAGAAAAACTATTTGTGACTGATTCGACCAATGGTGTGTGAAACTTTATCCTGCCAAACATGGTTATTTTTTATTTTGTTGTACTTGGTTAAGTATGTAATGTTTAAAGTTGGTTTAGACCGTAAATTTTTTTATTGTGTAATATTTGCACTTGATTATGTCATGTGTAAACTTGATTATTTATGCCAATTTTAGATATTATCATATAATATTATGGTGAGATATATAATAAAATTGGAACGTACCGATTACATAGTGAGATAAGAAAACGGTCTTGCATATCCCGTTATAATTATCTCACATGTGTCAACAATTGATTCGTCCTCATTGATTATAATATCCTTATATGACATATATCATTATTTGAATCGTCCTTATGAATCACGGAATCCTTATTTGATATTTGTCACTATTTCATTAGTATATGCGGATCACGTTATCTTTAACTCATATTATATAAAAAAAATTATCATTAATAAAAAAATAAAAAAATGAATCTAAAAAGTATTATGGTATGCTTTCAAAGATTCATATTTAACGAAAGCCATCGAAGTAGTAACGAAAACCAAATAAGATAAATGTAAAACTTATTGGGATGAAATGGTCTTCAAGATGAACCACAATTATGGGATAAACCATATTTTTCCATTGTAAACCTGAACGATCGGGAAACATCAAAATTAAGTGAAAATATTTGAAGATGACTAAAAGTATACCGGTTATTTTTATCCTCGATACTAGTGACACCAAGTTGCATTTGAACTTTTCAGGGTTAAAATCATTGAATAAGTAACCGCATAACCGATAACTGATTTGCATTTTCATCACAATCATGATTAGAAAAATATTAGGGTGATGAATGCATATATGGTAAAAAAAACATAAATACATATGTGCATATTCATCTGTGTAAGCATTACTTGATGTTATAAAATTAATTATCAAAATTCATTTATTTTTATTTATTTTTATTCAAATTTCCTAATTTATTATTTTACTCTATATTTATCATATGTGATTTTTTGTATTGGTGTAACTGTTTACTTTAGTAAAAGTATTATGAAGTTTAAGTAGTAAAAAATGTCTTTATATTTGTGTTACCTAAGTATACTTATTTATACTTAGTAAGATTATTTTGGACCAAGCTTATGAATTAATATTTTTAGTATAAATTCGCATAGTTTGTGCGAATCTATGGAAAAAATAACGTTTTTTACAAACTATGCAAATCGTGGTCCATAAGTTACACAATATGTGAAAAAACATTAGGTTTTTATTTTAAATACCATTTATTTTTCCTAGATTCACACAAACTACACAAATCCAACAAAATACTGCATATGGTTTGTGCGAATCTTTGAAAAATCGGCCTTCAAAATCTAGGCATAAGGTTTTTTTTGCAGACCGTGTAAATTATGGGTCTTAATTCTCACAATTTACACATAAAACCTTATATTTGCTTTTTTAAAGACTATTTTGTTGTCCTAGATTTGCACTTATCATGTGAATCTATACTGATTTGGTTTATTCATGAATCTGGTGTAGAATAATTTATAATACTCGTATTATTATATGAAATTCCAATTAAATTTAACATCGATTACCTTTAAACAATCGCATTTTTATTACATCGCCGATGATACTTCAAACCTACATGGATGATATATTCTACTTAAGGATATCCTTATAATGTTGTGCTTGGATAATTTAACGTAGTAAAGTATATCCACTAAAGTGTGCATTAAATAACTTTGTTATATATTTAGATAATCTAAATTGTATTTTACTTTCGATGATAGTCAACAATAAGAAAACATAACACTTAGGATATAAATATTCACACAATGATCACGTTTGATAGAAATTTGCAAATGTACGATTTTCGTTGTAATTTTTATGAGTGTTTTACAACTCGATTATCAAACCCTAAGGACAAATTATTATATAAATTAAATATCAAGTCCAATATAAGATTTTACTATTTAATTAACAAAAAACTAAAGTTTATTTGTTTGATCCAATTATCAAGATCGGTGTAGAAAACTACGATTGACTCAACATATATCTCGTTCGAAAACTTGTCGCAATCCTTAAAATCAGCAGACGCGTCTCAAACTAAGTCATAACTAAAGTTTTAACAAGATTTTCAACAGGTTTTTCTTAATATATGTCATGGAACATTCAACTATGTATGTGTAGTTCTCGGACAATACATCTTTCAACGAGTTATTTCTAGCTCACACATAACAGTTCTCCATATAAGCTTATAGTAAATCCAATATATGTTGCACATAATATTATACTATTTGAAAACCAACTCATCTGCATCTCAAACTTGCACCGGTCTCATGCAGCTTGTGAGCTTCAAAATTGGCAATACCTTGGTAAGAACATCTAAATGATTTTCTTAGCCTGCAGTATTAGCCACATTCATTTGGTAATTATCCCCCCACTTCTTGAATAAATTGCAACTTAATACCTATATGTTTAGTTCTCCCGTAGAATTTTGAATTTCTTATCAAATGAATGGAACTAATGTTGTCAATATACAAAATTACATATTGTTTAAGAACATTGAGTTCACTTAATAAGCCCTTTGGTTAAATAAATTCCGCAATGGCTTCTCTAACAACCATATATCCGACTTTCATAGACAAAAACTCAAAACAATTATGTATACCAGACTTCCGACTAACCACTACTCTAAGCACAATAAATAGATAACCCGAAGTAGATTTCATTGTGTCGAGACATCCTTCATAATCAGAGCCCACATACCATCTCAACATTATATTACTCGTATCATTCTGATTATAACACAACCATAGAATGCCCGAGGATATAAAGTATCTCAAGAATCACTTGAGTGCATGCAAATATTATTTCCTCGGATTTGATATGGATCTGCTCAAAACACTTACGACGTAGGCAAGATCAGGTTTTGTACAAATTATTACATACATAGTACTATAAATAAAATTGATACGAGGCATCTCTTGCGTATACTTGTTATATGATGCTTTTGTTAGTGCTTGAGTAACATTAAGTTTGAATTGGGAAGTCATGGAAGCTCCAACCATTTTTACTTAGTGCATCGAGAACTTCCTTAAGATATTCTGTATATATTCTTATTGAGATAAGAATAAATACCCATTCGGGTTGTTCCTTTTGATATCAACACAAAGTATCTTCTTAGCCTCTCCCATATCCTTTATCTCAAACTTTAATTTCATCTTAGTATTTACCGTTTCAATTTTACTCATATCTCTTATAGTTATTAATATTTCATCCATATACAACAAAAACAAGACTTATCTCTCAAGGGTGTATCCTCATTCCAATAAAAACAGTTATCATAACAATTATGGATATATTTAATGGATCTCATAAGAGAATCAAATATTCTATTATACTATCTGAACAACTATTTCAGCCCATCAAAGGGTATTTTCAACAAAGACACATAACCATAACGTTCTTTAAGCCTTTTCGATTGACATATGTAAACATCTATTCCAATTCACCATACAAAAAAATATAGTAGCTTTTGTACTATCTAACTTAATATCAAATATAGAAAAAATTGGCAGTAGAACTCTGATAGAGGCTTATTTCACAATCGACAATAATATTTCATTGAAATCAACACCATCTTTTTGCGTAAAACCCTTAGCCACGAACATAACTTGTATTTGGGTAATTCAACAATAAGAATACCTTGTTTCCTCTTGAATATCCATTTATTTCAACCATATTCTAACCCTTCGAAAGCTTCACAATGTTCATTTTCTTAAAAGATCGCAGTTCTTATTTCATGGGTGTAAGACACTTCTTTTTATTATTGTTTTTAATAATATCATAATATATTTTGGACTCAAGAACATCTTCATGCATTTCATTCGATAAATTATAACAAATTATATATACAAAACCATACATTTGTGGTTGTTGGCTTGGTCTCCGTGCTCTATCGTTTGCTAGTTGATAACGATCAAGTGCATGTTTCTCTTTCATTTGATCATTTGAAGGCCCTAGAACAACATGTCCTCGGTCTACTTCAGACTCATGCAATGTTTGAACTTTATTTGTAAATCCTGAAATAGAATCGAGTCCAAAATATTCTTTGACTGAAGGGCCTCCAGTTCACTTTGCAGATAAATTCCATTTAACTTCACAACTTTTCTCAAAAGTAGGTTGAGTCTCCAGCGCCTATTAAATATATTATTTTTTTCAATTAAAACCACGTTTATACTTATTAAAGCATTTTGATGTCCAGGTTCAAGGAACCAAAACCTATACCATTTTTACTAATTCTGGATAACCGAGGAACACACATTTAAATGATCTTGGCCAAGGTTATCCTTTTTGATATGTGCATATACAACACACCGAAACACTATCAAATGTTATAGTTTATATTTCTCTATAGTCCAAGCCTCTTAACATTAACAAACTTAAGCCCCATAGATGGACTTATGTTGATGATACATGCAACCGTTATCACAATTTATCCCAAGAACCTTCGAACATTCATGTTGTATGAAGCATATATCTAACTCGTTCCAGCAAGGTTCGATTCATTCTCTTAACAAACCCCTTCTGTTGGTGATTCTCACTTATGATTTGGTTTCTAACAATGCCAAACTTTGCAAAATATATAGTGAACTCATTGTTCATATATTCCAAGCCATTATCAGTCTAAAACTTATTTAACACTTTTTTCGATTTTATTTTCTATAAATTCTTCAGGTTCACAAATGCAACAAATGCTTCATCTTTGCTATTCAAAAGTATAACCCATATTTTCCAATAATAGTCATCATTCAATGATATAAAGTACCTTGCACTACTTATGGCAGGTTCCCATGTTGGATCCTAAATGTCTGAATGAATATAATCAAGTACTCCAATAGATGTCGAGTTACGAGGCAAAAATTTCATGCTCTTGCTCTTACCAAATACACAACTTTCATAAAATCTCACATTCTAAACCATCATACTATATAACAACCCCAATTTACTTAGTTCACTGAATCGTTTTCCCCTTAAATGCCTCACCTAATAATGCCACAACCTGATAAAATCCTTCACTACACTAAACACCCTAACTACTCAATCAAGAACTACCACTCCATTAGTCACCTAGACTTTCATAACAACAAGGGAGCCTTGCAAAACCCTAAGTCTACCGTATCCACCCTTATATGCAAACCTTTTTTCATCTAACATCCCAATATAAAGAAGGTTACTTTTATCTTCGAGTATAGACTTTATGTTGTTAATCATTCTTTAAAATCATGTAGACATTTTGAGCCGTACCGTTCAAACTTGTTTGACATCATATGATTAGTCATTCCGATGATGGCCCTTCCACCATCAACCATTCGCAAGTCTTCAAGCTAATAATTATTGGAACACACGTGGAATGGCGCACCCAAATCCAACATCCTCTAATCATTGTACATGCAAGAATAAAAAATCATTAATCCATCAACATACTTACAATCATCAAACACCTTTTTAGGGAAAGCAATATATTATTCACCCAAGACAAGAACTGATCTACGGTTAGACGAACCTACAAAAGAACAATATAATTATTATATTTAAGACAAACAACAAATAAAAGAAAGTGTAATGAACCAAGCACACAAGACAATATTTAACGTGGTTCAGATTATGAAGAAATCTTACATCTACAGACAACAAACACTCATTTTACATATAAGTAGATTACAAAAAGACTCTCAAACATAAAAGGTTTAATCACTATTTGTAACAAAAGATGATTTGATTAATAAAAACCCTTTCATCAGTGTCTATCTCTTACCTCACTTGTCTATTAAAAGACCTACTCCCTCTCCCCCAAATTGTTAGTCGTTCTAGCATTTGGTATATTAATTAAAGAATACAATCATTATCCTTGAAACTATAAAAAGTCTTTTTATTTTCCACAAATGACCTTCTTATTTAATATAGATTCTGAACAAGATATAGGTAAATAAAATAAATGGTAGAGGATAGAAATGTAAATCAACAATCAATACCATATTGGTATTTGCAAACGTCAATTATTTTGGGACACTTATTTTTCTCTAGAACGTCAATTATTTTGGGACAGATGGAGTATAATATTTTCTCTCTCTTATGAAATATGTTACTCACGAAGCACACACACATCACATAACAATCTATTTTTCTATTTATAGATTTAGGAGAACCTTAATTCTTCATCCGTTCCAAATTAAAGCCATTAATTAACAGCTGAAATAACCCCAAATCCATTAATAAATGAAACCTCGCAAATAAAAAATCTTAATTAGTATAGAAGACTTAATTAATATATGAAATCTAATTTATATACGAATACTTAAATAAAAGACCCAAATAATATAAGAAATCTATCAAATAGAAGAATCAACTTCGGTCCAATTATGGTGCTACAGTCCATCTCGCTTCAGATCAAAGTGGTGCGTTAGATCATCTTGCTTCAAACCATCATGCTTCAGACAAATCTATTTCGGCTATATCTCTTCCGATACAATAATCACCCGTCTTTGACAACTTGTCTCAACCCTTATAAACCAACAATCATCTCTGCAACTAAATCATGACTAAAGCTTCACAAATACACTTTTGACCATTATTGCCTAATACATATCACCACGAATCCAACTATATTCATATAATTTCATAATTTTACGATAATATCTATATTGAGATATTACTTTTAGACAACCACTAACAATTTTTTTTATTTTTTTTACTTGATTTTAAATTATTTTAATATTTTTAAAATTTTAAAATTCAAGTGTGTTGTTGTGGGGTAAGTTTCATTAGTGAATATAGCAATTGTTTTCCTTGCCCAGGTTGGTGATGATGCCACTTGAGATGGTAAGAAAACAGAGAGTGAATTGAACGCTCTAGAAGAAGAGACTGAAGATTGTTGAGATAAAGAGAAATGCATAGAAATATACACTACACTGCCTTGGCCCTTGGCTGCTTCTTATCGGGAAACTAAAATCCCAAGTCAGAAGAAAGGCTCATTAATAAAAAAGCCTGAAATCTCTCTCTCTTTAATTCTTTATCACTTACAAATTGTAAGTTACAATACTAGTCAACACCTCCTACTCCTATATCAATATCAAATCAAGACCCGTACTCAGACGCTATCCTCTTCTCTTCATTAACTTACTGCAGCAACTAAGCCTTCTCTTATCCTCTGTCTTCTTCACCATTAATCACTCTCTCTAGTTTTTTACATAACCAAAACAGAGATTATGCAGAGCAGCTTCAAACCAACCTCTACTCATCCTGATTTGTATTGCCAATCCTCTTTCTTTTTCAGGTATCATCGCTCTGTTTTCTTAAGTTAAAGCTTTTTCGTTGTAAATCACGGTCATAATTAGATAGGGACCCTTTTTTTGAAAAGATAAATCTTTGAGTTTCTAGGAATTGAAGCAAAGATGGAAACTTTTTTCCTTTATTTAGACTCTGTTTTAAGTAATCTAGAGGAGTGTTTCTTTTGTTGAAAAACATAGAGGAGGTGACGATGGTAGCCGTATCCAACCACGTTTTGCGGATCTTGGAGAGCTTGATCAATCCGCTTCTGCTTTTCACCACGATGATGCTGTTGATTTAAGCCCAAGTATTCTCTCTCTCTCTCTCTCTCTCTCTCTCTCTCTCTCTCTCTCTATAGAGTATAAAATTTTCGATTACAACCCAAGTTATTGTAATTTATGGTCTTCTTCTTCTTGTTTTTCTGATTCTTATGTAGGCTCCATGTTTAGTTCGAAACCCTGCAACAACAACTTAAACTACGGGACCTTAACCACGGTACTATTTTATAGATTCCCTTGTGGTGGTCTTAAATGGGAGTAATTAATTTAATGCTCTGTTTTTAAAACTTGGTAGGTCGGCAATGGTGGTGGGTCAAGAAATATTATTTCAGGGTGTTTGGACACAGAGCAATTCATGTACGGGAAGGAGACAGGTGTAGCCGCTACACTAATCAACAACGGTGGTGCTCTTATCGAGAACTGGGGTGATTCAGGCATGGCTGATCATAGCCAACAAACTGACACTTCTACTGATATCGATACCGATGAAAATCATCAGGTTTGTTTGTTTTTTTTTTTTTTTTTTTGTCATTTTTTTTGTGGTTTAGGTTTCTAGTTTTATAGTATCTGTTGTTTGATTCTGTTTTTGTTTTCTATAATGTGACCTTTGTCTTTTTCGATGTTCATGTCTGTTCTTGTGTCTTCCTTGGAATCTGAGACTGTAATAGATGATTTCTTTCCAGTTGATGTTACACTATGTTTTTGTGAAACAACAAAATAAGATTGAATTTGAATATACAAATTATTTGTAGTCGATTTTTTGTGCTTAATTGGGTTGTAATCTAGAGCCTGACAATGTCAAACCAAGCCAAACCAAGCCTATCTCGTGTTTCAAAGTCTCATTAGGCTTTCTAGTTTGGTCGGCCCTAAATTCGTCTACAGCCTGACCATATAGAACTTGTCCTAACTCAACTAATACTAACATCATTTAAGTTTCGGTATAATTGGGTAATTCAGAGCTAGATTATGGTTCGAATTTCGATTCGGTATCTAGTTCCACCGTATCGAAAGTAACCCAACTCGACAGAATCAAAACATGATTTAGATTTTGGTTTTGTTCTTATTTTGTTTGAATTACTTGTTTGATTTACAGCTTAATGGAGTTCAACAAGGAGCATTTGCAAGTTTAGGTGGTATCGATCAACCTAGGGGAAAACCTGGTGACCAAAAGGTTCCGTAAATCTTCATTTTATTGTTTTCGTCAGATTCATGACTTCGAGTTTGTGTTTGATTGATTAATTTAATGTAGACGCTTAGAAGGTTAGCTCAGAATCGAGAAGCTGCGAGAAAAAGTCGACTGAGGAAAAAAGTAATGCATCTCTTTAGATATTCATGTTTCTTGCACAAAACAAAACAACTTGCACAGTTGAGTTTATAATATGTTTCGCATTGGATAGGCCTATGTTCAGCAGCTTGAAAACGGTCGAATCAGACTTGCACAACTCGAGGATGAGCTTCAAAGAGCACGACAACAGGTACACGGAGGTTGTTTGGTACAATCAGCTATATAACTTGTTAGGTTTATAAACAAAAAGAAATAGTTTGGTTCGGTCTAATATCGGTAAACTAGTTTGAATATATTATTGTGTATTCGAGAATTTTACGATAAATTTTATATATTATGCTTGATGATGCAGGGTCTCTTTATTGCACCTGGAAGCTCAGGAGATCATGGACATTCCACATCAGGAAATGGTAAGAATGTAATCTTATTCGAGATAAAAAATGTATTAATCTTGTACAAAAAGAGTAATGTAAAGCATAAGCTTTCTCCATGGTAAATAACATAAAGTACGAAAATTGCAGGGGCCTTAGCATTTGACTTGGAGTACGCACGGTGGCTGGATGAACATCAACGTCTAATCAACGAACTGCGATCAGCCGTGACTTGTAATATAAACGACAACGAATTGCGTGTTCTTGTAGACGGTGTAATGTCGCATTATGATGAAAAGCACCGGCTTAAAACTATCGGGACCAAAGCTGATGTATTTCACTTGCTTTCTGGAATGTGGAAGACACCAACCGAAAGATTCTTCATGTGGCTCGGTGGTTTCCGCTCATCCGAAATCCTTAAAGTAAAAAGCTACTTTAGCATTTTTTACCTAAACAAATACAAAATTTACACAATAAATTAATTCTACATCTTTAATACATATGTAGATACTTGGGAATCAGCTGGAGCCCTTAACTGATCAGCAACTAATGGGCATACGCAACTTGCAACAATCTTCACAACAGGCTGAAGATGCATTGTCTCAAGGCATGGAAGCTTTACAACAGTCACTTGTAGACACGCTTTCTTCTTCCTCGTTAGGTCCTACTGCTTCAGGAAATGTTGCCGATTACATGGGCCAGATGGCAATTGCCATGGGCAAGCTTGCCACCCTAGAGAATTTCGTCCACCAGGTAATCCTCACATAATGAAAAATTCGATCACACTAATAGTGAGCGTGCGACTGACTAATTATTGATCCTGTTACATATCTTAAGGCTGACCTTTTGAGGCAACAGACGATACAACAAATGCACCGGATTTTAACAACTCGTCAAGCTGCACGTGCTTTTTTAGTTATCAGCGAATATACCTCACGTCTCCGTGCACTTAGTTCTTTATGGTTAGCACGCCCTAGGGACTAAAAGTCATCTTCATCTACAAGTTTTCAAGATCAAACCAAAGTTGTCGGATTCTACATGGTTTAGTGTACGTTAAAGTCTTCTTACTTGTATTGTATGTTTCTGTTGAATGCAAGTAAACCATGGATGGGTTATGCCATAGTAATCCAGTTAGGAGTAGACATAGTAATCTTTTGACAAACTTCTCTAAGATCACTTTTTTTTTGGGCAGCTCTAGATAAAAATCATGTCATTATCTTGTTCAATATATCATCATTGTCTACAGATTGTGCTGCAAACTCCCTATAGAACAAAATTGAGAATCGCTATTGAAGAAAATATAAATAATGCTTGTTTTTTTCCGGTATACGGCCCTGGCTAGCGGTGAGTATAGGACAAACGACCTCAAGAGAAATGGTATACAACAAAGGTGCTAGTGGTGCGTATGTAGGACAAGTGGTGATTAATCTGCCACAGGCCCCGCTAATGGTGAATATCTGAGACAAGGCTATTCAAAGGAAACGGAATACAACAAAAAGAGTGGCTAGCATGTGGTTTTGCTAAGCACCATCAGCTTGTCCGCATAGAGTTTATACTGCACATATTATCCAAAATGAACCGACCATAGAATAATCACATAGAAAGGTGAAAAAAACAATAAAAATAAACAACCGAAATACAATTTATGTCAAAAAGGCGAAGACATGTTGAGAGTGAAAGCAACATGTCAAGTGTTCACCGTTGACCAAAGCTGCCATGCACGGTGACCGCCTTGAGAAAGAGGTGCCGATCGAGACAAACAATGAACTGAAGAGTTTACCTAGAGCTAAGTCTATACACATGATGGGTATGCGTTTCGGATCAAAGAACCAAGACTTGGGCCACTACATGCTGAACCCAAAGCCTTTCACTAAAGCCTCATAAGACCTGATGTCTATGTGCTATTCGTGTATCCAAACACTCTATATATTAATAAACAGAATTTGTGTAACACAACATGTACTTGTATTTAAACCAAGATTTACAATGAATAAAAAACAAGAAGAAAATTACAAATCAAATTTCTCTCTCACTTTTCTTGGCATCAGAGCCATTCTGATCACGTGAATAACAAACTCTGTTGAATCTCCATCTTTATCTTTAGACTCCATTGGTTCCATCTTTCCCAACAATCCATCTGCTGCTCCAAAGAATCTCCAGCTGCATTCAATCAACAATGCAAATAATATCAGGCTTGATAGAAGTAATTATCTCCTATGGAAAACAGTTGTGTTACTAGTGATCAAAGGTAACAAACTAGGTGGATATATATCAAGTGAGAAGACTTGCCCTCCTAAGTTTACTACTGATAATGAGAGAAATGTCTCTGAGAATCCAGATCATGAAGAGTGGATCTCAAAAGACCAATTACTGTTTGGTTGGTTGTATTCTACCATGAGCCCTAGATAACAGCTCAATTGATGGAAGAGGAGACCTCTAAAGTTCTTTGGGAAGCAGCTGGTAAATTGTCTGGCTCACAAACAAGAGCCACGGTCACCTATTATAAAGGAGAGTTTCAGAGAACTCGCAAAGGGACTACTGCTATGATAGAGTACTTGAACAAAATGAAAATGATCTTTGATAACCTCATTCTTGCAGGGTGTCTTACCTCAATGGATGACCTGATCATTCAGGTTCTTGCAGGACTTGATGGTGATTACACACCAATAGTGGTGAGCCTTGCTGACAAAGAAGACCTGATTTGGCTTGATTTGTAGACCAGTCTTCTAACCTTTGAGAGCAAGTTAGAATAACTTATTGACCTGCAAAATACAATGTCAAAACCATTAGCATGTCAAGTGCTAATTATGTTCAAAGGAATGATACAAAACAACAAGTCCGTAATGCAAGTCCAAGAGGATACTCTGGACAAGACAATAAACTTTAACAGAAATTACAAAGGCAGGTCTAGTTCTAACTACAGAGGTCGAGGCAGTTTCTACAGGGGCAGAGGTGTAAGATTTGCTCAGAACAAACCAACCTACCAAATTTGTACCAGGTATGGTCACTTTGCTATAGTTTGCTACTATAAAGATGACCCATCAGTTATGGGGTCAACATCTTCAGAGCATCCTAAGTCTGAAGGAGATTATAGTGCCTTGCTTGCTGCTTAAGAAACAACAATAGAGGGAGTGTGGTATGCTGACAGTGGTGCCAACCACCATGTCACAGGTAATACCAGCCAAATGACTAAGAAACATGACTACTCAGGTAATAAGCATGTCCTAGTTGGTAATGGTGAGAGACTTCCAATATCCCACATTGGTGAAACCTCACTGCAATCACTACCTAAACAGCCTATTATCCTTAAACCTATACTTCATGTTCCTAAAATCAATAAGAATCTCCTATCTATTTCTCAGCTTACAAATTATAACCATGTTTTTGTTGAATTTCACAAAGATTTTTTTTTTGTGAAAGACAAGGTAACATGGAATATACTGCTCAAAGGAAGGTCTGAAGATGGGTTATACAGGATGGCCACTCTTTCTAAATCTATACCTATCAAGTCAGTTAGTCACAGCCCACAAGTTTGTTTGTCTAATGTTTCTTTGAGTCCTTCTAATGTGTTTACTACTAGTATTTTTGAGCCTCTTAAAGATGGATGGCATATGAACCTTGGCCATCCATCTCAGCATGTTTTAGCTTATGTTCTCAAGTCATGTAATCTTCAGTCTATTTCAAAAAATGATAACAGCTTTTGTGAGGCTTGCCAGCTAGGCACGCCTCACAACCTTTCCTATTCTACATCTACTTCTCATGCTAGTAATGTTCTAGACCTTATTCATATTGATGTCTGGGGGCCTGCTCCTATTTTATCCACTGAGGGGTTTAGATACTATGTGCTGTTTCTTGATGAATTTTCTAGCCTTTAAGGTCCTTGTTCAAACTCAGTTTGAGAGAAGAATTAAAGCTGTCCAAAGTGACTGGGGGGGGGGAGTTCAGGCCTTTGGCTACCTTAGCTAAAAAGAGTGATTTTTTGTTAAAAAGATCCTTCCCTTACACATCAGCCCATAATGGTAGGGCTGAATGCAAACACAAGCATCTGGTGAAAACTAGCCTAACCTTACTTGCTCAGTCACACCTACTCTATAAATTCTGGGTTGAAGCCTTTGAAACCAGTGTGTATCTTATCAATAGACTACCCACCCCCACTCTCCAAAATGTTTCACCTTTTGAAATGTTATTCACAAAAAACCTAATTATTTAGTCCTAAAGACCTTTGGATGTGCCTGTTTTCCTTGTCTCAGGCCTTACCAAACATACAAATTTCAATTTCATTCTCTCAAATGTGTCTTTCTGGTCTATAGTCAGAGTCACAAATGGTACAAATATCTAAGTCCTACAGGGAGAGTCTATCTGTCTAGAAATGTGGTTTTTAATGAGACTGACTTTCATTTTACTTCAGGGTTTTTTTTAACTACCCTCAAAGCAGTTAGTCTCATGTTCAGTCTTTCAATCTTTGGCTTCCTACTCTCTCTACTCATCTGGTTTTTGAAAGAGTGACTCCTAGCACTAATCCTACTTCTCATCCTCCAATTGAGCATCACACTTCTCAGTATGCTACACAGTCAGAGAATTAGACTAATGTTCCCGACTCTCCAACACTCACCTCACCACCCACACTACCTAATCTTCACACAAACATCCTACAATCTTCACCCATAGACTCACATCTTGACAACTATTCATACCAACAGACCGGTACTACATCTAGTCATACACCCACTATAGTTATATAACTACCCTTTTCTAACACAGAACCCTTAAATTTTCCTCCACAAAAAAAATTCACACAACATGCAGACAAGACACAAAAGTGGCATTTATAAACCTAAACTACCCTACATTAGAACTCTTACTACTACCAACAAGGATATGATTGAACCCTCTAGTTTCTCTGAGGTTGCTGGGAATCCTAATGGGAAGGTGCTATGAATGCTGAATATAGTGCTCTTATGGCCAATAAAACTTGGTCTCTGGTTCCACTACCACCTTACTCTATAGTAGTGGGCTGTAAATGGGTGTACAAGATTAAACATGCTATGGATGGGTCAGTTCAGCGTTACAAGGCCACGTTAGTGGCCAAGGGGTTTCATCAGACCCATAAGATTGAATTCTATAACACTTTTAGTCCTGTTGTGAAGGCCTCTACAGTCAGACTTATTCTTACCATTGTTGTGTCAAAGAACTGGCCAGCCAGGCAGCTTGATATCAACAATGCCTTCTTAAATTGGGAGCTACAAGAGACTGTTTACATGAAACAACCTCAGGGTTTTGAAAATGTCAGTAATCCTACCTACGTTTGCAAGCTTCATAAGGATCTCTATGGTTTGAAGCAGGCACCTAGGGCCTGGTTCTCTTAACTACGTGATACACTTATTCACTGGGGGTTCAAGAACTCTAAGGCTGACTGCTCACTTTTCTACCTGGTTGCTAAGACTACTATTTTACTCATCCTAGTTTATGTTGATGATATTTTGGTCACAAGGAATGATGCAACTTTTCTCACACAGTTTACTCAAAAAGTCAATGCCAAGTTCTCTCTAAAGGATATGGGGTCACTATATCTATTCCTGGGAATAGAGGTTCATCGTGACCAATCAGGTATCTACCTAGCACAAAATAACTATATTGAAAACTTACTGGTTAATCAAGGTACTGCACTGTCAAAGCCATGTCCTACTCCTCTTGCTCCTGGAACAACTCTCTCAGCATCTGATGGTCTCCAGCTTGCTTCACCTACACAATATCACAGCATGTTAGGTGTTCTGTAGTATTTGACACATATTAGGCCTGATATTTCCTATACCGTCAACCGACTTAGCCAATATCATCAATCTCCTACAACTACATACTGGCAATTCCTTAAAAGAATTCAACGCTACTTATCTGGGTCACGGTGGTTGGGACTCCAAATCAGGCCTTACTTTCACCTTCAACCCCATGGGTATTCTGACGCTGACTGAGCCTCCTCTTGTTAGTCCTTTCCTCACGCAAGTATACGCGGTCAAATAGTAGCAAGTAATAAGTAAGAAAGATCGTTCCCACGAAGACCAGGTGTATATGACAAGAATTCACTTATGCAACAAAGTATGATTATTAGACTAATGCTTGAACGAGTAATAAAATTTAAGTGAATGAATATAACAAAGTAAATTAACTAACGAGATTAACTAACGAGTTTTACTTGTGCGAGAGAGAACATGGAACCCTAACTTCTTTGTTTATTTTACTCAGAGTATTAATATACTTAATCAATATGTACGATATCTACGATTACTAATCAGATAACAAAAAATCTGAATACGCTACCTTTCAGTACATGTAAACCAAACCACTTAAACAACCACAAAAGAGATAGCAGTTAAGCATACACCGCTTCCATGGAAATCCTATATGTCTATATGAATTGAGGTACAATTGGTTTTAAGCACAAGTTACCTATTTCGATTACATAGGGTAATATGATATGGTTAGTGACATATTACGAATCATGAACAATGACAATACGAATCATTCAAGAACCTATGCTAGCATGACAAGTTCTAAACCCTTAAATCTACTTTCGCATTCATTAAAGATTAACAAACTAGATGTTCGCGACGCATCTAATAATAAGCACAACCATACTAGGTAAATGATAAACGTATCTCACAAATCAATGAAACAATCAAACCCTAAGTATTAATCAAACAAATCCGCTAGGGTTCCATGACAACGATTAGTTCATAATCGAACGAATCATTATCATGGGTGCAAAAGTTAACATAACTCTAGGAAGAATGTAAATAAACGAATAAAAGTTTAGAGAATGTTAAACCGAACAACTGTCTGCCTCCTACCGTATGGTTGTATGTTGCCGCTGCCGAAAGAAAACCCAAAAAACAGCTGTCATCAGCCTCCTGTCGAAAGAAATCCACCGAAGTCGCAAATTCTGGTTTCTTTACCTCTCTGTTGCTTTCGCCGTTCTATGTAATACCCAAGAAAAGTCACCAGCAAATTCCAATTTTTATTCCTGCTTTGCCAAGGAAGGTAGCCGATCTCGTTTTCCCTTCTTTGTTCTATGTTTTGACGTAAGAGAATCCAAACAGCCGTACACACCTCTTCTCCCTTGTTCTCTATTTATATATTCTGCCCATAAACCCTAGTAGAAGCGAAATTAGTTTTCTTTTCTACTGGGCTTGGGCTTTCTTATTGTTCGAAAAACCATAGAATAAAGAAGCCAATTGTAATTCTTCTCTCTTCAAAAGTCACATACATATAAACAAAAGCCCAAAAGTAGACGTTCCTTTTCTTCTCTTTTTGTCTTCTCCAGATTATACATCCATGACTGACATTCTCGGTAGTAATTCGAGTAAGAAAAGAAAGACGAGGGACAAACTCTTCAGTTAATAAATCGGGGCTATATTCTTTACTTGGTTCGTCTTTCACTACAATGACATTAGTTTTTGTTGTTACTACCAATGTTTATCACATCCGCTTCTAACAGAGGCGGTTATATGGTATGCCAGTTGTATGTTCCGCTACTCGAACAAGACCATTGTCGGTAAACGGGAGTACGGAGACTTGTATTACATGGCGGGCCAACAAAACGCCACAAGATATATCGAAAACTCTAACACGTTAATAGATTTGTTCGATAATCTAACGGATACAGCAGTTGCTTGTGGCTCTCAAAAGAAATACGCAACCGGAAATAGAACCGAACCGGGATTCCAGACCGTTTACGGACTTATGCAGTGAACGTCTGATTTGACTGAGGAGGACTGCAAACATTGTTTGAGAGCGAAGATCACTGAGATTCGGTTTAATGGGTAACGTCGAAATGAGAAAATCCATTGTAAGTAAAAATGAGGATGTCTCCATAGGCTGAGTGATTCTCGGTAACAAATCTGTTCCAGTTTTGAGTAAAGTACCAACACTATTCACGCTTGTTAAGACCAACACAGAACTCGCGTCCCACATCATCTCTAAGGGTAACCTTGTTAGGTAAAGATTCGTCCGAGCAACTTACAAAAGGTACATGGACTAGAATTTTCTGGGAATTGATCTCAGGAATGTAAAGCTTGAAGAACTCTAAGCTATCATTAGAGGGAGAACTTCTTTTGACAGGATCCACCATCCGTTCCTTCTGTTAATTGAGCAGACAAGACATTTCTTTCATACTTTAGATGTTCTGTTCGCAGATTAGATATATCTAACATGATCCTCTGGTTCTCTAGTAAGAGATTGATCTTGGATTCGTCCAATTCCATGACCTACATACGTAGTCTGGCATTATTCTTGGTCAAGCCATAAATCGTTTCTTTTGATGCAGTCTCCATCTCTGTCCAAGATTCTTTCTCTTTCTCAAGGCATCTAACTCTCTCTTCCAGTATCGCCTTTATAAATCGACTAATGTTCTCCTCCAAACTAGTCACCCGCGTACAACTCCATGATTAGAATAACAAATTTATCATCCTCAAAAGCGCATTTACGAATACTTGAAAAACACGTTAAAACACGTTAAAACACGATGAATACTTGAGAACCGGCGACGATTTTAAAGCTAATGTAAGCGTAATAAGTGACATGAAATGCACTTATCACCTCTCTTGATGACCGTCGTAGCACTGGGTGTACTGTGTGTTCCTTGGAGAAACACTGATTCCCTAGTCCGTTTCTTGGAGAAACACTGATTCCATAGTCCTCCAAGAAGCAAAACACCGTCTCTTGATCCTCCACTGAATCGGAATACAGAGCCCTTGCCAATTCGTCTTTAGAACTTATCTGGATTTGCTCGCTTCTTACTAAAATCCAGATTCCACTCATACCTCCCTATGTCATGTGGCGCGACAATTTGGGGGCGATAACATTGGCTTCTAATCCCGTCTTCCATGCTCGTACCAAGCATATAGAGCTTGATGTGCACTTCATCCGCTATTAGGTGCTTGAAGGGGCTGTCCAGATTTGTTACGTCCCCACTTAAGACCAGATCGCTGACTCTCTCACCAAACCTATGCCTCCTTCTTGATTCATCTATCTCTGTGACAACCTTGGGCTCATGGAGTCACCGCTGCGTTTGAGGGGGATGAAAATGTTCACCGTCAACCAGAACTGCCATGCATGGCGACAGCCTTGAGAGAGAGGTGATGATCGAGACAAACAATGAACTCAAGAGTTTACCTAGGGCTAAGTCCATACGCATGATGGGTATGCGTTTCGGGTCAAAGAACAAAGACTTGGGCCACGACATGCTGGACACAAAGCCTTTCAGTAGAGCTTCATATATTAATGAACATAATTTGTGTAACAAACTATGGAATATTCCATAGTTTGTTACATCATGTACTTCTATTTAAACCACGATTTACAATGAATCAAAAAAAAAAAAAATTACAAATCAAATCTCTCTCACTCACTCTTTTTCTTTTCTACTCAACAAATGTTCTCAAAATAAAAGTTTTATACATAAATTCAAGTATATAGTTGTTTTAATATATATTCTAATTTATATTTAGTGTTTTTGATGAAATTTATCAATGGATCGGACACAAAAATAAAGTAAAGAGATAAAAATAAGAACTAAATAACAAATGATCTAAAAATAAAATAATCGTTGTCTAAGTATTTCCAAAAGAAATATAACAAATTATATATGTATCGATAAGTCTTGAACAATTAGACATTCTCTAACCGTAGAGTTCTTCGAAGACCTGGTCAGTTTCAGAGAAGTCAATTTATTTACAAATTTACCGCACGGTTTTTAATCATTATTTTACCATTTTAAGATCTTTTAATATAAAAAATTTACTTCAAATAATTCCACTATCTTTTAACTATTCATCTCACTATCTCTATTTCTCATTCTATTTTATTTTCCCAATCTTTACATTATAATTTTACATTTACTAAATTTATTAATATTTTTTATATTATTTTACAAGATTATTTATTTTAGATTTAAGTTTTAAATTTATTTGTTCAATCTCACGCCATACGGTGGCGTGGATGACCATGAGCACGCCTACCGTTGGTGTGGCTATGAAACCCCACGGTTGACATGACCTTGGATGTGTACACCATTTATATCGCAGATTGGCTCAATTTTTTTTATGTAACTACACTTTAATAATGCATGTATGTGAGCTCTAACAAGTTTAATGGATCTTTAATACATAATTTAAATAGTTTACAATACAAAAATCACAAAACAACAACTTAATCCGATTATAATCTAAAATTACAACACAAATACAATTAAAAGTCTTTGGTTAAGTCTACTACGAGTTGCTCACATTCTACGAAATGTGTAGGCGTGAGATTTTGTAGTCTTGCAAATATGCGGACTCTATCTAACATGAGGATCAGCTAAGAGCTAGCGTCGTCTCTAGCCGTGCACACCCATGTTGGATCTATAATCGGTAAAGGTAAACCTTGAACCAAATCGACTTACAATTTGACATTGAAAGTAAGTGTGCATTTAGATAATAAATAACGAAATGCATGTAAGATTAAAAATTGTTTACTTACGTGAACAGAATGGTTTGTATTGACGAATGCGACACTGATCTCCTTTATACAACAATCGTTCGGTGGTGTATGTTTCACCAGTAAGTAAGTTGTACATCCACCGGAAGTTAGTAAGAGTGTGTGCGGTGACCGTTCGTGCAGTGCTACCGAGAGTGCCGACCGGGGTTACTAATCCCGTTGGATTTTGCTACGTTTACCGCGACCACAGCCGCGACCTCCGACATGTCCGGGAGTTCTACTGCGTGCTTTAACCTTTTAGAGGGGTTCGCAAAGTTGTGTCGTCGACGGATCCAAAATGCATTGAATTTTTTTATCCAATGGATTTGTTCGTATACATTAAAATCTTCAAGTTTAGCATTTAGATTTGCAAAATTAACTTTCACCTCTTCTTCGCGGGTGAGTTTAACTCGGGGAACGATGTCTAGTCTCTTCCAATGCTCGTCTATAATCCGAGTAGGTACATTACCGTATGCTTTTTGGATTGCTTCTAGTTTGTGGGTGCACAGTAAACCTTAGATCGTACGATCAATGCAAACTCATGAAGATTTATCACCACCGCTTTTATCAACAAAGTTATTGTATACTGTCGTCAATACAATATGTGATACGTACCTCCGTAAAAATTTGAATGGTTTGAAATCTTGAAATTTGTGAATTAGACGACAGTTGCTAAGCTCCATCAATTATTTTATGGTTGAATGTTTCATCGCCAACAAACCATGTACTTTTCCCAAGATCCATCAAAACTCAATCGGCTTGACCCAGTATATTTTTTCAACATAACATGCTAGCTTTCTGCCCAAATAAAGGTGTGATTATTAAAATTCATGATTTAATTAGTATAGGCGTGAACGAAACTCTCTTTATAAAGCGTAATCCACGAGTCTACGACATAATCGACCACCTTATCTTTCTCTTTGAAGATCGACCGCCTCTTAGCCAACCTCTCGTTCATCACGTCAACGGTAGTGGATGAAATGATGTCGTGCCAAGTCACCAAAAAATTGTTAAACACCTTGCCGTCTTTGAACATTTTTTTTGTTTTCCTACTAACATTCTTGTTGATATGCCACTTGCATAACATGTGACTAGCGCTAGGAAATAATTTGTCTATGCTATTCATCAAGGCAAGTTCGCGGTTCGTAATTATAACACAAGGAAATTCACAATCATTCTTCGCCATTACTGTATTCAAGAATCCCAATGACCATTCGTAGTTGTCTTATTTTTCATTCATCATAAACGTAAAACCAATACAAAACGTTTTGGTGGTCGATATTACCCCGACTACTTCGAACAAAGGAGTCCCGTAACGAATAAATTTGTATGTGCTATCCATGATTAGTAAGCGTGGGAAGGTCCTTAGTAAATAAATACTAAGAGGGTGTGCGAAAAACAAAGCGGTTATAACGTTAGAGCCATCGTTGGCCGTCCGTTCCCAATACTTGTACTTAAGCAATTGTAATTTAGCTAACAAGCTTTGCATTTGGGATCATCCATCACTTTCAAAAATCTTCATTCTTTGACGGTGATTGTAAACTTGAGAAATATTTGAAGTATTCTCCAGATCGTCCTTTTTCAAAGCACCAAATATTTGTCGTGGAGTTGTTCCGTTCACCGTCAAACATCGACGAGCCCTTTTTCCTTCCGTTTTAACTTGGACCATTGCAAATGTATTTGGGCATACTTAATCGGTTCATGGTTGTGCTTTCCAGAAAGGAAAATTAGAGCCCATTTATCATCGCTTTTTACTGGATTGCCTACCAAATGAAAATGACAATTAATGTTTTTTTACCGGTAACCGTACACTTACGGTCGCACTCTTGAACGACCGACTTAAAAATACCGGATCACTCACACCGATAGTCTACTCTAAGTGTTTTATCTCTTTTCCCCCGCTCATTAGATGTTATGTTAATCGAGAATCTAATGACTTTCCCGTACTTTTGACCCACTTGGTCATCGAGTCTAAGTTATACTCGTCGTGAGTGGTGAAATGGTGAGCGTAGTCTAAAACAAGCAAAATTTTGCATTGGGTAACCTCCTACAATATGTAAGAAGTAGACAAATCAATTAGACAGGGATTCCGGATAAAGCTAGCCCATTACATTGGGGCTTTGGCATTTCATGCCCTTGCCTAGGCCATCTAGTGGCGTAACAGACCGTCTACACGCCACACGTGTGGCGTAGAAAAGGGTTGGCACGCCAAAATATGGCATGAGTAGTGTACTCTTTACCAGTATTGTTGGCGAAGAACACTATCCCGACACCAATGTATGACGAAGAATATAAAAAACGGGGTTTTTCAAAAACTCTCTTTAAAAAAGAAGAAGATTGAAATCAATGTACCTCGTTAGCGTCCATGCTAGTCTGCAAGGAAACTGGTTCTGACTCAATTTTGGCCATGTTATGAAGGTTTTCAAAAAATGGTTTTATGTGGTTAGAGTTTTGAGGTTTTTGGTAGTTTGGAGAAGATGATTATGGTTGGTGTTTGAAATTGTGTTTGCAACTTCATGGAGTAGTTATGAGTCCTCAATGGCATGGATTGTAATTAAATAAGGTTTCAAGGTTTTTTTTTTAGGTTTTTTGCCAGGTAGAAATTTTGTAAATATCGAAAATCAGAAAAAGACAACTTTGCGGAGTAAAAACGATTTTTTTTAGCAATTCCCTTAAGGTATAACTTTCATTATCCTCTTTTACCTTTCTCTCCTACCTTCCTTTTCTCTCACCTCTCGTGCGACTAAAACTTTTTTTCTCTCACCAACTTTTCAACCACCTTCCTTTGTGCTCAGGTCTCGATCTCGCGTTCGAGCTTGTAAATCGATCTTCTATTTTGGAGACCGACACCGACGTTTAAAGACTATATTTGACCCATCTATTTATAAACACAAAAATTGCCATTTATTTATGCATCATTAATAAATACAATTTAATAAAATCTAAAATCTAATAAACCCATCTATAATTCTCTTATCAACATTAATAAAATCATATACATACTTTATTAAAAATTTATTAAATCATCTAACATTAATAAACCAGGATTGTATTATTTTTGAACAAATTAATCTAGATATTATTTGACATCTCCCATTATTTGATGGGATAATAAATTGATGTCGTTGTTAAGTCACAGTAACTTTTTTGAAATTAAAATAGAAACGAAGATAAAAATTACGGTGTAACGAAACTAAAATTTATGTTACAACAAAATCAAAACAAGACGAACTTGTCAACGAAAAGAATTGCAGGTATGAAACCAAGACACTAACTTGCGCATGACAAGAGTTGCAGGTGCAACAAAACGGAAAAACTATCACAGTCGAAACATGGCCACGACAAGAGCTGCATGCGCATTGCAACAAAGACTAGTTGCAGAGGTGTCTAAATGGGTAGGGAGCAACAAGCTTTTTGTGGGCTCGTTAGGGTATATAGGGTTCGTCCCAAGAATGCATGCGGTTAATTCACGGTAACACAAAATGTATCTGCTACACATGAAGAACATGATATTTTTTTTATCTCATTCAAAACTTAAAATAATTTCTATTCTATATTCCTTTTATGTGATAAGTGTTGTTATAGTTTGATCATACTATATGTATATGTGATAAATATTCTGATAGTTTGATTATAATATAAGTAATATACTTATAGTATATATAATAAGTGTTGTTATAGTTTGATTATAGTATAAGTAGTATGCTTATAAAATATGGTGTGGTTTGTTTCTACCTGAGGGTAATCTAGTAAAGTGTTTAAAGGGTGTTTTGTGTTTAGTATGATGAGTAGAGAGATAATTAAGCTGCTTATTAGTAATAAATTCTCATTAGCATCATTAATGAAAGTATTTGTGGTATTTATACTTAATTACTTACCCGTGGGCTTATTGGGTCGGGTTGTGAAACCGAGTCGAGTTTAAGGACCCTTTAGTAATATAGTTTTAAGTTGATTACCAACTAGATTAGTCAATAATTAATACATTTGCCCTGTTCGGATTTTTAGTGTGGTGGTTTAGTCCGAATTGCCCTTCGGATTAAATCATAGCATAGTGACTGAAATCTCCAAAATCATCCGTAGCCCCTTTAGGTCTTGCAAATGATCTTTGGAAGAGTTAAAACTCAAAAAATCAATACCAACATTTTCCGATCTGTTTGTGCCGTTCGAACTACAAGAGTTTTTCTTAAGTTTGACCCTGTTCGTATTTTGTCAGAACTAATTTGTCATCTCAGAATTCTAAGAGTTTTTCTTGAATCGTGGGACACATGTCATGCTTTAGTTCAACCTCCTAGCTGTTTTTATCCTAGATTTTCGCACCCACTAGGCTAGAAAGTTACATAAGCTATAATTTTCACACTTTGCAGCTTTTAATCATTGCTAAAAATCGATCCATCTTCCCATAGGTAACTGCTCATTTTCAATGTTATATATAAAATTTTCTACTGTTTCATTGTCTTCAACAATCACAAATATTCTTAGAGAGAGAGAGAGAGCTTAGTTCACTTCCAACATTGTTCTTGAGTCATATATGTTCACAACCATAAAGTCCGTAGTCAAAGAAGGTTGGTTGAACTTGTCTGAATTAGAGAGAGAACATAAAGTAGCGAGGGACAACCACATTGCTGCTGGTTTTCCTACTTCTCCAAGCGAAAAAACCAATCAGCCACAACTGAATATTGATCAGGGATTATGTTCTTAAAAAAATCGTAAAGTTAAGAAACTTCCATTTATAACAAATCTTTTACCTCTCCCATCTGGGTCCTTAGTTCAAGAGTCCCAAAATCCATTACCCAAGGAGAAAGCTGTTTCCAGTGTAAGAAAACCCTCTTATTTCATTGCGATGGGATCAGACACTGAAAAGTCTCCAGACAAATTAACTCATCGCCGGGTTACATGTCAGTCTAAAAAAAATCCACACCCACATCTTCAAGGCCCTCCAGTTCGGAGGTAACAAAGTCTATACCACAAGCTAAACCATTAGGGCAACATCCCCTAATAGACACTAGATTACCAGAAGCATCATCTACACAACCTTCTGAACAACCGCTTACAAAACCATTCGAACAACCACCCTTAAAGGCATCAGAACAACCTTTTCTAAAACCATCCGAACAACCTTCCACAGTGAAGGAATAAAATATGAAAGACAACATAGAAGAAGCCCTAGCCATCTGATTAAACTGTGCCCTAGCCAACTGAGCCCTAACACTTGGTACACCCTTCTGGCCTGCAGCAAGGCGTCCAGGCTGTCCAAGATTCCACTACCGATGGAATAGTTTGCTGTTGTGGCAAGCTTGTGCAAGAACCATCAGATCCCCTTCTACCATTACTATAAGGGAATGATTACAAGGTAGTGGATGATCTCTTGGAGTCCGAAAAAACCTAGAGGAAATAGTTCCTCTTTATTAGTGGGACTTGGTAGAATGGCAGGACGATCAAGGCTGACTCAAACCCAAGCCTTTTAACTAGTCGCTGGAAGAGCCCTGATGAGATTCTCTTGCCTTTTTTTTATCTTTTAAGTTATAAGTTTTTAATTTAAACTAACTTATATTTCTTTCTAGTTCCTCCGAAGGATTTCTTGGGTTACTTGAAGGCAGGGCAGGATACCTGCGCCAAGCTAAATTCTTGGGCTTCGGAGAATCGGGAAAATGCCTTCCATAATTGCTTCAAGTCAGGTAACTTTGTGAGGTCTCACGTGTGGAACACCATACAAAGAGATCTCACATGGGAAGAATTGACTACCCCTCCCCCCTACAGATGTGATCCTAAAGAGGACGGGAGCCAAGGATGCTAAGTTATATTTGGCTTCTAAGGCCAAAACCCCCAACAAAATGAAGAACAAGATGAAGAAGGCCACAACAGATCCGGCTCAAACGCCTACTAAGGGGACCAGTTCAGAGAACAAGGGAGGCATCAATGCTGATTTGCTGAAAGTAGTAGAGGTGAAGGTAAAAGAAATTGGTGGGTCAAAGAATCCAATGAAGCCTCCAAAGAAGGATAAAAAACGTAAGGCCAGCAGTGATGAAACAGTTGCCAAGAAAAAGAAGGTCACTCTGGGAGCAGAGATAATCCTTCGCCCACCTGAAGTCCTCCCCCAACTCCTACTGATCCCACTTTATAGGATGAAATCACAACTGACCTTCACTCCGGACAGGTTGCTGGTGATGGCAACAATGAGGTAGACCTAGAGGCCTTTCAAGACATTAATATTTATTTTAATGATCTAGAGAAAGATGACTTCGCGGGGCCATACTGTCCTTCCAGTTCTTCCAACGTGGTGACTCATAATGGTAAGACTTATGCTATATCCGGGGAGCAAGACACCTTGAGTCATGCTTTCCTAGGCTACATCCGACCAATATTTGATCTGGAGAGGCAAGTAAGGGCTTAAACATGTATCATTAATTCTCTAAATACTGACAAGCAAAACTTGTCAAATGATCTCCTCAACGCTCAACTAAGCATAGAGGTATTGAAGAATGATAACGAAGAGTTAGCTTCCAAACTACTCGCATCAGAGACAACCAACAGGGAGCTCCAAACCAAATACTCCAACCTGGAGACCTCTTCTTCAAAAGACCTTACAGATTTGAAGGAGCAATTGAAAACTAAGGATGGTACTATCCAGACTTTGTCCGATGAAAAAACCAAGTTGGAGAGCACTGTTGAAGAGAAGATCAAAGAGAAAGAGGTCTTGGAACGCCAACAAAAACAAGTCGTAGCCGCAGGTATAGAGAAGTATGTCAATTAAGTAGTGAACTCTTTAGAGAAAATGGATGATGGGATCAAGTCCAATATGGTCCTGCTGTTCTATGAGACCTTTCCCAAAAGGACCCTTGGTCCTTTATGGAAATATGTAGACTACGATGATATCCCATTCCATACCTTAGCAGATGGTGACAAGCACAACTATGCTAGTGGATTTGACTCCACTGATGATGATGAAGGAACGGGTGAGAGTTCAAGTGCTGAACTCAAAAATCCCCAAAAAGATGGTGGTGAAGAAAATTCCGAAAGGAACAAGCCCTAAGGTTTTATTTTGTATTTTTTATTTTTGAAACACTAAAGTCCTTGGATGACCAATATATTTTTTGTACTACTGATCGTTTCAAGTCTGATCAGGTTCAATTATTAAATTTCCCTTTTATTTAATATTTTGTTTAAATCTTTTATGGCCAATGTTTAAATAGCCACTAATATTTCAGAAGTGTTGAACAAAATTATCCAATATCTCTGATCACATACACTTAATAATTGTGATCAAGTGTTAAACATATCCGATCAACTCAAGAAAACTTGAGAGCTAGAATGTTGAATAAGCAATTTATATCCGATTTGAAACAAAATCACAACAGACTTTCGAAGAAGGTATCATATATTATTGAAAAATCCGACACCTCATTAAAACCTCCCCGCGCCACCAGTGTATGAAAAAGTATGCCCCTTAATATTTACATTGGTATTTAACAAGTAAATATTTACAAAATATCTTTATTCGAAATATAACCTGAGATGCTCAACATTCCATGAATGCTTTAGAGCTCTCCCTTATTTGTCTTGGAGCCTATATATCTCTGGTTTAACCTTTTCACAGACCAAATAAGGGCCTTCCCAGTTGGGAGTCAGCTTACCGAACCGTTTTTCCTTAGTATGTAGAATGACTTTTCTTAAAACTTTGTCTCATACTTGAAAATATCTTCTTTTAACTTTGGAATCAAATATGCTCCTCATCAAGCTTTGATATTGTGCTGTTCTCAGGTGGGATTTTACCCCTTTTTTCTTTTATTAAGTCCAACTGATTCCTAACTGCTACATCATTAGCCTGTTCAAAATAGTGTTGGATTATGTGTGACGATAAAGTAGCCTCTATGAGAGTAATTGCATCCATTCCATATACCAAAGAAAAATGAGACTCTTATGTGGCAGTTCGAGGAGTAGTTCGATAGGCTTACAATACCTCTTGTAAATAACTTGGCCACTTTCCTGCAGCTTCCTCCAAATTCTTCTTTAGTCCGGACAAGATGTTTCTATTTGTAACCATAACTTGGCCGTTTTCTTGAGGGTGGAAAGGAGAAGAAAAATAATGTTGAATCCTTTTAGAGGTACATAAGGCTTCCATGTCTTTGTTATCAAACTGTAGCCCATTGTCTGTAGTAATCTTCTGAGGAACCCTAAGCCTACAACATATGTTGGATAAGGTGAATTTAATAATAGCCTTCGATGTGGTTCCAGCCAAATGAGTTGCCTCTATCCACTTAGAGATATAGTCAATGGCGACTATAATAGTTCTACACCCACCAGATGCCATAGGAAGAGGTCCAACTAAATCCATCCCATCTGGAAAAGGGTATTGGTTCAGACATAGACTTCATAAGTACTGCTGGCACATGAATCTCATTCCCATATTTTTTAAAAGGATCACATTTCTTCACCATTTTTTTAGCATCTACCATTATGGTTGGCCAGTAGTATCCGGCTAACAAAACTCTTTCGATGAGGACCCTATAGCTATAATGTGCTGAGCCTTCCCCATCATGTAATTCAGATAGTACAAGTTGAGATTCTTCAAACCCTAAACAACGTAGGAGAGGCCTGCTGAAAGACTTTTTGTAAAGAACTTATCTTATTATCAAGAAACCACAAGCCTTGTACTTAATCTTCTTTGCCACAACTTGATCCGAAGGTAATATCCCATCGGAAATTTATTAGAGGAGAGTGTATCTCCAATCTTTAGGTTGAATAACAAGTATGCTCATATTTTCGTCATCCTTTTTCTTCTGATCTATCCGTATAGATGGACATTATTGTACAAGAATCCAGGGGCACGATTCAAAATAGGCTATAGTTGCCAAAGAGTCTGCCAAAGGTTTTTCCTGTATGGAAATATGCTCATAGCAAATATCTTTAAAGTTGTCTGCCACTTCTTTTAACATAAGAAAATACTTGACCAACTGTTCCTTCTTGGCTTCAGATTGCCCTTGAGCATGATGGATGAGTAATTGAGAGTCACTCATTAACCAGAATCTCTTAGCCCCAAATAGGAGAGCTAGCTTAAGTCAGCTATGGTTGCTTCATACTCAGACTCATTGTTGGAAGCTCTGAATCCAAAGCATATAGCTTAATACATTTTATCACCATATGGGGAGGTTAAGCAAAATCCAGGTCCACAACCCATACTGATTGATCCACCATTAGTTCGAACTACCCATTCCTTTTTAAAACAATTTCCTGACTCCCGTCCGGAGGATTTGTCAGCATGAAACTCTACCAAGAAGTCTGCCACAGATTGGGCTTTAATTACTGTTCGAGGGGTAAATTCAATATCGTAATCACCTAATTCCAATTACCACTTGGTCATTCTGCTTGATATATCAGCTTTTTAAAGAACATTTTCAAAGGAAAAGACGTTCGGACAACAATAGAAAGAGCTTGTAAGTAGGGTCTTATTTTTCTTGCTACAATTACTAAGGCCAGTACCAACTTCTCCAACCTTAAGTATTTTCTCTCAGCATCTAGTAGACTCTTACTGATGTAGTAAACCGGGCGAGGATAACTGTCCACTTCCCTTACTAGTACAACACTTATAGCATATTGTGATAAAACTAGATACACATAAAGTTTTTCTCCCCGAACAGGTTTGAAAAGAGTTTTGGGTGAAGACGAATGTTTCTTTATGTCACTAAAATTCTGGTCGCACTGTGTGGACCAATTGAAGTCTTTAGCATTCCTAAATACTTGGAAAAATGGAGTGCACTTGTTTGATGAACTTGAAATAAAGCTATTCAATGCAACCAACCTTCCTGTGAGCCTTTGAACTTCTTTAACATTCTGAGGAGGGTCCATTGCTAAAAATGTATTAAGCTGATCCAGATCAGGCTCGATTCTCTTTTTACTTATTATGTAGCCCAAGAATTTTCCAGATCGGACCCCAAACACACATTTCTCAGGGTTTAACTTTAAATTCACAGCTTCTAAATTGGAAAATATCTCTTGAAGATCAAATATATGTAAATCTTCCTCCAAGATTTTAACCATCATATAATCTATGTACACTTCCATGTTCCTGCTAATCTGATTGGCAAAAGCTTTATTCACCAACCTTTAAGAAGTGACTCCAGCATTCTTCAACCCGAAGGACATCACCTTGTAACATCAAAAACCTCTTGATCATTCAGATCTACTTGTATTTGGTTGTATCCTGAGAAGGCATCCATGAAGGATAACAGTTTGTTTATAGTAGAATCCACTAACTGATCTATCCGAGAAACGAGATAAAGATCCTTAGAGCATGCCCTATTGAGGTCAGTGAAATCAATACACATATGCCACCTGCCATTCTTTTTCTAGACTAACACAGGATTCACAATCCATAAAGAATACTGGGATTCTTTAATTTGACCCATCTTGGTTAACCGGTCAACTTCTTGAACACTCAAATCTACTTTTTCCTTGGAAAAATATCTTCTCTTTTGTACAACTGGTGCAACATCATTCTGGATGGACAACTTGTGCGAAATAACGTACGTTGGTACTCCGGTAACATCAATGTTGCACTATACAAATACATGTTGATTACTCATAAAAAATGACAACAACTGATGCTTCAACTTTGATGCCAATTTAGAACCAATCTTAACATTCTTGCCTCTGCGATGGAGTGAGTTTCAACCTCTTCAATAGGTATTCTAATACTGGGAGCTTCCATAGGATCATCAATCTCACTTTCCTCAGTAGAAGGCTCCAGTAGATGGTAATCCCTGTTAATCCTGATTGCCTTTCGAGTTTTAGGAGCAAGAGCTGTTGCATAGCACTCCCTGACTATCTTTTGGCTGCTCCAGACAACACTTACTTGTCCCTGAAAAACATACTTCAAGTATTGATAGACGTTAGAGGCCATAGCATGCATTATGAAAAGCCAAGACCTCCCAAAAGTTTCATTGTACAATGTTGAGAAATCCACCACAACAAATAGTACTCTCACCATCTTTTTAAAGGGCCCCTTGCCCAACAATACTTCCTCTTTGAACTCTGCAATTACATCTGCAGAACTCCATGTGAAGCCTAAAATGGTTCTTTTTGAACATTAAATAACTGTTGTATTTCTCATTTTCTTGTAGGAGCTTAAAAATAGGATGTTTACTGAACTTCCCATATCAATCAGAGTTCAACGTATATCATTTCCTCCTATAGAAGCCCATATGACCACCGCATCCTCATGAGGTCATGCAATGTCCCTCAGGTCATCCTCATCAAAAACTATGAATGTGAATAAGGATTGGCACTGATGGGAAGACATTTCTCCTTCTAACTAGGTGGCCAAATTGTGGGCATGCCTCTTCTTTGATGAAGTGGTAGGTGTAGTCACAGTATCTCCTCCAAAAATGCTTAACGATTCGAAGAAGTTGATCAGTTAGGAAACTGTCTCAGTTTTCTCTGTTATCACCCCCACCTTATTTCGACCTGGATCTGGATTTGATACTCAGAGTCTACATCAAATCTTTCAAGGATCACCATAGCACCCTCTTGGGCAGATGTCTCAGAATTGTTTGAAGAATTTGTCCGGGGATAATTATTTTGTGCGTTGTCCGGTCTGTTTCCCCTTCATTTTTAACATAAGCTCCCAACTTGTCCCTCTCAATAAGTTTTTGGACCTCATATTTCAATACTATGCAATCCTGAGTATCATGGCCTATATAATTGTGATATTGGCAAAACCGAGTGTTCCGGTTCTCTCTGGAGGACTACAATGCTGCCGGTTTTTGAAAGTGTACTTCATTATTGGTCTTATCATAGATTGTGGCTGCATTATCCCCCAGTTCAGCGAACCACTCAGGCTGGACCAAAGGACCCCTCTTACTTCTGGTTTGTTGGCTCTTGGTTTGGTTGGACTGATTCTGTTTGGACTGGTTGGACCCTTGTCTGGTCTCCATTTCCCTATAACCAGATTGGTTAGTGGCTGGATGAGCTGTTGTTATAGTGGTGGACCTCACTTGACGGTCCACTATTGTTTTCTTTGTTTCTTCTACATTGATATATTTTTCCACTTGGTTCAATAAACCACCACAGGTCATAGCCTTCTTCCGAGTCACATAATCAGCTAAATTCCCAGGATTTAAACCTTGCCTAAGGGAAGCAATTGCAACCTGCTCAAAAAATTCTGCTAGCCCATTCTTCGTATTCACAAAATGACTTATATAATATTTTAAGGACTCATTTGGTTCATGAGCACAATGGATAATGATATCCCCATTACCCTTTAGTTCTTTACTTTCAATAAATTGTCTCTAGAAGGCAACCCAAAAAGTATCAAAATTTATAATACACCCCTGAGGGAGACTGTTATACCATTTAAGGGCACTCCTTATGAAAATTTGAGAGAAAGATCTACACAAAAGCTTATCATCGTCATCAAAGTTCATCATGAAGTTTTTGGACTATTCTAGATGGTTGTCCGGATCTTGACTCTCATCGTATTTATCCATCTTGGAGCTATCAAACCTTTTAGAAAGATGTCCGGAGAGTATTTTTGCGGACAAAGGAAATTGCCTCCAATTCTCATTGCGACTAAGAATAGTATCTTCATTAGAGGTTGCAAAAATACCCGGTTCAGACTCAAAGACAAATGGATCAATCAACAACTGATCAACATGCTTATGAGATGACCCTTTACCGTGGTGCATTTTGAGCCTACCATATTTGTCCCTCTTCCTCGAATGTTTTTTAGTTAACCTCATCTTTTTCCTAGATCTCCCTTCATCACTGATTGAAGATAGTGATTCTTCAAGTTCTTCATCATTTGAGGAACTGCTGGAGGACTCAGATGCAGAACTCTCAACAGGCTTAGATCGGTGTGTCTTCTTTGAGCTGAAGTGAGTCTTCAAAGATTTCTCATTTTCCCCAGGATTATCAGTGTGATGAAGTACTGACGCTCCAGATTTCTCCTTGATACTTTTTTCTGCTTATTTTATTGCTCTCAACGCCTCTATTATAGCCCTCAGTTGGTCTCGCTCCTCGATGCTATACTCCTTATTTTCCCTTGCACTTTCCACCTCTGGGAGTGGAGAGTTCTGCCCATTCGGATCCATCCGAACTGCTTTACTTGCTGGTTTTACATATAGGCACTGTCGCCTCCCACTGTGGTCGCCAATTTGGTGTGGTTTGTTTAATCTAGTAAAGTGTTTAAAGGGTGTTTTAGGTATTTTTTGATATTTTATATTTAGTGTGATGAGTGGAGAGATAATTAAGCTGCCTACTAGTAATAAATTCTAATTACCCTCATTAATGGAAGTAGTTTGGGTATTTATACTTAATTACTGACCTATGAGCTTATTGGGTCGGGTTATGGAATCGAGTCGAGTTTAAGGACCCTTTAGTAATATAATTTTAAGTTGATTATAAACTACCTTAGTGAATAATTAATACATTTGTCCTGATTGGATTTTTTGTGTGGTGGTTTAGTCCGAATTACCTTTCGGATTTAATCATGGCATAGTGACTGAAATATCCGCACTCATAAATATATATGATAAATATTGTTATAGTTTGATTGTAGACTTATATAAGTAGTATACTTATGGTATATATGATAAATTTTGTTATAGTTTGACTATAGCATAAGTAGTATAAATGGTATAAGTGTTGTTACAGTATGAGAATGAATGACACAATTTTTTTATTGAGTTAGGTCGTTCACGGTTTATACTTTTGCGAGCTATGAGTCGTATATATGTTTTCTGTTTGAACTACCAAATTATAAATTCACTAATATATTCTTATTACAAATGATCTTCTTCTCGAATTTCATCATCCGATTCAACCAATAATGCTTTATCCTCGCCAGCTTCATCCTTAATATTTTTTTCAATATCACTTACTTTATTGAACATGTCCATTTGATGTTCTTCCATGACATATTATTTGTCTTGCTTCATATTATATGCCACACTCCAGTCATTGATTGCAACATGTACTTCAATTGTTTGACTCGTCAGTCTTGATCGTGTAGCTATGTATTGTATTTTGGCTATATTAAATGCAGATGGACTTGCCACGATAGACATGTTATGGAAATAACATCATTGGCTAACATAGAAAGAATATACTAAATTTGTTTCCATCATAGTAAGACGTCAAATGAGTTACCATCATCATTATAAATTCCCAAATCGAACAGATTTTGAAATAATATGGTCAAATCATTAACATCTTGACTAGTTGTTGACGTATTCGAGTTTTTTTTGTATAATTATTTCAAGTAGTTGTGACAAGATCTAATTTTACTTTATGAGCTGCTACCATCGAAACTCGAGAATGAACTACGATTATTGTTACCGTATTTTAAAGTATGTAGATTATAAATCTTATACAAATAATATTCAATATCATCATAGTAGTTTTTGTAATTATAATAATTATTAAGTGTGATACTCTCACAAAAAACACTCAACATATCGATGAAAGAAATTCAATTTGAGACCTAAATATGAAATACGCCTAATAATATAATCATGTGGGATGGGACGAAAGTACTTATCAAATTTTGTTCAATTATAGACATCATCTCTACACACATGATTATCCTTTTTGCATGTAAAAGCATAACAAGATTGACAACACATTCAAGAGCTATATGAATGTTATGACTATATCATGTAGAAATATATGTGCATACTCTTTAAACATAACTATGAAATATATAATTTAATAGAAAATATTTCAGATTTAGAGTCATGAAAGGTTGGTAATAGTTTTATTTCTTAGGAATACGCGTCTCATATAAAATGTAACCTCATTCTTAAACAAATAAACACGTACAAGAAGATTATAAGTGGAGTTCCACTATTTTTGACATCCATATGTAATTTATTGAATTTCTTTCCTCTAACCTTAACCATTTTCTTATATTGACATTTTCTAGGACCTAAGCAAATGATGAGTAGAACCAAATTTCTAATGGGTTGAATAAAATCGTGCAATATATCTTTATTTCATTTTTTGTTACTAACTAAAGTATATAACATAAACATCTAGTATGAATTGTTTTCTCAAATTTTGGATATCATTCAAATTTAATTCTCTCAATTTTGCATTGTTAGCGGATGGATTATAAAAAATTCTATAATTTTATCATTAACATTAAGCTCATGTATACATTATAATAGACTTTCTAAAATTTGAGGGGCATTGTGCTTGGAAGTTCTTATTTAAAGTACCCAATCACCTTCGATCTAGTATTGAGTAACACATATAATATCAAACTGAATTAATGTTGCTTTATCACAAGTCAAACAAACTTTCTATGACAAACATGCAATCATACTACTAATACACATTTTTCATTTTCAAAATATTGCAACGCCAATGCTCTTATAGAGGTTTGTGGGATGCGATCGGATTTAGGATTGACAACTTCACTAACCCATTTCTTATATCTCCATCCAACGACAAAATAAAAAAGAAGTGCACTACCAAAGGCAAATTCCATCATCTCTATCCTATATTGAATATTTAAAATAATAATTTATTGTTGAGTTTCAGATCTATGGTTTCGTGAATCCCACTTCATCCTTAAGTTTTGATTTATCTATAATTTGATATTTTTAATAAATATTGTCCCACACCACCAATTTTATTATTATTTGCTCCTGGATAATAAGATAAAATATCCGCACACAATGTTTAAACTTAGTATTTTCTATTTTCATATGATCGTTAAAGTGCTTCCATAACCAAAATATTTTATTCCTAACATTCAAACTAGTGGTAGCGCTAACTTGAGAATACATGTTTTAGAAGGTGAGATTTTGCTGAAGACCATCTAAAAAAACATGCATCTTTATATTTTTCTCAATATTAAAATTATCATATACGTCTATAAATCCGGAAGAGTTAGGTTGATCTCTATTGTACATATTTTATTGATTTTTCATTGACTTTAAAAAATAAATGTAGCATTGTCCCTTTGGTAGTATTAAAACAACTAATAATATTAAACAATTTATATTAAGTAATAATAAAATTAAAAAATATATATAGTATATCAAGGTTATAATCAACAATAATCCACCACTCAAAATTAAAAACTTATGAGTAAAACTATTGAATAGATGAATGCATCAAAACTTTTGATCACCAATAATCCACCATATAAATTTGCAAGTTTGTGGCTACAAAACTATTGATAATATTTATTATTGAAAATATTTATAATTGAAAATATAAGTTATTTTTTAAGATTATGGAAGTTGGTACGATGGATGAGAAATGAAAGAGGAGTGTCCCTTATTTATAGGGAAGTGAATAATTAACTAGTTTTTAACTAGTTGTTTTTCAAAGTCGCGCGACTACTTTCTAGTTAACATGGATCCATTTTTTCTAGACAGGTACCCGCCCAATATATTTTTCTTTAAAACTCGAAACCTCTAACAATAGGCCATATAGCCAAGCGGGTTATCGTTTTACTTTAACAGGAGCTCGTTTCGTCAGAGGGGTGAATGTTTGGGCTCATTCTAGAGGTAATATGTTATGTCTCCGAATTGGATCTTAATGGACACCCGTCTAATGAAATGGGCATCGCCAAGGTAAAAAGAATAACCCGCTTAGCCAAACATATTTTTGTTTGGCTCAAACGGGTGCAGTTTACGCAGACAGTTGTCCAATTGAACTCATTCTAGATATATAAAGTTATGTATTTAAATTGAGTCTTACTAAAAATCTATCTAACAAAATAGGCACCATTAAGGTAAAATGGTGACCTATTTGGCTAGACGGGTTGCCGTTTGGTTAGGAAGAATGTCCATTTACCTGGACGGTTTCTGAATTGAGCTTATTTTAGAGATAAACATTATGTATTCAAATTGAATTTTAACCAAAACCGTCAAACAAATGGACTCCCTCCATGTGTGCCTGTTTGACCAGGACGGTTGCCTGTCTACAAAGACAGGTGGGTTGGATTTATTTTTAAGACAAATAGTTATGTTTCCAAATTAGATCTTAACGAGAATTGGTCTACCAAAACGAGTACTCGTTAATATAATATGGTTACTCGCTTGTTCACATGGGTTGTCATTTGGTTCAAACGAGCAACTGGTTAACGCTGATAGTGTCCATTGGGTTCATTTTAAGAACACAAACTTTGTTTCTAAAACGAGCATTAACATATGCCTATTATTTGAAATGGGTACTTGTTAAGGTAACACAGGCACCCGGTTGGGTTAAGGGGTGGTCGTGAGAGATTTTGAATTTTAAGAAAAAGTAGTTATTACAACTAGAAATATACTCAATTGCCACAAATACCCATGGTTATTGTCTACGAAACGGGCACCCATCTAGTTAAATGAGTACCCGCTGGCCATTAGTAGTCGATGGTTAAAAAAAAACTAGTCGTTAGTTATTGGACGAGTACCTATCTCAGCCCCAACTTGTTCAGATTTGAATCATTTTTATTGCTTATAAATAAAGAACAATCTTAAACATAGTTTCTCATCAATCAGCTATTACCTCTATTTCAATAATCTTCGAAAACACTTAAAAACTTACAATATTTTTGAAATGGATGTTAAACAGATAAAAAAAACCTTCACGGTAACACACCATCAACAGAGAAACTACGCAATCATAAGAATATGAATCGATGTATGAGGTTGATGAAGATATTGATGATGCAGAGAGGAAAACCACTATTATGACCACGAGTGGAAAAGTAATATTCATCGGATTATTCTTGGACATCAACGGAATTAGAAGAATTTCAAACACATAAACTATTATTGAACTTATTTTAGATTTAAGATTGTTGAAAATTTATAAATAGGAAAACAATTGGTATAGTTTTCTACTTCAAAATTTTTATATTGTTTGTAAGTTAAATTTGTGTATTGAAAATTATTCTGGCATAAATTATAATATTATTGACGTGTTGGATACAATTTACACATATAATATAAAATAGAAATTTGGTATACATATTCACGTTTTAAAAGATTGATTTCCTAAATTAGACTACCTTCATCGTAAGTGAGCTTGTAATTGGCCTTTGGAATCATAAAATTTAGTAGAGCTCGTCGAGTTATTAAAGGTAAAAAAGAGTGGCTACTAGAAAAGTAAACTTGACAAGAATTCAGAGATTGGCATTAAAGTTAGTAAATTATTGTTTCCTTACAATTAATTATAATTATAATGATTTATTATTGAACCCCTATAATATTTATATAACCGCTCACATGGTAGTCTGTATAACTGGAATATTTTGACAACAAGTTCGAACCACAAACCACTATTAATACTCAAGCTCTAACATATTTTCTCACCAAATTTCAATCCGAATGGCCTACCCTTTTAGACACCAATCCAGAACAACTGTGGTTAGTCCTTACAGACAGTGGCTAAAATAACTAAGGCTCTCGCACTGATATATAACTCATTTCTCTTATGGGAGACGCTCTGCATCAATCTATCCGATTTAGAATTCTCATTTTGAAAAATAAGGGAGAGTATGAAGCAATTATAGTAGGGTTATGACTCGTTTAAACATGTGAGACACGAGACATAATAATTCTGAATGAATCTTAATTTATAGTCAGTCATGTTTTTGGACAAACCGAAGCAAAAAATTGATGTACTCATCCTCTATCTAGAAAATCTACGAGTCGAGACCTCAAAACTAGACAAGTGAAGTAAAAATAAGTACCACATATTAAAAATAAAATAGATGATGCACTCTCCTCTAGAAGAAGTGATGAATTCAAACTTTGGGCTATCGCCTAGGAACCACTTGCTATTTACCAGCCAACAAGGGCTAAGCCTTCTAAAATAACATATGAGGGCATATTTAACAACGATCCACTTGATTGGATAACTTAATTTCGAGCTTAACTCATGCAATAAAGTATCCCAACCGATAAAATCAAAGTTATAAGTTTCAAAATACGATTTGCTCGCTACATTCTACTTAATAACATTCCTATCACCAAGGTCTCTCACGACATCTAGTTTGATTCTTGGGCTCAGACGATATTACTTTTGTATTATACTACTCCATAAAAGATAAAAAGGTTTTTATTACGGGTATAAATCTTTTCATAAGAAAATATTGATATCAGGCTATTATTGGCTTACGATCCACGATGATATTATGGTAGTCGTGCAACACTATGGAAAATGCTAGTGATTTACAAACTCACCTCATACCCCAAATAATACCAATAAATTTGATATGCTGAGTCGTTAGTTTCGGTAGTCGGGGGTTAGACATATTGAAGACCCTTCCAAAAACACCCGTGACATGACAGACGTCCTATTTATAGTAGACTACTTTTCAAATATGGGTGGATGTGAAGCATTTGGTAAGAATCCAATCCTAATAAGTTATACACTTGATTCAAATCAACATATTTTATAGGTATATGGGCCCCAAGATCTTAACCCCTAGAACACAAAATAGTTCAGAATAAAGAAACTAGCCAAATTTTGCTGAGCAAAGAGGATCAAACTGTACTTTTCCAGCCAACTAAACATAGACGACCTACACGACACCCTCGAGGGTTTTTTCAAGTAATGAGACAAATTTCTTCCAAAAACATATTACGGCCATACCACACCATCCCGATAAGGATCACGAGGAAGATGGTAGTACCAGCAAAGACTTTTTTCGTTTATCGACATCACCACCAACCTCTACCTGATTGGAATTGATTGGTTGTGATACATATCTCCCAGTCAGGAAAATTTGCATAACATCAAATAAAAAGGAAATAACATTTTTGCATCCATAATATTCACAAAATTCACTGCTTCCTCAAACTACCAATCAGTTCGGTATTTTTCCCTCGATAGGAAACCCGATGCCCATCAACTCCGAGATGTTGTAATCAAATAAAAACTAATTGGGAGACCAAAGATCACTGATATTACATGGTCCGTGAACCACCCTTACATGTAACATCCCCTTCATATCCATATGAAATTTCCTCTTTCACGGTGTCTCATCTTAGAAACAATAATTATCGGTATTTCCACTAACGCCCCCTCAAAAGTCTGGGAACTACTCTTCATTTATCGTTTCTCAAAATAAAATTCCCTCGCTATATTTAGTCTATGTGACGCATTCTATGGGAACACTGATACTTGTATTTGTGACATTTTCTAAGAAATAAAAGAGAAGCACAACGTTTTTTCGTGTAGTAAATCATGGAGGTCTACCCCGATTACCTTTTACTTTTGTCCAACCGTAGACATTCCAAGAATGTCCTAACGATTTTTCCACTTGCCGTGGTACCATTTGGTAAGGATCTCGTTTATAAAGTGCTTTATCTTTACCTTTTCATTATTAGAAAAGGATTTTTCTACATGTATGAGAAAATCTGTGGCTTAGTTAGCAGCTTTTGGGACATACCCACGAAGTGCTATTGGAATTCTCTATAACATGAGACCCATGCATAACTTATTTGGCTTCTCCCATTTCTCATATTCTTTAAATTCACCAAGTGTACATTTTGGACTAAGGACATAGAGACTATGGTGGGTAATATCATCATATTCATGCACATATAAATACAACACTGTATCTTCTTTTCATAAAATAAAATTTGCTCAATCCAGCGTGGGTGGTCGATTCCCTAGTAAATTGTAAACCAAGTGCACTAAAAAAACAAAAACAAATACAACATATTTAGATACATGAAATATAACAACCAACATGCATGGACATGTTATATACATGTAAAACATAAAATATTATGATAATAGATACTAGAAGATAAATCATACTAACATGCATTTTATGAGTTTGAAAAAAATAACCGTGATTATTATTTTAATTTCTTAAGTACCAGTGAAACCCTCTCGAGGGCTCATTTCACTTACTTAAATTAAAATAACCATAATTTATTTTTTCTAACTACTAATGAAACCAATAATTTATTTTTTCCTAAGTACCGCTGAAACCTTCTGGAGGACCGATTTCACCTATTTAGAATTAAAGACACCACAAAGACCATTTTCAGTGATTTTATCGAGTTCATGATTAATTTGAACCCAAAATTTAACCTTATGGAATACCGATAATATATGAATTAAATTTAACCGCAGAACCTTTCGAAGCCTAGGATCCTCAAAGAGATTAAATTTCCAAATGATCAATTAAATCATTCTAAGATTCACCTCCTCGAATTTGAAACCTTAGTTATGCATATCCATTTAATATTCAAGCATATTAGAATTTATTTCACAGTCATACATACAAAAATTTATGCACGCCCAAACACAAACATATGTGAAACAAATCAAAGAAAACAATTTTAAATTAATTATCAATTAATTTTAAAAACAATCCAAGTTTTTTTTATAAAAATAATCGTCCTACAACTGTCACTGGGCGTTTGCCCAGCCAACAACCCCCACTGATGTCATCACAATAGTAGTGGGTCTGCGAAATCATCTTGTAGGTCATGCTGTTCATTTTCAGTGTGAGGAACTCGCTAGCCATGATGAATATCGTCGGACAACCTTCGATTAACGTTAACATCAAAGGTTAAGTCGTCGATGCGCCGCTATACCAATAGTTTGAATTGATTCGTCAAATTGCGGTTGGTTTGATCTTAATTTTAGGAGAAAATTTCATCCATCAAATGAACCCTAAATTAATCGAAAAGAATTCCCAAATTACTACATAAAGTAATTTATTCAAACGACTAAAAAACATATAATCATGTTTTTTAACACGAATAAATCATTGCTTCATGCTTTTCATACAATTCATAAATCCATATCCTAACCAACTCAATCAAACATTGAATTCAATGACATGGATTCTTTACAGTAAGAAAATATACATGATTTAATAGATGTGCAATCAATTATTCTACAAATCATAAGAAGGGTTTTGTATGACTCTGATACCAATTCGTGAAACTGAATGAATCACATCATATTAGTTCATCAAACCGCGATTATATATATAACTCTTTCATTGATTCACCTACTGAATAAAAAAAATAACCCTTACTAGTTTGCTTATTATTATTCTCTATTATTATATGTTTAGAATTCTATACCTCTTCTGATTACCTTCAAGACTTGTTCTTGAAAAAACCTACAAAGAATTCCAACCAACAATATGAAGACTCTGATGTGTTTAGGTTTTGGATTCCATTGAAGTATTAAAAAATCTTAAGTCTGAATATACGCGATTACAACTTGAAACCTAAAATTATAGAAGCCCATTAACCTTTAGTGTCTTATGTCTGGGGCCACAAACGAAAAAATTAATAAAATAAATTTACTCTCATTTATTAGTTTATGTCTAAGTGTTGAAATTTGGACCATCTCATTCAGAGTGACCTAATTCAACATGATTACCATACTTAGCTTTGGAACATTTTTTTTCATAAATAAGTCTGATACAATTAGTTATATAATATAATTAATTAGTTACTTTAATTATTTGACAATTTTAAGACAATGACCCAATATATATCTAAGCATGCTGGTCTATAAATATGCCAACATATAATATTATTATTTTATTCAAAATAAATAAGCTACGTAAAATCTTATTTTATTTTAATTTAATATGAAAAAACACTATTAACATACCAAAAACATAATAAGATTTTACACGTACTTATACAAAATTGACTTTTAAATATGGGAACACTCATCCCATATATTACTTATGCTAAAAAGAGATTTTCATACACATATACTAATATAAGTTGTATACCGCCATGTAGGGTAAATGGAAGTTGAAGAGTATATTTTTTTTAACAAAGTTAAAATTTTATTGATGTTTAAAAATTTATATTGTGTAACAGAGTATTGATATTACAAAGTATTTGTAATTTATAGTAATTTTTTTCCTAGAACTTTATGTATTCATCCTTGTTCTTCTAGTGTGAGCGGATTAAGGTGTTGAGGATTCAACACTATCTTCCTGCCCTGAACCAGTGTAACCTGCAAAATCAGAAAAAATAGTTGGTCAAGTTTTAAGACCTGCCTAGTTGTTAGATAAATTAAATGTATTAGTTTAAGAGTCTTATATATCCCGTGTTGATGCTTTCTAATAAGAGAATAACATTCAATAATGCTGGAGCCTGATTCCCAAAGAATTGACAATCACATTTTTCTTTTAAAGTGAACTTAACAATCCAATCAGCATCAACATTTTGTTCTCTAAAAATGTGTTTAATGGCCATTTTGGAATGAACCAAGTTTCTACAATACTTTAGTATCTCATCTAAATACCAAATAAATTTACCATAAGCAAGCATGTTGAATAAAACTAAAAGAATCTATTTCAACATCAACAGATTTCAGGTCATTTATCTTACATTATATAAGATCATTTAATAAGGCTCGTGTTTCAGCTACTAAATGAGAGCATTTACCAAGAAGAGAACGTTTGGCAAAAATTAAATCACTAGACTCATTTCTTATAATGAACCCGCTGCTAGATTTACTATCAGGAAGTGATGAGCCATCACAATTGACTTTGTATCGATTTACAACAGTTGGGTGTCATAGTATGTAAAGAAATGCTTTAATGATTTCCAAATGATTCAAACTGTACAATTCTTTAGCTAAATAAAGGTCACCATACCAATGTTTTCTCTTAATAATATGAGATATGTCTAGATATCCAACTATATGATTTATATGATCTATAACATTTTTAGGTGGAGATGTAATGTTACTATGTTTAGATTTGTTTCTCGCCATCCAAATAGACCATACAATGATTGCTGATATTATTAATCTTATATGTGTATTCTTAGATGTTGAAAGCAACCATATATTTATCACATGGTTAATAGTCATGTATTTTCTAAGTCTGATGTCAAATATTCCTGCAAAACACTGCTAACCTTTCTGTTAGAATATTCAGTGTATTAAGTTTTCTTGTATAGGCCTCTAAGTTCTCTATATATTGAGAGCTTTACTATTGAATTAACATCTCTAATGCATCAATAAAACAAAAGGGAATTTTCTCTAATAAACACAAAACCCTAGCCGCCTCCTGCGACTACTTCTCTCTTGTTTTTTAACATGGTATCAGAGCACGTGTGATTCTGAGAATTCTGAACATCCTCAACAAAGATGGCTGGCAATGAAGTCGTGGTCAGTCAAATCCCTGATGAATTAACAATGCAGATTGCTGCCATTCTGAGAAATGGTCTTAGAACACAAGAACAAACAACTAACCCCGATAATTTATCCCTAGGGATTAAACTCGGTGGTGACAACTATGCCTTATGGGAAAACCTGATAAAGAAATAAATTGGGGGAAGGGGGAGAGGTTCTCACATTACAGGGGAGCCGACACCTCCATCCAAAACTAACAACACATATCCAAGGTGGGAACAAGATGATCAATGTGTTTTCACATGGATTATCTAGAATCTTGAATCCAGCTTGGTGAATAATGTCTCGCAATATCCCACTACAAAATCCCTCTGGGATGGGTTAGCCACCACATACGGTGCTAGTACAGATTCGTTACATGTATTTGACTTTCATAAGAGGGCTAATTCATTAAGGCAAGGGTCCGATACACTAGAAGACTTGTGGAACAAACCGCAGAACATCTGGATGTCTATAGATATGCGAGATCCGAACCCTATGAAAGACCCAGAAGACATTCAGATCTACAATAAGAAGACTCAAGAGCAAATACTCTATCAATTGCTAATGACAATTAATGACAAGCTGGAACCAGTCAAGAGAGATATCCTGAAAAAGGATCCTCTTCCTTCCGTAGAAACAACATATGCTACAATACGTAGGGAAGTGGCCAGGCTTAATATACTAACATCAATTTCTTCTGATAGTGACTCGATTGAAATTGGAATGGGTTTGGCTGCTAAAGATTCTGCACAGAGGTTTAAATTCTGATCCAAAGAGAAAGAAGATAAATCCAAGTTGTATTGCACTCATTGTGGGATGAAGAAACACACTAAAGAGACATGTTTCCAGCTGGTTGGCTATCCAGAATGGTGGCATACGGTCATAAGGAGAAAAATAACCACTGTTTCAGATCTAATGTCAAACGGTGTTCGTCTACAAGTGGCGGTGAAGATCCGACTAAAAATGAGCAAGGAAGTGGCACTGGTTTTGGAAAACTCTTATAAAAAACTTGGAGGTAAAGGGTTTGAGAAATCAATGAATTGGATCTTTGATTGCGGGGCTACGGACACCATGTCTTATGATCCCAAAGACTTTGGTGACATGTCATCTCCAAAGAAGTCCCATATTGAGACTGCCAATAGAGAAATTTGTGAAGTCAAAGGGGGAGGTTCAATTATTTTTTCGGAAAAAATAGAAATTAAAAACTGCCTATACATTCCTTCACTATCCTTAAAGTTATTATCTGTTAGTCAAGTGACAAAACAACTCAACTGTGTGGTTCTTATGTATCCATTATTTTTCATTTTACTGGACATTCGTACGAGAAGATCATTGGGCGTGGTACTGAACAAGGAGGTCTCTATTATGTTGATGAGGTAGTTCATAAGGGACATGCCATGCTCGCTCACGGAACAACCGAAAAGAAACTTTGGTTATGGCACCGACGACTTGGTCATCATTCTTTTAGCTAGCTTAAAAGTTTGTTTCCTAGTATTTTTTTGAATAATTCCATTCATGAGAAATGTGAAACCTGCATTCTTGCAAAAAATCGTAGGGTCTCATTTAATCAAAGTAATACCAGAGTTGATTATGCTTTTTCGCTAATCCATTCTGATGTTTGGGTCCAACACCAAATTCCACTAACAATCAAATCAGATCCTTTGTTTTATTTGTGGATGATTTCTCAAGAATAACTTGGATATACTTCATGAAACATAAATCGGAAGTACCAGAAATATTTGTTTGTTTTTACAAAATGATTTTGACTCAATTTGAGAAACAAATACAGATTCTCCGTTTTGATAATGGAACAGAGTTTTCCAACCAAACAATGCATAATTTTTTCAAAACAAATGGTCTTATCCATCAAACCACTTGTCCAAACACACCTCAACAAAACGGTACTTCAGAACGAAAAAATCGTACTTTACTTGAAAAAACTCATGCTATTATGATTGAATCTAGAGTTCCTTATTCTCTTTGGCCAGAAGCTCTTGCTACAGCCACATATCTTGCAAATTGTCTACCAACCCATTACAAGTGCTTGTCACCCAAGTTACAATTCCATCTATTATGACCTTACCACCTCGTGTCTTTGGTTTTTCGGTGTTTGTTCATATCCCTAAAACTAGTCGAAACAAACTTAATTCGTGTGCTAAAAAGTATGTATTCGTTGGTACGGTGTCCATTAAATGGGTTATTGGTGTTACAATCCGGTTACTCGTCGAATCCATGTCACCATGGACTGTGACTTCTTAGAATACGATTAATGTTTTGACCACCAATCTCGTGCTTAGGGGGAGAAAGTAAGTGAATCACTCGACTGGTTGCTATATGAAAGTTACTTTGAGGATGTGCCGACATAGTCGGTAGATGGCGCCACCGAACACGCCTCTTCCAAGAAAAAGGAGACTGCCGAGACAGTTCTTACCACCAATGATTCTCTCGAAGAAAATGTCCAACAAGAAACAAATGCCATGGATACTACCAACGAATCAGCCGAAGAAAGTGTCCATCAAGTGGTAAACAATTTACAATGTCATAACTCACAAAATGCTACTGATCATGACATTTCAGGAAGTTCATTTGTTGAAACTCAAACTCTGGTTCTTCCCCCAAGAAAAAATAGAGGGGTTCCTCATGACCGGTATTCACCGGAACACGTTCCTCGTGCTTCTACATATCGGGTAAAAACGGACAGGAAAGGAATGACGAAGATTGCAAAGGCGTTTTCAGCTACTATTCTCTCTAAACAAATCCCTAAAACAACTCAATCAGCTAAGAAGATGACTGAATGGCATGAGGCAATGAATACCGAAATGGAAGCTCTAAAAAGGAATGGTACATGGGAGAATTATGTGTTACCACAAGGGAAGAAAGCAGTCGGGTGTAAATGGGTGTTTAATATAAAATATAAATCCTATGGAACTATTGAACGACACAAGGAAAGACTGGTTGCCAAAGGATATACACAAACATATGGTATAGACTACTCTGAAACGTTCTCTCCAGTTGCAAAGATTGACACTATCAGAGTTTTACTTTCAATAGCCGCGAATAAAGATTGGCCTCTTAATCAATTTGATGCAAATAGTGCTTTCTTACATGAAGACTTGGAAAAGAGGTATATATGGAACCCCCACCAGGGTTCTCTGATGGTTTTCAAGAAAATGAGGTATGTAAACTGAAAAAAGCATTATATGGGCTCAAACAGTCTCCTCGTGCTTGGTTTGGGAGATTTACAATGGCAATGAAGCAGTATAGCTACAAACAGAGTAATGGGGATCGTACCTTGTTTTACAAAAAGAAAGGAGAATTAGTCGCTTGTCTTATAATATATATCGACGCTATGATTATAACGGGGAATGACGAAGAAGAAATTAGATCTCTTAGGAAAAACCTCTTCAAGAAGTTCGAAATGAAAGACCTTGGGGGATTGAAGTATTTCTTAGGAATCGAGGTTCTTAGGTCAAGAGGAGGGATTTATATCTCCCAACGGAAATATATATTAGATTTATTAGCTAAAGTTGGCATGGTGGATTGCAAACCAAATGACACTCCTATGGTTGTAAATCACAAACTAAAGATAATTGAAGGGGCCAGACCAGCGAGTAATGAAAGGTACAAAAGGTTGGTGGGAAAATTGATTTACCTGGCTTACACTCGACCCAACATTGCATACGCGGTGGGAGTAGTTAACCAGTTCATGCATCATTCTCAGGAACAACATATGGAGGCAGTAATGAGGATTATTCGATATCTCAAAGGCACACTAGGAAGAGGCATAATTTTTAAGAAAAATGGACACCTTGATGTTGAAGTATTCACAGATGCTGATTGAGGAGGGAATCCTAATGACAAACGATCAACTGCTGGCTACTTTACTCTTTTTGGAGGTAACTTGGTGACTTGGAGGAGTAAAAAACAGAAAGTAATTTCACTGTCAAGTGCTAAATCAGAATTTAGAAGAATCGTTAAGAGGATTACCGAGATACTTTGGTTAAAGAAGATAATGAAAGAAATCGGATCCCCCCTGAAGTGTCCAACTCAGTTAATGTGCGATAATAAAAATGCGATTAAGATTTCAGAGAACCCGATACAACACGATAGAACAAAGTACGTTGAAATAGATAGGCACTTCATAAAAGAAAAGATTGAAGATGAGACAGTCGAACTTCCGTTTGTTAGATCCAAAGACCAACTGCCAAACATCCTGACAAAAGCGATTGTTGCAAGAACATTCGAATCAGTTTTATCCAAGTTGGGTATTGGTGATCCCACTACACAACTTGAGGGGAAGTGTTAGAATATTCAGTGTATTAAGTTTCCTTGTATAGGCCTCTAAGTTCGCTATATATTGAGAGCCTTACTATTGAGTTAATATCTCTAATGCATCAATAAAACAAAAGGGAATTTTTTCTAATAAACACAAAACCCTAGTCTCCTCATGCGGCTACTTCTCTCTTTGTTTTTTAACACTTTCCAGGAAGTCTCACAAGATACAAAGACATGGTCCAAGGTTTCACAATTTTGATAGGTTTGACATTTGGAAGCTAATTAAAATCCTTTATGTTGAAGGACATAATCAACAAATATTAAGTTATTTAATATTCTCCAAAGAGTGAAACAAAACTTCTTTGGAGAAATATTATTTAAGATCTTTATTTTGATTATAGAATTTAAATTTTTGGGTCTAATTGCATTCCAAGTATCTTTTAGATTGAATTGTCCATTTGAAGATAACTTCTATACGATAATATCTTCAGAATTTAAGTTAAGAGATGTTTCTTGAATTCTAATAATGTCAGATGGTAAGACTTTGGAACTTAACTTAGTGAGACCCCATTCATTGTTTAACCAGAATTGAGAGACCTTTGTATGTGTATACCAATAATTTTGTGTTGGGGTTAATGTGATGAGTGGATGAGTGTGATTCCACTTATATAACCATAAATCTATTTTACCATTTCTAAGAATCTATAATATTTATTTCTCATCTTGATCGTTTATTTTAAACATTTTTCCCATGTTTTAGAATCTGTTTGTTCAATTGAAGATTGAAGAGGGTGCATGTTTAAGCAGTACTTTGAATGCATTAGATATTCACATAAAGTTATGTTTTCTCTAAAAAATAATCATAGTTTAAATGAAAAAGCAGTTTACATATCTTTAAGATCCCTAATGTTTAAGCCATTTTCACTAAATGGTTTACATAGTTTAGTCCAATCTGACAATAAGATATATTTGTTGATATCATTATAATCCCAAATGAATTTGTTCAAAAGTTTATTAATTTTTTATATTACGTTCAAAGGTAATTGAATACTTTGCAAATAGTATATGAGGAAAGCTAGGAGAACTGATTTAATCAAAATCAGTCTCACATCAAAAGACTGTGTTATTGAATTTCATTCACTTAATATGTTTCGAATTTTGTCTATTAATTCTTCATAATATATAGAGTTAATAGATGAATGAATTGGGATTCCTAAATATCTGAAAAGGATATTAGAGTGTTTGAATCCTAATTGATTTCCCTGAGAACTTATTATTGTTCTGGTTATGTTTGATGGTGAAATAAACGTGGTTTTTTGTTTATTAACTTGTTGACCATAGATTTTTTGATAAATGTCAAGAAATTTGGAAATTTTATTAACATTATTGAGAGATCCATTTAGAAATAAAATAACATCATCTGCAAATGCTAAGTAGTTGATGTTAAGAGAGCCTATAATTCTATAATTCATAGACAAATGTTGGTAAGTGATTTTATTGATACCTCTTAATAAGAACTCTGCAGCAATGATAAACATACTAGGGGATAATGGATCCCTTTGCATGATACTATTACTAGACTTAAAGTACCCATAGGCTATACCCTTTATTATTATTATTGAATACGAGATGTTTTCTATTCCAGTTTTTAGAAAATTGACTACTTGTGAATTAAAGCTAAAAGCCTACATACTTGGTAGATTAAGGTGAATTCTATCTTGTCAAACGCCTTTGACATGTCAAGTTTGATGATTAGGTTACCTCCCCTTAGACTTTTTATTAAGGTCTTTAACCATCTCTTGTGTTATTAATATATTTTATTAAATGTTTCTTTTTTTTACGTATGTTCCTTGTTCTTTTGAGATGATTCTGGGAAGTATTCTAGCTAGTATGTTGTTTAATGTTTTATATAGTATTCTATTAAAGTCTGAGAACATGCTAACTGGTCTAAATTCTTGCCAAGTTTTAGGTGTATTAACCTTAGTGATTAATAAGATTGAGGTAGCAAATATACCTTTAGGGTAGTCAGAATTATTAAAGTAGGCTACAAAAGCATTATAAAAATCTACTTTGATTATTAACCAACATGACTGGTAGAGTCTGGAGTTGAATCCATCAACTCCAGAGACACTATTACTATTAAGGTTCTTTATTATAGAATGGTTCTCTTCTAAAGTAGGTAGCTTTAGTATTAAGCTATTATCTTGATCATATAGAAGATTAGTCGTTAGCTCAGCTACTAAATTTGGATTAATATGATTGGTATGTCTATTTAATAATGATGAGAAGTGAGTTATAACAGATGATCCAATTAAATATTGATATTCTATCCAATTATTATTATAAAACATACCATTGATTATATTTCTGTGCCTTTTTTATAACAAAATTATGAAAAGTTTTTGTGTTTTTATCACCATCTTTTAACCAAATAAAATAATTTTTTTGTTGCCAAAACGTTTTTTCTCTAGCAAGCAAAGTCAAGTGCATAGCCTTAAGTTCAGAAAGGTTTGATTGGTTCTCTGGATTATTGGATTCTTCTAAAATACTTTCAACAATTTTAACATCCTCTTCTACCTTAGCAATACAGTAAAAGATGTTTCCAAATACTTATTTATTCCAGCTTTTGAGATGATTTTTAAGCCTTCTCAATTTAGACCAAAAAACATATATGATGGAACCATACGTAGGTTCAGACTAATTAGTTTTGACAGTTTTGATGAAATCATGATGTTGGAGCCACATGTTTTGAAATCTAAAAGGTGGTTTTGAATCAGTTGAATTTTATGAAACAAATATCACTAATGGTGAATGGTATGAGATAGTTATGGCCACATGCTTCACCTTAGTGATATCAAATGAATCTCTCCAATAATCATTGTGTGAAGCCCTGTCCAAGCGCGTCCACTTATGATTATTGGACTAAGTAAAGTTTGAACCTGAGAATCCAAGATCGTCTAGGTTATAGTCTAAAGTCATATAATTGAAATCATCTATTTCTCTGATACATAATGTGAATCAGGCCAACTGTTCACTTGCTTTGGGGATTGTATTAAAATCTCCACCAACAAGTCAGGATAAGGTTATAAAATTGTTCCTTAAATGATCTCAAAGAGGTAATCTTTGGGATATGATGTATTTTGCATACATTATGGTAACCAGAACTACATTGTTAGTAGAAGAATAATTTACCATAGTGTGGACAAGCTGATCAGTATGATCTATAATTTGAACATTGAAATTTTTTCTCCATAAAATCCATATTTTATTATTGTTGTTAGCAAAAGATGATTCAAAACAAGTTTTTTTTTGTTATTTTTTCAAGTTTTTCACTATATATTATAAGCCTTTGAAGAGCCATGAAATCTACTGAATGATTCTTAACTATATTTTTAATTCTTCATCTTGTTCCTTAGTTCTCTACACCTCTGACGTTCCAATTCAATATTGATATGGTCATTTAAAAACGATTTTGAGAATCTGATTGATCCTTTAAGATTAATTATGTTATTTATTACGTTACCTTCTATGCCTTTCATCTTAGCTATGTATGCTTTTTTAATAGTATGTTTAGATGTTTTTTTTCACAGGTTGCTTATGGACATGAGATTGAGGCAGACTAATGGTGGTTCTGGTTTTGGGGGAAACACAATTATTATAAGAGGAATCTTTTTCATTTTCCAGAAATTTTAGGTAGATTTTTTAATTGGTTGAAAACTAGATTGTTATCACTTTTATTATTAACCAAATTTATTATATTTTCAATATTAGGATTAGTTTCAATCTTAGAATCATTAATTAAATTATTCATATTAGACATATTCTTAGATTGCTTAATTATCTTATTACTTCATATATTTAATTCAGGTAAAGATGTATTAATGATATTATGTTAAGAGATGTTTTTCATTAGTTTCCACAATCACATATTTGATTTGAGGAACCAAAACTTCTTGATTTCGAAGTTTGGGTAGGTGAGTATCCAGTATGTTGAAGTTTCTTGAAAAGATATTTTGGTTTCTTTGTTCATCTTTACATAATTTTTCATGGTTCCCTATATGTTTACAGGATTTGAAATAATGGGGTTTGTCAAGGGAAACATCTTTCCAGTAGCCATCTCTTTCCCCAAAGCTAATCCAGATTCTTTGGAGGAAGAGGATTAAATATGTCATCAATGAGCCAAACTTTACACATGTTAAAGCTTGCTCAATTTTTATGGAAAACTCAACCACTCAACAAAGAAGTTCATTCATAAGATCTTACGCATACACTTTTGGAGAAGAAAGGAAGTAATTTATTCGTACTGTCATCCATGAATATCACGAAGATTACAAATCTGTTCAATTTCATATTGCAGATAAGCCTTCTCTTACTTGTCTTTCAAATATCACATTGATAGCTAAGTTTTCATCGAGAATATAGTGCATTTAAATGAGACTATATGCATTATTTTGTTGAATTTGATGTGTTAGATGATGTCCAATATTTATGGAAAAGATCTGTTAGAACCCTAGGCCACCATACTTTTAGGATATTAAAATGGTCATTGGATTTTCATCCTAAATGGAAGTCGCAAATAACTCATTTTTGGATTTATCTGCCTAAAATACCTGAAAAACTGTATAACACTGATTTTGTCTCCCACATTGCCAAAGCAATTGGATTGCCTTTGGCAGTGTGGGTTCCCTAGAAAAATTGAGCAAGATTTACATGTGTAAAGCTTGGCTCATTGCTGACATATCTAATCCTCTTCCCCAAAGAATCTGGGTTAGCTTTGAGGAAAGAGATGGCTACTGGCAAAATGTTTCTTACATTGAAAACCTCATTATTTCAAATCCTGTAAAGATATAGGGCACCATGAAAAAATATGTAAAAAGGATAAAAAAAACCAAAATATCTCAAGAAACTTCAACATACTGTATACTCACCAACCCAAACTTCAATCTCAAGAAGTTTGGGTTCCTAAACTCGAATATGTGATTGTGAAAACAAATAAAAAAGCATCTGTGATCATAATATCATTAATACATCTTTACCTGAATTAAATATAGGAAGTAATAAGATAATTCACCAATCTAGAAATTTCTCTAGTATGAAATTTAATTAATTATTCTAAGATTGAGACTAATCTTAATACTGAAAATATAATCAATCAGGTTGATAATAAAAGTGATAATAGTCTAGTTTTCAACCAATTAACAAATCCACCTAAAGTTTCTGAAAATGGTGTGATTGAAGCTATTCACTCCATAAATCTTAGTAATTTCTTTAACATCTTCAATGGAGAAGATGCCTCTAATAATGATTATGTTTCTTCCAAAACCAGAATCACCCTTAGTCTACCTCAGTCCCCTGTCCATAAGCAACCTGTGAAAAATAGACACATCTAAACATACTATTAAAAAAGCATCAAAACCTAAGATTAAAGGCCTAAAAGGTAACATAATAAATAAGAGAATGAATCTTAAAGGATCAATCAGATTCTCAAAATCATCTTTAAAATGACCATATCAATATTGAATCGGAATGCTAGAGGTGTAGGAACCAAGGAACAACAAGAAGAATTAAAAATATAGTTAAGAATATCTACTCAAAAACTTGAAAACAAAACTTAGTTTTGAATAATCTTTTGCTAACAACAATAATAAAATATGGATTTTATAGAGAAAAAAATTCAATGTTCAAATTATAGATCATACTGATCACCTTGTCCACTCTATGGTAAATCAGTCTTCTACTAACAAAGTAGTTCTGGTTACCATAGTGTATGTAAAATGCATCAGATCTCAAATATTACCTCTTTGGAATAATTTAAGCAAAATTTCTGTAACCTTACCCTGACTTGTTATTTGAGATTTTAATACAATCTCCAAAGCAAGTGAATAATTAGCCTGCTCCACATTATGTATAAGAGGAATGGATGATTTCAATCATATGACTTTAGACTGTAACCTGTAAGACCCTGGATTCTTAGGTTCAAAGTATACCTGGTCTAATGATCATAAGTGGAAGCGCTTTAACATGGATTTACACTATGATTATTGGAGAGATTCATTCGATATCACTAAGGTGAAGCATCTGGCCAGAACTGGCTCAGTCCATTCACCCTTAGTGATATTTGTTTTATCAAATTCAACAGATTCAAAACCACCTTTTAGATTTCAAAACATGTGGCTCTAACATCATGATTTCATTAAAATTGTAGAAACTAATTAGTCTGAACCAATGTATAGTTCCCCCATACATGCTTTTTGGTCTAAATTGAGAAGGCTTAAAAATCATCTCAAAATATGGAATAAATAAGTATTTGGAAACATTGTTTTATTGTATTGCTACGGTAGAAGAGGATGTTAAAATTACTGAAAGTATTTTAGAAGAATCCAATGATCTAGAGAACAAATCAAACCTTTCTAAACTTAAAGTTATGTACTTAACTTTGCTTGCCAGAGAAGAAACTTTATGGCAGCAAAAAACGTTCATGTATTTGGTTAAGATATGGTGATAAAAACACAAAACGTTTCATAATTTTGTTTTAAAAAAAGAAGGCACATAAATAGAATAATGATATCTTTCATAATAATAACTGAAAGCCCTTTATTGAGTTAGACCAAAACTTTAGGAATCTCTTATTTAGATTTAGAAATTCTGTATTAGTGTAAATCCTATTTATAGGTTGTTTATTTTATCAATTTATAATGTAGATAGTTTTCTCTCTCAGTTTTCTGTATATCTATATTCTCGAGCTACCATTGGTATCAGAGCTAGTTTTTCTTAAAAAATAAAAAATAAACTTGATGGCTTTCGACAGTTTTGTACAACCAACCATTCTACAATTTGATGATCACTATGATCATTGGAGGATGTTCATGGAGAACTTCTTGAGGTCCAATGAATATTGGATGATTGTTGTTTCTAGAGTATCAAAACCAAAAGAAGGTGTTGCGTTAACAAATGTCATGATAACAGAGTTGGAAGCGAGAAAGCTAAAATATTTGAAAGAAACAAATTACCTTTTTACAGGAAATTAGGCTGGCCATCTTGGAAATAATTCTTATAAAAAAAACTTCCAAATATATTTGGAATTCTATGAAGAAAAAATATCAAGACTCCGCTAAAGTGAAGCGTGCACAAATTCAAGCTTTGAGAAAATATTTTTAAGACTCTACAAATGAAGTATGGGGAATCTGTTACCAACTATTGGTCCATGACTATGGAAACCAACAACAAAATGTTATTTCATAGTGAGAATATGGAATATGTCACAATTATGGAGAAAATACGAAGTTCCATGACACTATATTTTGATTATGTTGTGTGTTCAATTAAAAAATCGAAAGACATGGATACATTCTATCTTGATGAACTACAGAGCTCATTGTTGGTACATGAACATAAGAAGAACCCAAGTTTAACTTCATATGAACAAGATTTAAAGGCTTATATCCCTACTAATTTCTTAAAATTTAGAGAATTGGGTAGAGGTAGAGGTAAAGGTAGAGGAAAGGGAGCTAAATGAAATAGAGATAGCAACAGGTATTCCAAAACCAATGGTGATCACTTTTCAGGAAGAGGTAGATGATGAGATCAATATTTTGACAAATGGAAGGTATAAAGTTTTAAATGTCATAAAATTGGTCATTATCGTTCTGTATGTTATACTAATTTTCCTAATGACAAAGAAAAGGAAGAACAATCAAAGTTTACTAAAAATAAGGAAGTTAAAACGTTTTTATGACTATTCAAGTTAATTAGGAATCTGAGTATGATGTTTGGTATGTGGATACAGGTTTCAGTAACCACATGTGTGGAAGTAAGTCTTCTTTTTCTTATTTAAATGAAAGTTCATTTTATAGTAAGTTTTGGTGATTGTTCTATAATGAAGGTGATGAGAAAGGGTAATATTGAGATAACAACCACGAATAGTTTTGTGGAAATAATCTATAATGTTTTTTATGTTCCCGACTAGAAAATTAATTTGTTAAGTGTTGATCAATTGCTAGAGAAGGGTTATGTAATCATTGTTCAAAAGGGTGTTTGTGAGATTTATGATCCTACTATAGGGGTTATTTTTGTTGTGCAGATGAGTTCAAACATGTTGTGTCCTTCAAAGATTGAAAGTGTACAAACTTGTTTGGTAACTAAAGTAAAAGATCCTTCGTGGTTGTGGTATTTTTATGGCCATTTGAGTTTTGGTGGGTTGAAGACTCTCCAACATAAAAATATGGTGTCATACCTTCCTCATATTAATAGTCATTCCCAATTTCATGAAGAATGTGTTATTGGAAAACAACAACGTTCTCAATTTACCCAAGGAAAGTCATGGTGAGCAAAATGAGTTTCAGAGCTAATTAATTCTGACATTTATGGCCCAATAACACCAATTTCTAATGGAGGTAAATAATACTTAATTACCTTAATTGATGATTATACCCAAAAAACTTGGGTTTATTCTTTACAGAAAAAAACTTAAGCTCTTTGTGCATTTAAAAGCTTCAAGGCTCGTGTGGAAAATGAAATATGAAAGACCATTAAGACCCTTGGAACAGATCGTGGTGGAGAATATTTCTCAAACAAATTCAAAGTTTTGTGTGACATTCATGGCATTCGAAGAGAGTTAACAGCTGCTTATACACCCAACAAAATGGTGCATCATCAAGGAAAAATAGAATCATCCTCAATATGGTTAGAAGCTTGTTGGCAAGAGGGAGAATTCCAAAATATTTTTGACCTGAGGTAGTAAATTAGATTATTTATATCTTAAACTCAAGTCTTACATTTGTTGTTCAGAATATGACACTAGAGGAAGCTTGGAGTGGAAGGAGACCATATATAGATTATTTAAAAAAAAAATGGTTGCATTGTTTATGTGCATATCCGAATGAAGAAACTTGATAATAGATGGGAAAATATGTTTTTTTTGGTGTTAGTAAACATCCAAAGCTTATAAAATGTTTAATCTATTAACTCGGAAAATTATGACAAGCCGAGATGTTGTGTTTGATAAGGAAAACACTTGGGATTGGAATGGAAAGTACTCAAGTTCTTTTCTTTGACAACAATTGTGAAAGCGAACCAGCTTCAGCAGCCTTTATGCCTGAAAATTCATCACAAGCAACTCTAAGAACCGCTGAAAGTTTGCCAACAACAACGGGAGCAACTCCAACAACTGCTAAAATTTTGCCAACAACAACAAAAACTAATGATGCAGCAACTCAATCTTTTTCTTGTATTTGAAAAAGGCCCACATAGATGGAAGACTACGAGGTGACTTAAATTGATGGTCCAATCATTCATTTAGCTTTATTTTAACCTTTGAAAGTGTTGTCAAAGAAAATAATTAGAGGAATGCGGTGGATGATAAAATTAATATCGTTGAAAGAAATGATATATGAAAGTTGACTGATCTTCCTAAAGGGCGCAAAACCATTAGCTTAAAGTGGGTCTTCAAAACAAAAGTAAAAGAAAATGGTGAAGTTGATAAGTATAAGACGCATTTGGTAGATAAGGGATATAAGCAAGAATATAATATTGAATATACAAAAAAAATAATCCGTTTCCAGACATGATATAATCAGATTGGTGATCACGTTAGCGGTGCAAAATTTTTGTCTTATTTTTCAGCTAGATGTCAAATCGACATTTTTGCATGAAAACTTTTGCATAGAAACTTGGAGGAACGAGTATTTGTAGACCAACCTCTTGGTCATATTAAAATTGGAGATGAGCATAAAGTGTACATATTAAATAAATCTCTTTATGGCTTAAAACAATCTACACGAGCTTGGTATAGTCGCATTAAGGCTTATTTTTTTAAAGAAGGTTTTTACAAATGTCCATATGAGCACACATTTTTAGTAAGATTGGAAATAAAGAAAAACTTCTCATTGTTTGTTTATATGTAGACAATCTCATATTTACTACAACTGATGGTGTTATGTTTAAAGAATTTAAAAAAATCCATGATGATTGAATTCGAAATGTTAGATCTTGGTATGATGCATTATTTTCTTGGCATAAAAGTAGTGCAATCAGCTAATGAGACCTTTATTTCTCAAAAGAAATACGTGCAAGTTGTTTTGGACATGTTTCAAATGAAGGATTTCTATCCTATAAGAACTCCAACTGAGTTTGGCTTGAAGCTAAACAAAGATCATGGAGGGAAGAAGGTTGACAACACAATTTACAAGCAAATTGTTGGCAGTTTGATGTATTTAAATGCAACCAGACATAATGTATTTTGTGAGCTTAATAAGTAGATATATAGAGAATCCAACATAAATACATTTGTTAGCTACCAAGATAATCCTTCGTTATTTGCAAGGAAATAGAGATTTTGGGTTGTTGTACAAGAAGGGTGCAAAAAATAGAACTGTTTGGGTTTACTAGCAGTGATTATACGGGAGATCAAGATGATAGAAGGAGCACTTCAGGTTATGTTTTTATGTTGGGCACATGGACTATTTTATAGTCTTATAAAAAGCAACAAATTGTCACATTATCAACCTAACATAAGCTGAATTTATTGCTGCAACAACTTATGATTGTCAAGTTTTCTCGTTGAGAAGAATTCTTAAGGAACTCTAGTTCAAGCAAGTGAAAGCTACTACCGTTTTTTGTGATATCAACTCAACAGTTAAACTCTCCAAGATTTCTGTACTACACAGAACAAGCAAAAATATTGATGTGAAATATTATTTTTTAAGAGATCTTAGTAATGAGGGAACAATAAACCTCATTTCTTGTCAAAGTGAAGACCAAGTTGCAGATATACTAACGAATTTAAATAAATATTTGAAATTCAGTTCAAATTCGTTGATCAACTTATGAATTAAAAAACACTTTAGGTTCGAATATGTAGGTCCACTTATCAGTTGAAAAACCCTTTAGGTTCAAGTATATAGATCAACTTAAAAGTTGAAAAAACCTTTAGGTTCGAATTTGTAGATCAACTTAATATTTGAAAAACCCTTTAGGTTCGAATATGTAGATCAACTTAATAGTTGAAAAACCCTTCAGGTTCGAATATGTAGATCAACTTAATAGTTGAAAAATCTTATAGGTTCGAATATGTTGATCAACTTAATAGTTGAGAAACCCTTAAGGTTCGAATATGTAGATCAACTTGATAGTTGAAAAACCCTTTAGGTTCGAATATATCTTGCCAATATATCAATAAAAGGCTTTAAATCCAATAAACAAATCGGTTTCCATAGACACCTCATTAAAACCTCCCCGCGCCACCAGGGTAAGAAATAGTGTGCCCTGACCAACAAAAATTACAAGATAAAAGAGAAAAACATAAACGTTCAAACTATTCCAAGTACAATTTTAGATGTTCGATATTTCAAAGAAATCTTAAAGGTCGCTTATACTTGTCTAAATATTTATGTCCCCGATTTTATTTTTTGCACCACCTGGTAGGGTCCTTCCCAATCGGGAGCCAACTTCCCGAGGCTTTGTCTTTTGTATGTAAGAAACCTTTTCGGAGAACCTTCTCGCCGATCTTAAATTCTCTCATTCATACTTTTGAAGCGTACATGCTTCTCATCAAGGTTTGATATTATAATAAATTTAAATGAGAACGATCTCGTTGAGGGCTAAGCATCGATACTAATTATTGTTGCCTTCCTTGTAATGGTTGATTATCCATACCGTACACCAAGGCGTACAATACTTCTTGTAAATAATTCAGCCATTTCTCGGCCTTCCTTTAAAAACGTTTCTTGAGGCCGTCAATAATTGTCCTATTCGTAACCTCGACCTGACCATTAGCCTGCAGGTGAAAATATGCTGAGAAACACTGTTATATTCTATGAGATGAACAAAATTCTCTCATTTCATTGTTGTCGAACTGAGGCCCATTATCCATAGGTAGCCTTTGTGGGACCCGTACTAACAACAGATATTTGACCAAATAAATCTAACTACATCTTTGGCCATTGTTCCAGATAATGGCTCGGCCTCGACCCACTTGGAGAAGTAATCCACTACGACAACTATTGTTTTTCTCCTCCCGGTTGCCATCAGAAGTGGGCCTACCAAGTCTATTCTCCACCTATCAAATGGTAATCCTTTAGAAATAGATTCTAGTAGGGTGTCTGGGACGTGAATTAAATTTGAACATCTCTCGCAACTATGGCATTTCTTGACTACTTCCTTCGCATCGGCTGCTATTGTAGGCCAGTAAAAACTAGATAATAACACTCTTCTAATTAATGCCCTAAAACTACAGTATCTTCACACTTCGGGATCGTGAAGCTCATATAAAATCAGTTGCGACTCAACATGCCCCAAACATCTTAATAATGGAGTACTCAAAGATTCCTTGTAAAGTAAATATCCTAATAACGCGAATCCTCGAGCTTTATTTCGCATTTTTTTGCTAACGTTTTATCTTAGGGCAGTACACCATTTGCTAATAAGCTCTGAATGTTACTCTTCCAATCTGTGCTAGTGACTGCCGGAATTTGGAAAGTCATTTCTGGCCGGTTTTTGCAATTTGTTTGTTTAATGATCGGTGAGCATTCTTGCGTTAAAATCCACGGGTACTCCCCGCATATACCATAGTTACCAATGAATCTACGATTGTATTCTCCACTCTGTGTATGTGCTCATAGTTGACTTTTTCAAAAATGTCCGCCAAAAATCTTAGCGCAACTAAGTACTGGATCAATTGCTCTTGCCTTGCTTCAGATTGTCCGGTGGCGTAATTAATAAGAAATTAGGAGTCGTTTATTAACCAGAAATTCTTCGCTCCACATACTTGGGTCAGCCTCTATCCTGCAAATGTTGCCTCGTACTCAGCTTCGTTATTTGATTCCCTAAACCAAAACGTATTTCTTAATGCATTGTTATTCCTGATGGTGTACTAATCTGAACACCTGCTCCACATCCGCTAATACTCGATCCCCCATCGGTTCGGACTATCCACTCATCCGAATCTTTCTCTTATTCGATCTCCATTTCTTTTGGTCGGCTATAATAGAATTCTACTAGAAAATTTGCCAAGGCATGGCCTTTAATAGTTGTTCTTGGCTCAAATTTGATGTCCAAATCACTCAATTCAACCGACCACCTGGACATACGTCCCGAAATATCTGGTTGTTGTAGCACATTTTTCAAGGGGAAAGCAATTCGAACTATGACTGAATGGCCCTGGAAGTAGGGTCTCATTGTTCTGGCCGCAGTCACCAAAGCTAGAACTAATTTCTCTAGTTCCAAGTACCTTTTTCAACATCCAACAAGCTTTTCCTTACATAGTAGACTATTTTAGGAATTCAATCCGCCTCGCGTACTAGTGCTGCACTAACCGCATATTCCCACACCGCAATATATAAAAACAAAGTTTCTCAAGGAAAAAGTTTCGTTAACAATTTCGGAGACGAGTAATAATTCTTTATAACGAGGAAAACCTTACTACAAGCGGGTGTCCAATTGAATGTTTGGGCGTTCCTCAAAATTTGAAAAACGGTGTGCATTTGTCAGAAGATCAAGATATAAACCTGTTCAGAGCTGCCAGCCGCCCTATCAAAATGTATACTTCTTTAACATTCTTTGGTCATGTCATGCTGATGAAAGCATTCAATTGTATGCGATCTACTTTAATTTCTTTTTATCTGATTATCCGGATCGGACCTCAAATGAACATTTTTTGGGTTCAACATGAGATTTATTTTCCTTAGGTTATCAAACGTCTCTTCAAGGTCGGCAAAATGGTCTTCATCAGAGACGCTCTTGACCAGCATATCATCTATGTAAACCTCAACGTTTTTTCCGATCTGACCCTTGAAAGTCTTGTTCAACAACCTTTGATAGGTGGCTCCAACATTTTTCAAACCGAAAGACATAACATTGTACCAATAAATGCCTCGTTCGATTATGAATGTTGTGCTTTCTTAATCTCTTGGATTTAACTTTATTTTATTATACCCTATGTAAAAATCAATAAAAGACAGTAGTTTATCTCCCGACGTTGAATCTATTACCTGGTTGATTTGTAGGATTGGGAAAGGATCTTTAGGACATACTATATTAAGATCCATAAAATCCACGCACATTCTCCATTTACCGTTTTCTTCTTAACTAAGACCGAGTTAGTTGTCCACTACGGATACTGGGACTCCCTAATATGGCCTACTTCTGTCAACCTTTCTACCTCTGTAATAATAGCTTTTTCATTTTCTTGGGAAAAAGTCATCAGCTTTGAGTTATAGGTCAGACGTTTTGGTGCACGGAGAGACTATGGTAGATTACACTATTTGGGACTCCTATTACATCTTTTAAACATCATGCAAAAAATGCAGCTTATCCTTGAGGAAAAAAATAATCTCTTCCAAAACCTAGAAGACAAATCCGTCCTGATCCTTAAAAATATTCCCGCAACAAACTTCTATTTTTCACAGTTTATTAGTCAATAATAACCCGTGGTCTCCCTAGGATCATCTACAGGTTCCAATCTCGAGGTCGACCTTACTAACTGTTAATCTTCTACTTGAATCATTTCCTTATCGACTTTTGTTGCCAAAGCTTCTTGGTAGCACTCTCTTGCCACTTTCTAGCTACTTTGGACAACGCCGACGTTACTTCCAATCACATATTTCACACATTGATGCACCGTAGATGTTACTGCATGCATCTTGGATAGCCAAAATCAGCTAAAAATTGCCTTATGAGAGGTCGGTGAATCCACAACCACAAAAAGTACTTTCACTTCCTTTTTAAAAAGGCACCGACGTATATATATCAACCCTTCGAATTCTTCGACCACCTTAGTTGTGGATCCTTTTACCCCACTATTGTCCGCTCTGATTTCAAAATAATTGGTGGTCTTTTAAAATTTGCATAAGTTGACAAAAAATAATATTTGTTGAACTTCCGATGTCAATCGGCACTCTTCGTACTTCTTCGCCAACAATTGCAGCTACGATTACTATTGCATCCTCATGTGGTCCGGCGATATCTCTCATATCATCGTTATCAAAACAGATTATGGTAGACGGGCTTTGGTATAAGTAAGGTGATGCCATTGCCTCCAATTGAGTAGCTAGACTTACCACGTGCCTTTTTCGAGAAGAATTGTTGATTTATGCCATTGAATCACCTCCGAAAATAGTTAACAATTCAAAACACTTTCGTAGGATACTAACCTTTCCACTTCCTTCGGGAACAATTTTTTCAATTATCCCACTTATGTTAACCAACGTCGTCTCTTGCTTTTGCATTGCCACAATTTCTTTAGAAGCTACATTTTGTTGAAACTGTTTTTTAACATATGCTGTTAATTTCCAATTATCGATTAAAGCTTGTATCTTTTTTTTAATGCGATACAATATTTTCTATCATGCCCTACAACTTTATGATACTTGTAGTACCAATTATTTCAGCTTTCCCGAGGATTTTGGATTTGGACAAGTTTTTAAATGAGACACTCTTCTTTGACTTTTCAAAAATGGTTGACATACACTCAGTTAAGTGCGCAAAGTGTGTGGGTCAGATCCATTTATTTGAGAAATGTCGGTTACCTATTTCACTGCTATACCTAGCTCAATGTGGTTGAAAAACTGATGTCTTTCTTTGTACTTGTTGCACTACCGATGGAAAAATACTTATCGGTTGGGGTGTCAAAATAGGGACAAGTTTATGCTGGTATGACCTTACCGCCACTTGTGAACTTTGGTGAATTTGCGCTGCTAATTCAGACACTTCGCTTTCTTCAATCAAAATTTGTTTCTCCACCTGAGCTAACAAAGCAAAAAATGTAAAGGCTTGTTTCTTTGTGACTACTTGTTTCATGGGACCGAGCAACAATCCCAACCTTATAAGCTGTCAAAGCCACACTTTCCTCGCAAAGGTCAAGGTCGGCTTTAGCATCCACGAAGCATCGGGTATAATCCCTTAAACTTTCGCCTACCTTTTGCCGACAGTTAACAATTGTATCCCCATCGGCTCATAAACTCTTGCTTCCTAAAAATTGATGCATGAATATCACCCAAAACATGCTGAAATTCTTTATACATCATTTGGGTAACCAATTGTACCATTTCGAAGCATGATCTTTAAAAATCATCGAAAAATCTTGGCAAATTAGCTTATTATCGTTGTCGAAACTTAACATGAAATTATTAAAAACTTCTAAATGATTGTTTGGATCTTTCTTCCCATCATACTTCTCCAATTTAAAAATGTTAAAACGTTATGGGGGGTGCCCCGATAGAATCTCATCCAAAAGCAGGGATGATATCCAGTTATGCCCCAATCCAAAGGCTTTGCTTCTAAACCCTTTGTATGGGTTGCATATAATCTTTCTCTTCTTTGGTTGATGAACTGACTCCGGACCCTATATCCATAAGTCTGGTTGACCGATGGAAATTGTAATTGAGGAATATTAACTTATTATTTTTTGTTGATCGTGATAACTCATTTTTCGACAGAAATTGGAGTTATTTTGTCGATGTTATTTTCATGATGCTTTGATACTTTAGCCTGACGAGACTTGCGACGTCAGATGTATCGCTCTCTCATGATCCTTTTTTCTTTCCTAAAGTGCTGGATTTCTTGCTCCGGGGATGATGACTCGTCTGAATCATAATTGGTAGAGTCGCTATATTCTATTTTGGACCGACCCTCGGTTCTTTTTTCCAGACTATTATTCTCTATTCGAGCGCGGGTGTGGCTCCTACATTTATTTTCATTTTTATCATCATCAAAAAAATTCTCTTTTCTGATCTACCGACCTATTCCTTCTTTCAGCTAAAGCTATCTCCGTTTTCGCATTAAACTTTGCTATATCATCCAACAACTGTTGCCTTATCATGATGAGGCTCGATCGTTTACTTCGCCCTCGATCAATTTGGTCGTGATCGTCAAATCGCTCTTCAAAACGTCGGTCCTCAAATTCTGAGACAACTCTGCCAGTGTCCTTATTAACGTTATTCCTCAGCCGTTTCAACATTTATCTCTCTTTGTGTTGTGATTTGGGAGAACTAGGTTCCCGGGTATCACTTTGGATTCCTACAGACGGCGCCAATGATAGTTCCGGAAATATATAGAGCTTAGATTCAATGATTTCACCACTAGAAAAGATCCAACAATAACTAAGAGAGAGAAATGTGAGATTATAGAGAGAGAAAGATGGCAGAGTAATATTATATATTAAAAATGTACTTATCCCCCAAAAGAGGCACTTTCCTTATATAGTGATAGTGGTGGGGTCCATTTTACATAATTGGTCCCCCTTGGTTATCTTTTCACTTTTTATACCCTTACTTCTCCTATTATCAATTAAGTCCTTATTATTTATAGATATAATTACGAACATATAATAACATGATCTAATTATGTCGACCCAAAGGGACCTGGATATTTTCCACCCTTATCAATTTTCTTTCTCCAAACAATCTATATCCTTAACCTTTGAAAACATATTCCAATCCCAATGGTTATTTTTTATCCATAATTTTAAACTAAGATCTTGTTTATCACAATCAATTATTTATATATACTCTTGAAGAAATCAAAAATTGAATTGATAATCAACCAAATAGAATCACGTGACTGATCATGAACTATCGAAGTAAACAACAATTAAAATGAAAATTGGTAGAATCAATTGGTAACCTTCAAATATATAATTAGAGCACGTATTAGAGAATAAAAAAAAGTTTGTTAGCAATAAGAAAATAACAGTTGTATAGTTAAATAAGGATATTTGGAGTATTATAATAAAAAGTTGGATTGTAAGTAGTTGATAAAAAAGTTAACTCGACATTTGCTATGAATAAATGATACTTAGGAATAAATAAATGATACTCAGGATAATAAATGGATAATATATTTGCTTAACTTCCACCTTATTAATTTTGATAAAATATTTCTCAGTTGGTTTGAAAGCTCAAATTAATTGGTAATTGGTGAGTTCAGATATTAAGAATGTTGCCTTAGGAAAAAGTTATATGCGAATTCTAGAGAGAGAGAGAGAGGGGGAGAGAGAGAGTCTTTAGAGAGAGAAAGTCTAAGTGCAAATGAGTCAAATAGTAAAAGTGTTCAACCCTTTTATTAGGTTAGCCTTGCCCTTTATATAGAGGAGCCAAGACTTAGCCTTAAACTAAAATCGGTTACAAAAGAGGACAAATTACCCTTAGTCCTTAGCAATATTACATAGTTAAATTGTTCTCTTGAACTTACATTATTTACAGTTTAGTCCTTAACCTTACATTATTTACAATTTAGTCATTAAAATCCTACCTTCATATCAGTACCCCCTAGTTCTCATGTCAATAAATGAATGAGAACTATAATATCTTTGAATTCTTCCATATGTTGTATCAGTCGTTGTGATAAAACTCGAATTTAAATACTCCGTATGAAATTCGAAGTTCAAAAATCAATAGAAAATGCAAAGTCGAAGTAAAAAATAGATGTAGATTTGAATTCAAAAACAGATGTAGATTCGAAGTAAAAAACAAATGTAGATTCAAAATAAAAAACAGTCATCGAATTATTCTAAAACACAATAGCTTTCTTTTTTTTCTCCTCGAATCATTATGGAAGTAGCTTCAAAACGTAATCATCGAATTTCATAAAACGTGTACACAAATGTAACCGTTTCATATTACCGTTCAAATCCATCATGACTATCTAGCTACTAGACCCATAGCTAGATAACTAATCTGACAGATGTCGAACTCCTAACTTTCTCACCGCTTTGTATTCTGCGCTATCATCATAGAGTCCTTTCCACTTCACACGTCTTCTTATCTTTCTATAAATTCATCAGTAGCCTCATTTTTCATTCTCACAACACAAATCACTTGAGAGAAAATTCAAACACTTGGCTACCTTCAACGTGTTCTTTATCTTTTTCAATATCTTTATCAGAAAACTCAAACTTTCTGATCAATACTCATCTTCTCTGGTCAATCTTCATCCGGTTTATCAGAAAAAATTCAAAAAACAGAAAATCCAAGACTAACATACCCAAAAACCAAAATCTCCAGAACATGACAATAACCTAGCCTTCAGATCATACAACCATTTTTGCATCACCCAAAAAGCAGAGGAATATAAAGCTGCCAGATTAATCAACAACGCTCGTGTTGGAACAACCACCAAATCAACTTACTATAATAATTTTGATCCAACCAAAATTCCTGCTTTCTCTCCTTCTCCAATAACCGAAGAGCGTATCTCTTCCAAATTTCTAGCGCCTAAAACACCTCGAGTCTCTTCTTCTCAAATTCAAATTTAACCTTTGATTAGTGAAGAATCGAATGAATCTTCGTCAAAATAAATTTCAAATACTCTCTCCTCGACTCATCCTTCATCAATCATAAAAATAAAAAAAATTATAGCCATGTGAGACGATTCAAAAATAATTCCAACTCATCCCTCTTCGAATCGAGCTACTCGGGCTTTTCTTTGGAGAGAGAGATAATCGAGGAGGTTCCTCAAGAAAATAATCCTTCACCAGAAACTAAGGATCCATTGCCTCAACAAAATCCTTCCCAAACTAGAGAAGAAATTTCAAGAGCCAATAAAGTTGATTCTGAGGCTACCATAACTGATCATGAAGCTGAATCTGATGATAGGAATTTGGAAACTACCATGGATAAGAATACTCGTAAGCCTCATAAAAAGAATGAACCAAGATTTGTTTCTGAAGAAGAAAGAGTTGATATCGGAACAAATTTAAGGGATCTCGATGCTAACTACATCATTCAATTGAAAAAGGTTCGATACATATATTACCAAGATAGACAAACTTCAGATTTAAAAAAGTAATGGGGAATGGGAGATAAAATAACAGTTCGACTACCTAAGGAAGGAGAAACTCCCTTAGACTGCAAAGACGATGAGTTGGTAGTCTACCTTGAAATCATCAATTGGGGTCTTCGGTTTCCACTTGATCCTATGATCGTTGAATATTTTGAAATTCTCAACCTATTTCCTACTCAAGTGACACCGAATCAATGGTTCACTCTTATGTCAGTAATAATGGCATCTCAGTTATCCAAGAATCTAATCAGCATCAAGGATTTCATTTCCTTAACCAATTATCGAAAGGTCTGAAGCTCCCCTTCTATTACCTCACTCTGGTGGATGACCTAAAAATCATCGATGATCTCTTGGAAGTTGATAAATTATGGAAGCAAAAGTTCATCTTAATCTCAGGAGCATGGGAAAACGGAAAAGAGATATATGATGCCAACCCATCTAAGCTAAATCTCATCTGCAGAAGCAATCGTAAGTACTTCGAAAATTATACGATTTGAAATAAATTTATCTATTGTCTTCCTCCTTAATTATCTACTTGCATGATTATTTCAAAAATCCTGAGGTGATATGCTATACGTCGACCAAAAGCTAAGGACATTTTCAAAAAACTTGATGCCTGGGCCAAGAAAGAGTGGAATAACGCTTTCCATACCGCCTTCCAACCGAGGGAGCCTTACCTCCTCAAAGTTTGATTGAAGATCCCAATCCTCATTTTTCTCAGCAAAAGGTTAGTTCATCCTGATTGCAAAGTATTCCTCCATATCCGAAACAGGTCAGAAAGTCATCTACCAAAAAAGAAAAAAGAAAAGGCTAACAAGGAAAAGAAACGTAAAAAAGCAGACATCATGTTTGGTGCTAGCCCTTCAACTCCATCAAAGCCTAAACCTCAAAAACGAAAATTAGGAGAGAAGAACCTTTCATCTATCGAAGAAGGGAAAGATCAAGAACCATCTTCAAAGAAAAAGAAAGCTTCTTCCAGTTCTCATGGAAAGAAAAAGAAACAAGCCAAAATCACTGAGTATACATTGGTCGATGAAGAAGAGATCACAACCGTTAAAAATCAACAAAACCCTTCTTTCGAAGAGCAAGCAGCCAATAATGACACTTTGATAGTCATCAAAGACAATGCTGTTCATGAGAACCAAAATGTCAAATGCTTCAACCCTGACAGTTTCATTAATTTTAACGAGTCACAAGAGCTTGATGGAAAAGACTCTTGATCTCCAAGACCTTCAAAATCATATGCATAACTTATTAGACCAACAATCGTCAAAGTGTCTCCAAGAAATTATATGTCCCTCTGTACCAACAACAACTTTAGATATGATTCCTTGTCCTAATTCCACAGATACATAAATTCCTCCTCATCCACCTAATACTGCGATCTTTGCTGCACTTTAACTATATACCGATCTCAATGCTGTAGCAAAATCACTTGCTCCCCAAGTCGAAGCTTCTCAAGCCCATCTGAAGCAATTGGCCAAAGACATGGTCCGCTACAAAGGTCTTGACGAAGATGAAAAATAGTTAAGAGAAAATTTTCAACGCAAAGTCGTCGAGCAATTCCATATGTTTGAATTAGCAAGGTCTGAGCATATTTGAGGCGCTCTCTTCATGAAAAATCATCTACGAACAACACATTTTGCTGACAAAGAAAAGCTGAAGGCTTCTCATGAAAAAGAGATGAATAAACTCAAAACTGATCATACTAATGAACTAGCTGCTGAAAAATCCAAATATGAAGGTCTCCAAAACTCTCTTACTTCCAGCAAGGCAAAAAATAAAGTGTTGACCGATGACATAACCAAATTGAAGAAGTATTTTGAGGAGGAAAAAGTTTTAGCTTTTGCTGCTGCCGAAACTGAATTTTTGAAAGATATGTTGGCTGCAATTAACAATGGCAAAGAAGAAACAGTCATCACTCTTCTTAGAGAACTTCATGCAACTTAACCAATGATAAACCTCACAAGTTTTTGGAATGACATTCTCATCAAAAAGCGTCCAAATGTAGCCTTTGATCCTATCCCCGACTCATCATCTTTAGAGGAGGAATTATCCAAGGAAGATGAGTCGTCTGAATAGTTTTATTTCTCTTAATACACATTTTTTTGTGAATTTTCAAATTAGAAATTTGCTTTTTGTACTTCGAAGAATTAATCTAATTGACAAATGTTTTTCTTATTTTTCGCTTTTATCATCTTCATATATTATCTAATGCTAAGAATTCTAAAATAGATATGATAAGTACTTTGAAACTCACAATATATAATTATAAATTGTAAGTATACCACTTCAAATACCTTAGTGAAGTTGGTGAACATGATTGCACTTCGAATTATTGGTATCATATTTGTTGAACGTTACAGTTCGAAAAAATACGATGCATTATTGAGCGTTGCACTTCGCAAAAACTGTAATGTGTTCATTGAACATAATACCTCGAAAATGGTCGTTTCTTCGAAAAGTGTAATAGACACTTCAGAACATTCTACTCTTAACCAACCTCAAAGATGATCAGTCTTTGATAAGTTGTTAAGATATTTTTAAGCAAACATTTGTAAACAACCATTGGCTAAAAACGAATTTTATTGATAATATTGAATATGTACATATCGCATCGTTAAAACCTTCATGGGGAAACAGGGTAGGAAATAATGCGCCATTCACAAGTGAAAAGACCAATATACAAAGACAAATCTATTCCTAATAAAGCTTCAAATGTTGTATATTTCATGGGTGTTGAAGCATCCTCCCTTCAAAATCACAAAGACGATAAGACCCTGGCTTTATCCTCTCAACAACCATATAAGGCCAATCCCGGTTTGGAGCCATTTTTCCAAGGCTTTTATCCTTTGTATGCAGAAATACTTTTCTCAACACCTTATCACCTTTTTTGAATTCTCTTCTCTTCACCTTCGAATCATATCTATTCCTCATAAGATTTAGATAATGGATTATGAGCTCGAACTCTTCTCTCCTCAATCAAATCTAAATTCGGCCTTCTAACTTCATTATTGGATCTTTCAGAATATTGATTTATCCTAAAAGATGACATCGTAGATTCTATGGGGCTGACTGCATCCATTCCATATGCTAAAGCAAAAGGAGTCTCTTTTGTAGCCTCCCTAGGACTTGCCCGATAAGCCCAAAGCACCTCTTGCAAATAAATTTGCCATTTTCCTACTGCCCCCGTCAAATTCTTCTATAAGCCATCTAAAATTATTATGTTTGTTACTTCCACTTGTCCATTAGATTGAGGATGAAAAGACGTCGAAAAACATTGCTGAATCCCTTTAGACGTACAAAATGATTACATTTCTTTGTTATCTGTTGTAATTCTCCGAGGAACTCCAAAACGACAACAAATATTGTTCACAATAAACTTGATCACATCTTTTTCCTTTATTCCTGATAGTGGTTCTGCTTCGGCCCATTTTGTAAAATAGTCTACTGCTACAATTATCATCTGTCTTCCTCCATAAGCCATCAGAAAAGGGCCCACTAGATTAATCCCCCATCTATCAAATGGTACCGCCTCAGTTATAGACATAAGTGGCACTGCTGGCCTATGAATAACTTTAGCAAATATCTGACAAATATCAAAACTTCGAACTAAATTCTTAGCATCATTCATGATTATAGGCCAATAAAATCCTGCAAGTAAAAATCTTCATGATAAAGCTTTAAACCCGCAATGAGCTGGGCCTTCACCATCATGCAATTCTGATAACACCTTCTTTGATTCTTGCTTGCCTAAACATCGTAATAATGGCCTGCTTAATACCTTTTTATACAATATTCCATCTAACATTATATATCTAAAGGCGTTACCTCTCAAGTTTTTGGCCAACCTCGTATCATCTGGTAATGTTCCCTGAGTAAAACAAATTGAGAATATCTGCTCGCCAATCGCCTCGAGTAACTTTAGATGTGACAAAGAACTCCTCTATGCATTCGCAATGATTGGATTGAGTAACAATTGAAGGATTTTCTTGTAATAAAACACAAGGATATTCCTCCTTCTAAGAAATATTTGTTAAAGAATCGGACACCATGTTACTCCCTCGACCAATATATTCAACAACAACATTGTCAAACAGAAGCATTAAATTCCGAAGTTCCCGAAGATATAAAATCAAACGATCCTTTCTTACTTTGGATAATCCGGATACCTGATTTGCTAACAACTGAGAATCTGTTTCTAAGCGTACTGAAGTTTCTCCACACAATTTTTCCAATCTTAAACCTGCCAAAGCAACTTTGTATATAGATTAAATCATCGTCTCTCCAGTTGGGGCTATTAACTAAACCCCAACACTGCACCCTGAAACACTAGATCCTCTATCTGTTCGAACAACCCACCTCGAATTTACTGGTGCGTATTCTTTACTCTCTTCCATATCCGATCTTCTCGAATGGAATTCAACAAAAACATTCTGCCAATGTTTGCGCCTTTATTGTTGTTCGAGGTGTGAACAAAATATCATAATCCCCCAACTCCACTGACCACTTGGTCATTCTCCCCGAAATGTCAGATCGTTATAAAACATTTTCCAAACGGAATGAAGTTCGGACTTCAATAGTGTGAGCTTGAAAGTAGGGGCACATTTTCCTAGCAGCAATCACCAGTGCTAATGCCAATTTTTCTAACTTAAAATACCTATTTTCTGCTACTACTAAACTTTTACTGATGTAGTACACCGGCTTCGGAACACCTAAATCTTCACTGATTAACACCGCGCTTAGTGCAAAATCTGATACAACAATGTACAAAAAGAACTTCTCCCTATTTTGAGGTTTTCAAAATATTTATGGTCATGATAATAAAATTTTATATTTACGAATGCTGCTTCACATTCCGATGTCCATTAAAACCTGCTTGGTCCTTGTAAAACTTGAAAGAAAGGAAAGCATTTGTCAGAAAATCTAGAAATAAATCGGTTGAGTGCTGCTAACCTTCCTGTCAGAATTTGCACTTTTTTAATAGACCGAGGTGAATTCATTGTTATCAAATCTTTAAACTATTATGGGTTAGCCTATATTCCTTTTTCACTAATGACAAAACCCAAAAAATTCCCTTACCGAACTCCGAAGGTACATTTTTCAAGATTCAGCTTTAACCTGATTGCCCTTAAATTCAAAAACGCTTCCTCTAAATCATCAAGATGCACTTCATCCTTTGAACTTTTTACCACCATATCATCTATATATACCTCTATATTTCTTATGATCTGAGTGGAAAAAGCCTTATTCATCAACCTCTGATAAGTGGATCCAGAATTTTTCAATCCAAAAGGCATAACCCTATAACAGTGCAAGCCCCTATCAGTTATGAAAGTTGTGCATTCTTGATCTTTTAGATCCATTTGAATTTGATTGTATCCTGCGAAAGCATCCATGAAAGTTAGTATTTTATTTCCTGAGGTAGAATCAATCAGTTGATCTATTCGAGGAACATGAAATGGATCTTTAGGACAAGCTCGATTCAAGTCTGTAAAATCCACACACATTCGCCATTTTCCATTCTTCTTTTTTACCACTACCGGATTTGCCGTCCACAAAGGATACTGTGTCTTCCTTATGTGTCCGACCTTGGATAACCGATCCACCTCAGAAACATTTGCTTCCGCTTTCTCTGAGGAAAATGTCTTTCTTTTCTAAATTACTGTCTTCACCTTTGGATCAATAGCCAAGATGTGTCGAATCACCTCAATTGGTACCCCTGTTACATCATATGTATTCCAAGAAAAAACATCCAAATTAACAGATAAAAAATCTAACAGTTATTGACATAAGAGTGGGTTCAGTAAGGTTCCAATTCAAAGCACTCTTCCTTCCAAAAAAGTAAACTCCTCAATTACTCCACTTACCGTTAAAGACCCTGGGGTTTCCTCGGATCCTCAACTCTTTCTTCTAACTCCAAGGGCACCCCTTCTAACTGCTATTCATGCATTAAATCCCCACTGCTGGATCCTCGAATTCGGAGTGAAGTGGCATAACATTCTCTAGCTACCTTCTGGTCGCCTCGAACGACCACAGTCCGATCTCCAACCACATACTTGAAACATTAGTGAACTGTTGATACAACCCCATAGATTCTCGAAAGCCATAACCTTCCAAAACAAGCATTATAACTCGTGGGGAAATCCACCACCATAAAAAGCACCTGGACTTTCTTCTTAAACGGTCATTTTCCCAAACTTATTTCTCCCTCGTATTCCCCAATAACACGAGCTGTTACACCCGTAAATCCTATAATTGTCCGGTCTGATTAAGAAATTCGAGGTGGATTTGTATTTTTATCATTAGTTGACTTAAAAAGGACATTAGCAGAACTGCCAGTGTCAATAAGCACACGTCAAATTTCGACGCCAACCACCTCTGCTCCAATAACCACAACATCTTCATGTGGCTCTGTTGTTTATCGCTGATCATCCTTGTCAAATAAAATGAAAGGAATATCCTTTTTTCCATAAAAATGTGTAGACATCTTCCCTTCAATTTGAGTTATCAGGTTGACAACATATCTCTTCCTCGAACTATCTAAATTTCCAATCATCAAATCGCCTCCGAAAATGGCTAATGACTCAAATAATTTACATAAATCTCGCACATACCCCTTTTTTATTGGCTCTTCAACTGCCATCAAAAGCAACCTGTTCGGATCCTTCTCCATATATTATGAAAAAGCATCAAATGCTTCAACCTTTGAATCTAAAATCATCAAATTCTCAGCTGGTGCAACCTTTGAAGTTTACACTATGTTATTTTTTAAACCGCTCCCGTGCGACTTCACATAAGTCAGGAGCTTCCCATTTTCGATCATAATATGAACCTTTTTTTTCAGAGCAATGCAATCATTGGTATCATGCCCGAAATCCTCATGATATCTGCAATATTTGTTGTTTCTTTCCTCTTTTGGCCTACTAATTAGAGTTGGCTTCCTAAAATTTATGAAGTTCTTGTTATTATCCCAAATCACAGCTACATTCTCTGTCAATTTAGCATAATACTCTGGCTTAACCCATCGAATTGGCCTTGGTCTCTTATAGTTGTAAGATGGAGCTTGATTTGAATATCCACCAGTTCGAGGTGGTAAGTTGTTATTCTTCTGGCGTGTTTGCTGATTACCATTTTCATTCGAGGGTTGCACTTGATTATTGGCCACATGACTCGAATTCTTTGGAGTGCTAACCGGTCCTCTTTGGACTCCAGTTGACTCTTCGACCTTAATCTGATCCTCAACTTGAGCCATCAAGGCTTCAAAAGTTAAAGATCTTCTCTTTGTAGTTTCATAGGCCAAATCCCTTGGCAATAGTCCTTGGCAAAAAGCTGTCATCACCACATTCTCTTCGTAATTGTCCAAACTTGCTTTAGTCAAAACGAATCTCTTTGTATAATCCTTCAACTTCTCTCCATGTCCCTACTTTCACTAGATAATGGTATCTCCATTCTCTCTCATTTCTTTACTCCCCACAAACTGCCTTCGAAAAGCAGTGTAAAAATCTTTAAAATTTGAAATGGACCCCTTCAGAATCTGATTGTACCACTTTAAAGTCGTTCCCTTGAAAGTTTGTGAAAATGCACGACACACCAGTATGTCGTCATCTTCAAAGTTCATCATGTAGTTCTCAAATTGTTCGATGTGGTCATCGGGATCTTGCATCCCATCGAACTTTTCCACTTTGGTAATGTCAAAATGCTTTGGAAGTGTTACAGAACGAATTTCACTTGTCAATGGAGAATTTCTCCAGTCGACAGCTTGCACAAACTGATCATCTGTTCCCATTACCGCATATAGATTTCATTCAGTCTCAGTATATTGATTCGAAGTGTTCCCTTCACACCACGTAGAACGAGGAACATTGTCCCTTTTAGATTTGTTTCCTTTTTATTCTTCCTCAACTGCTTTTTGTTCGATTCCTCTTTCGAAGAACCCCTGTATCTTTTAAAACCTGAAGAAGAGCTTTCCACATCTTTATCACTAGAGGTTATATACTTTTACTTGTCTTTTTTCCCTTTGAAAAATAATATCACTCGTTAGGAGATACGAAGCGCGCATTTTTATGTTCACTTTCAGCTCGTCGATCAGCACAGGACCGATCAAATTAATCTCCCATATTAGTCTTTCCATTCTCTTGTCTCACCTCGGATTTGAGCTTCGCCGAGTGGATTTCTCGTTTTCATTGTTTGTATTTTTCATTTAGCGTATTTATTTTGTCTAAAAGTTGATTCATACGCATCTCAATGTCTGATTGAGTTTGGATCGGAGATGATCCATCCAGGTTATTTTCGTTTGTTTGCAAGTCATCTTTTAACGTTTCCATCGCTGATCGAAGTGATGGATTGTTTTCGGGATTCATTATATAAAATTCAAATGAAAAATAATAAGATCGTATTAAATTTGAACAGACAAGTCACTGATTCTTAATAATTTCCCAGTGAAGTCGCCAATTTGGTGAGTTCAGATATTAAGAATGTTATCTTTGGAAAATGTTATATGCAAATTCTAGAGAGAGAAAGTCTTTAGAGAGAGAATAACTAAGTGAAAATGAGTTAACTAGAAAAAGTGTGCAACCCTTTTATTAGGTTAGTCTTTCCCTTTATATAGAGGAGCCAAAACTTAGCCTTAAACTAAAATCGGTTACAAAAGAGGATGAATTACCCTTAGTCCTTAACAATATTACATAGTTACAAGTGTTCTCTTGAACTTACATTATTTACAGTTTAGTCCTTAAACTTACATTATTTACAGTTTAGTCTTTAAAATCCTACTTCCATATCAGTAATTTCAATCGGGAAATTCTCATGGAATATCAGAGGTAATCATTTTTTCATGATTTCAAAACACCAACCATATGACTTTTTCCACACCTCAAAGTATTTATTGTCCTTAGGATAACTATATTCAATGAGGAGTGTGGGTTGTTTAGTAATTTAATTTAGGCCAACATTATGATATTTCATATATAATTCTATTTCATATTTTTATTGGAAAATTCTGACATGTCTAAAGTGGGACGTATATTGCTTAACGAGTTAAATGAGTGTACTCTTGATAGATTAACAACATATGCAACAAACATCGTATTCAATTGTATCAGATTTTCTTCTATTTTTTTTCACTGATTATAAATCCCAATATATTTCCGGATCGGACCTCAAATGAACATTTTTTTAGGTTCAATTTGAGATTTATTTTAATTAGGTTATCAAATGTCTCTTCAAGGTCGGTGAAATGGTCTTCATCAGAGACGCTCTTGACCAGCATATCATCTATGTAAACCTCAATGTTTCATCCGATCTGACCCTTGAAATTCTTGTTCACCAACCTTTGATAGGTGGCTCCGATGTTTTCCAAACCGAAACATATAACCTTGTACCAATAAAGTCATCTTCCGGTTATGAATGTTGTGCTTTTTTTATCTCTTAGATTTAACTTTAGCAATAAATGGGCTAAACCATGCAAACAAATGCAGCTTATCCCTAAGGAAATAAATTAATCTCTCCCAAAAACTAGAAAATAAACTCATCCCGGTCTTTAAAAATATTCCCGCAACAAACTCTTAATTTTCACAATTTTCGACCCTGCTAACTGCTAATATTTTACTTGAATCATTTCCTTATCATCTTTTTTTGCCAAAGCCGCTCGGTAGCACTCTCTTGCCGCTATCCGTCTACTTTAGACAATACCAAAGTTGTTACGAATCACATATTTCACACACTGATGCACCATGGACGTTACTGCATGCATCCTCGATAGCCAAGATCGGCAAAAATTTGTATTGTGAGAGGTCGGCGAATCCACAACCATAAAAAGTACTGTCACTGAATTTTCGAAAAGGGCCCCGACCTAATTGTACCAACCCTTCGAATTCTTCAAACACTTCAATTTTAGCTCCTGTGAACCCTACTATTATCCGCTCTGAATTCAAAATAATTGGTGGTATTTTGAATATTTCATAAGTTGACAAAAAAAGAATATTTGATGATGTTCTGGTGTGAATCAACAGTCTTCATACTTCTTCGCCAACAATTGCAGCTACGATTACTACTGCATCCTCATGTGGTATGACGATATCCCTTATATCATCGTCATCAAAGCAGAGTATGGGGAACGGGCTTTGGTATAAGTAAGGTGACACCCTTACCTCCAACTGAGTAGCTAGAGTTACCACGTGGAGTTTTCAAAAAAGTAGTGATTCCTGCCATTGAATCACCTCCAAAAAACAGTTAATGAATCAATAAATTTATGTAGGTTACTAACTTTTCCCCTTCCTCCGGGAACTATTTCTTCAATCATTCCAATTATGTTTCGAACCTCATCGGGATCTAAATATTCAATAGATACATTAAATAGGTCAACGACCTCGGAGTTAACCAACGTCGTCTCTTACTTTGGTACTGGCATAATTTCCTTAGAAGCCACATTTTGTTGAGCTTGTTATTTTACATAAGCCCTCAATTTCCCATTATCGATTAAAGCTTGTATCTCCTTTTTTAATGTGATAAAATCCTTCATATCATGCCCCACGTCTTCATGATACTTGCAGTACCGGTTATTTTGGCTTTCCCGAAGAGTTTGGATTAGAAAAGATTTTTGAAACTGGACACTCTTATTTGGTTTCTCAAAAATGGTTGACACACAGTTAGTTAAGTCATCAATTTTTTGCTTCCTACAAATTGGTTCCTGAACATTACCCAGAACATATTGAAGTTCTTTATACATCCTTGGGATAATTGATTATACCATTTTGAGGCTCGATCTTTAAAGGTCATTGAAAAATATTTGGCAAATTAACTTATCGTCATTGTTGAAGCTTAACATGAAATTCTTAAAAGCTTTCAAATAATTCTCCGGATCTTTCTTTCCGTCATAAATGTCAAAATGTTTCGCAAGGTTCCCCGAGAGAATTTTGTCCGAAAGCGGGGACGATCTCCAATTATGCCCTAATCCAAAGGCACCGCTCCATAAGCCCTTTGTATGGGTTGCATATAATCCATTTTCGTTTGGCTTGGCGAACTGACTCCCAATCCTATATCCATAAGTCTGGCTGCCAGATGGAAACTGTAAGTGAGGAACATTAGCTTGTTCTCTTTTGTTGATTGTGATAACCCCTTCTTTCTCGACATAAATTAGAGTTCTTTTGTAGATGTTATTTCCTTGATGCTTCGATACTTTAGCCCGACGAGACTTGCGGTGTCGGTTCTCTCGCTCTCTCATGATCCGTTTGTCCTTCCTAAAGCGTTGGATTTCTCGCTCCGGGCATGATGACTCATTTGAATCATAATCGGTAGAGTGATTATACTCTCGTCTGGACTGGCTTTGGTTTTCTTTTTAGACCATTATTATGTATCCGCGCACAAGATCGACGACTACAATGATCTTTTTTATTGTCGTCATGTATTCTAGATGGTGGTAGACTGCCCACATGCTATAATGCAATCTTTGGAAGGTCCGCATACTTCAAACATTGATAGACTGTTGAGTCCACATCATGTATTCTAGATGGTGGTAGACTGCCCACATGCTATAATGCAATCTTTGGAAGGTCCTGGCTCTCTAGAATACATGATGTAGACTCAACAGTCTATCAATGTTTGAAGTATGCGGTTCAAGGGCAAGTGGGAGTTGTCCGGAGTAGCCAAAAGATAACAAGGGAGTGTTATGCAACTGCACTTGCTCCCAAAACTTTGGGAGCAGTCCGGGTTAATGAAGATTAGCAGTTATTGGGCCTTCTGAGGGGGAAGGTAACTCAGAATTTGTTTTTGAAAATACTATTTATTTTTTAAGACGAGCAAAACTAGATCCATTAATGATATGTTTTGAATTTGTTTTTTTTAAAATATAGTTTACACTGGTTTCTCATCACCTTACATGGTTTCGCATCCATCATGTGTATGGTTTCGCATCTTACATCTAGCATCTTACATAAAATAAGCATGTTTTGCGTTTACCATTACAGACAATAAAAGTATTTTCCATCTGGAAATACAGTGAATAGACGTGTTTTGCATCTTTAAAAACTTCGTCTTCTTCGTTGAAGCTTGAACTGGTTTCTCGAACCAAATTTTCCATAAACACAAAATACATAAAAAATGATCAAAAAATTACTACAATACAATAATTCAACTATAAAATCAAGAAATATCAGATCAATTCCAAAAAACATGAAGAAAACATAAATCTAGTAATCTATTTCAAAAAATATAAAAAAAAAAAATCGAGTTAACTAAATAATCAAATCGACTTACCTAAACACAATCAAAATCATACGAAAATAGAGAATCAAACTTCTTAGTATTATGACATTGTACCCTCGCGTAAAATAGAGAGAAATAAAAAAGAAAAAAAAAATTGAGTTGGAAAATATATAGGTTTTTATACAATTAACTAAAGGCATTGGGTATCGGTGAGCGAAATGTGTATTTTTTTAATGTCATATGGATACTAAATGAATAATACTATAATGTTTTGATCTTAAATGATACTAAACCTTTTATATATATATATATATATATATATATATATATATATATATATATATATACTGTCATTATTTATTAAAAAACAATTATGATTATTTAATATGGATATAAGATTTTTTTATTCAAACCACTAGTCAAAAGTTTCTTCTCAAATATTACTTTTCTCTCTTTCAATATCTTTTTTATCTCTTACTATTTATTGTTTCTCTTTGTATATTTTTTCTCCATTAATTTGTATCACCGTACCAAAAACAAATATGGAACCATCTGCACTTTTACTTCCAACTCAACAAGATGCTTTGACTCAAACTTTCGTCTCCCCACCAAAGAGCAACCATTTGGTCTTTATATCAATCTGTTTGAGCAAAAACTGCCCAAGCAACAGCCACTTCCGACCAAATAACTTGAGTATATATTTTTGGAAACAAGTTTAAAATATTTCTTATCATACTCCTGTTAATCATCCTTGCCATCGTAGTAATTCAGATAAAATACTATAGATCGCAACTTTCGAAGAATTTAAAATTAGAGACGAGGAATAATAAATTTGTTTAAAGATAATCGTTATTTTTGAAAATGAAAAACACAAACCAAAAGAATGTGAATTTAAAGCATATTAAGTTTCTTATTTATGCAGAAAATCTGTTGTTAGCTACTTTTGATTCCAAGTTTTAATGTATTAAAAAGTTTTTCCGGAACTCTTGATAACTCAATTTAAGAAGAAAAGTATATTCCTCCGTTCAATATTGGGACCTTTGGATTTTAATACTAAACCTACATTTGTAGAAGCTTGGTGTTTAGGTTTGAAATTCAAATGGAAATCAAATGCAAGTAGTTTTGTTAAGGTAGAGGGCTTTCGAATTGAGTTCTTATAATTGTTTGTTTATATATATGTATTTTTTGTTTAATTATTTGATTATTATGAACTTTAAAGTCTTATTAGTGTTGCCATTTAATTTTTAGTTTCACATTTTGATAATGAACACCCAAATTACATTTAGTAATTGTAAATCGTTCTTATTAATATTTTATGCATAGTTCGACTAATTTAACCTACAAAATAAAATGTCTGTTATTTTATGGTTATTTCGCTATCGAAATAGATCTCTTGCTATATTTTCGGTTATTCTATCCATTTTATAAAATATTTTAATCTCTTTAATGACAACGACCGAACATTTTGGTAGATAGTTTCATTAAAAAATTCATGTCTCTCTGTAGGTCATATTGTGACCGATGAGTGGCTTAAAACCTTCATCGAGCAACTTTTTTTCTTAAATACCTTTATACTAAGTGAATGTGCTAAGTTGACCACCCTAAATGCCACAAGGGACAGTCTTAAATTTGTCGAGTTGACATGATGTCGTCTATTATTCCAAATTACCATCAGTGTACGAAGTCTCCAATGATTTCAACTATCTCTCAGTCACTTGTTACCATATGATCAACATTAAAGATTGATTTTTTTAAAAAGGATAGTGTTGATAGGTGTGATTTCCTTTCTAGGTTTAGAGGTTTATGCATATTATTTTCTTATAGGACACGTCAATTTTACTTTGTCTTTAAATAATGTGATGGTTAGATATGGTAGTTTGATAAATGAAGATAATTTGTATTTGTTAAATACTTCTAATAATCGCAATATTACCAAGAATGCACAACGTATACTAAATAAAATTACTAAGTTTGAAAAATCTTATAAACTTGTAGTTAAAGGTTTGTTATGGTCCATAGATTACTCTGATTTCGGTACATGTATCGAGTGTATCAAAGGTAAACAAACAAAAAACCAAAAGGGTATGAGCATATAAAGTGATTAGAGTCTTAGAAATGATACATACCTGATGAGTTTCGATTATTCCGTCACAACCTACTGAGATATCCGGACAAGGGTAATTTGGACCTAAACGTACCACTGAACTATCCGGACACAACAAAAGTAAAGAAACACCTAAACACCTTTTGACTAAGCTATGTGCTAATCAACTTAATAAGTAAATGGGTCCTTAAACTCGACCCGGTTTCATAACTTGACCCGAAAGCCCATGGGTCCTTAATTAAGGGTATAAATACCCTAACCACATTCATTAATGAGGGTAATGAACATTTAATACAACCAGGCTGCTCAAATCTCTCACTACTTAACACAAAAACATTTAATACCCAAAACACTTTACAAAATTACCCTCAGCCCAAAATAAACCTTACAAATACCGATATCGTTAGATCATTTCCACAAGATTCATGGAACGGGCAGCAATACTTCATATCATTTATCGATGACTTCTCGCGTCTCATGAAAAACCTGAGTCCCTCGACAAGTTTAAAGATTTTAGGAACGATGTTGAAAACCCACTCGGTAAGAACCTTAAAAGTGTTAGAACTGATTGTGATGGTGAATATTATAGTAGATTTGGCGGATTGGGTGAACAACGTCAAGGACCTATTACATAATACTTAGGGAAGTATGGCACAGTCCTGCGATATACAATGTCGAGTTCCCTACATGAATGGTGTATATGAGATACATAACCGTACACTAGAAGATATGGTTGGAAATATAATAAATCACTTATCTCTACCACTATCTCTCTGGGGGAAGCCATCAAATTTGTCGCTTATATACTCAATAGAGTACCCATCAAGCCTATTGTTAGATCTCCATTTAAAGAATTTACATATATAGGGATGTCCAACTTAGCAAGGGCTTACAAACCTCAGGAAAAAAAACTAGACAAAAAATAATCAGTTACTTATTCATAGCTTATTATGAACACTTTCGGGGCTTTAAGTTTTATGATTCTCTCATCGGTACTATATTTGAAACAAGAACCATAAAGTTTCTTAAAATGGGTCATTGAAAGCTATAATTCTCGGCAGAGGATCAACGCTATAAATGAAGAGTATAAATCAATGTAAGAAAATGTAGTATGAGAACGCGTCTCGTTACCTAAAGTGAAAATGTAATTGGTTGTAAGTGGATTTACAAAATCAAACGCAATTACCTAAGTAATATGGAAAGGTGTAAAGCGCACCTTATAACGAAAATTTATATATATATATATATATATATATTAATTATAGAGAAAAGTACCAGTAAATACCCGCTCAAATATGTAATTACCTGGTAGTACCCAAATTTTAGATATTGTTACTTTGTACCTCGACTTAAAATTTGGAAAAAATTACCCCCGACTATATATACCCAGATTTCACTTTAAACAAACGTTTCCCCCTTCTCATCACCCTAAACCAACCCAAAAACGTCTAATTTTTTAGAAACCACCAGAAAAAAAACTGTTCGACTCCCAACCTCTCTCTCCAACCCAAAACCCTTTGAGCATCTCTCTCCAAATCAGTCGTTGCGTCGAACCCCTCACCGGAATTGTATCGGTCACCCTATTATACTCCGTCAAGCGATTAACCACCTTCTGTTGGAGAAGTTGCCGCCAACTGCTCGCCGGCTGGTGAAACCACATTGTAGTAACTAGGTAAGTATTGTCGTGGAAAATGTATTTTTTGCGTTTTTCATGACTTCTAACCACTTGTTTCTGTTATTTCGCGATCGACGTTCCTTTTTTTACCGAAATAAAGTATTTAGTGATGACAGTTGGTTAGTTAGTTTCTGGGTTTATCGTCGAACCATGGGTATAAGTTAGGTTGCATGTAATGTTAATACTTTCCTATAATTGTGATGTATCTTAGATGTGCATTAGGCCGTTGATTGTTGATTTTGGTGTTGTTTCGATATTTCTCAGATCCCTGCAGCGTGCATGTAAAAAAGAGAACAGTTTGCAGCATGTACGTGTGTGTTATAGTACAGTTCGCATATTTATCACTTAAGATGCAAACAATTCACAACTTTATCTCTATTTATAGTTCATAGTAATTCGCAGCTTGATTGAATGTGTGCATACAGTTCGCATCTTATATTTGCAAACAATTCGCAGGCCAGCGTGCAAATTGTTTGTAAAACCGGGCTGACACAGCTTGGGACGCGAGTTGTATGATATTCCAACTAATAAATAGGCAGTTCGCAACTTATCATGCGAGGTGTGTGACACTCCAACTCATTTGTGTTTGTGCAAGAAGTATGACAACAAAACCAAGCTATTACAGGTCAGGATTGGTGAACCTTCTCAAACTGTTAAAATAGAATCGTATTACCCGTGCCCACATAGAAGCTGCAAGAAACACACCATTCTACACGCTTTTGAAAATGGCTTCGACATCCGTAATGTGGAAGAGCTGTAAAGAATAAATTATATTCGCTCATTCAGTATGTTGTCGAGAGGTTCTCCGTCGATGAAGACGCCTTCCTTATTGGCTCAAAGTTTGTGAAGCTAACAGCAGACGATATGAAGGTCATATTTGGGATAAAGCATGGAACAGAGGAAATATCGCTATCTAAATCCGGAGCATTTTACAACAAATACAAAAACGGCGAGGAAGACGAATTGAGGATGATGAAGAAATACTTCATTGGTACAACGTCTAGGAAAATAGGATCGACGAATACTAAAACAATAACGAACGCCATTTTAAAGTTACATGTAAAGTAGACTTCATCTTATAATGCAGGATGCTGTACTTTACTAACATAGCATGTTGTCGTGGGTTTTACAGATAGGTATAGAAAGAGCCATAAGCGAAGGGGGGAGCATGAGTTGGAAGATGTTGCATAGTTGTTGATACTGTTTTTGTGCTCAACCCTATTCTACTCCGTATCTGGAGATATCCTGGGTTGGAGTACGCTTTATTTTGTTGAAGACCTCAGCAAAATAAACAATTACGAATGGTCCGGATCAATAATGTTCAAGCTTCTCATGTCTATCAGGAGTTTCTTAGCTATAAAAAAACCCGATAGAGTCGTCGGCTACGTCGCCCTTCTAATTGTAAGATGATTTATTCAGTATAAATATCAATTATGTACAGAGCATCTTGATGATGATATTTGTCCCAATGCAGCCCTTCATCATGGAGCACTCAACATATAATAGGTATCAAACAATTCGCAACCTATAATTTGCAAACAATTCGCAACCTATAATTTGCAAACAATTCGCAACCTATAATTTGCAAACAATGCCCAGGGAACTTGAGAGATGTTGGAAACATAATAGGTGGTAGAGTTGCAAACAATTCGCATGGTATCATGCGAGTTGTTTGCAAATCCAAGCTGATAGAATTCCAAACAACTATCAGGATATCATGCGAACTGTTTGCAAAAAATAAACTGTCTGTCTACATCCTGATATTTTCCAAACAAACCGCGTGCAGCTATTTACTTTCATGTTCCTCTATTGGTAGGTGTTGGAAGGTCCATTATGCCTTAATGAGGCTGAAAGCGAAGCTTTCGGAGGAGCAGTAGATAGTAGAGATGCAGATATTGAATCTCTTTTACCAGAAGAAAGACCAAAGAAAAGGAAGAAAAGCACAGCCCCAAAACCAAGGAAATGAGCATCACAGAAACAGAAAGAATCGAATAAGGTGATATCACTCAGACCCCAACCACAAAGACTCCCCTAGCCAACGATTCCACCAACACCGATCGGTACATCCCGGTAGGAGCCCAAGGATGAGGGCACCACTAGTATAAGTGACATTATCGGTAATTTTATCCTCAAACGCAGAGCGGCTACTCCAAAGAATTCTGCAACTATAGGGAAATCAAAGCTTTTGAAGACATACAACGATAAGAACAAGTACGAGATGAAGATGGAAAAACATGAAAAAGAAGTAAGTATGAAATTGAGCCTTACATAATCGCTTTAATTAGCACGTAATATGTTATAAAACGTATGCTATTAATTATTCAGCTGGAAGAATTAAAATTGAAGATAGCAGAGCTTGAAGCACAACAACTCCACAATGCTCTCTCTCAGCCAATTTTCCAGATTGGAAACCCTGCAGTTGATAAGGTACCTGGACTACCAACATTGCCATCTGAAGCGGCGTCCACTGAATTGTAGGCATCTGTGCCAACTGAAAATCAGGATAAGGACCTGAATCAGGACGGACAAATGCAGGATGTTGATGGAGTACTACCGGAAGAGAGGGTGATGATAGGAACCATTCACCCGTACAGGTACCATCTGGTAAGATACAGGAAGAGTTATTGGTATCCACAGAGATGGACACCACGGAAAGACAGACATACAAGTCTCCTCCTATACAGGAGGCAGCCACAGCTCTGAGTCCTCCAACGGAGAAAGAAAGACATGAGTCTCTTCCGAATGACCAACATCTCATACTTCACGTAGCAGAGGAGGTAGGCTGCGAACAAAACAGAGCTAAGGAGGTAGAAGCTCGTGAGAAAGAAGTAGCAGCAGAAAAATATGGACGTACAGACCCAGATAGTCGTGAAGATGTAAGTGGATCAAAAGTAAACTAAGATTCAAATATCTTACTTATTGTTATGATGAAATTGTTTCTATAATAATTTTTAGTGTTGTATACATATTCAAACAAAATCTGTGTATGTATTTAAAACAGTCAGGGGGGTTTTATCATTGTATATATATTCAAACAATTCGCATCATAAGATAACTTTCAAACAAATATCAGGACTATTGTGTAGTCTTGTCCAAACAATTCTCAGGATATTCTGAGACTTGTTCTATATTCTATTGATTTGATTATTTCACAGATCACAGCTTACCATGCGATTTGTTTGATATTATGATCTCAAACAAATCTCAGGTTAGCCTACGATTTGTTTCCAACTCATATTGCAGTATTCTTAACCCCTCCATCTTTTTATTTTAGAATTTGTATGAAACAGAAAGCCGATAGACAACAACAACAACAGCAACAAGAACAAGAACAACACCCACAAGAAGAAGAACAACAACAACACATAGCATTGGCAAAGAGAGAAAGGCTAACACAAGACGTAGCTCCAGAAGAGTCAGAATATGTCAATCCATGTGAGAAGCTGGAACTACTTAGCCAGGGAGAAGCATCGTTAGAAGACCAAAACTAATACAGATATGTACCTAAAAAACCAACAGTGGCCTACGCAAAGTCAGAATTGCTAAGCCAAGGTGAAATTATAGTACCAGTACCGAATGAACCGCAAGCTCCAGAGTCGAACAATAATATAGTAGGTTTACCTGATGCTTCTATTGATGGTATTTACACTCAAGTTTCATATATATATATATTTAAATGAAATTGATAATGTATATTACGATGGCGTACTACAACGGTCTTTGGAGAATATGTCGGAGGATGACATTAATTATTTTTGCCGAACTGATCCAAACGTTATGTCGAACCAGTCAATGACATTGGTTGTCGCTGACCGTCTGGTAAGGGCTATTTTAAATGATTTCGCAACATAACATGAGACTTGTGTAGATATATTTTACGATTTACAAAAGAATATCAGGATAGCATGCGAATCGTTGAACATTCAGTGGAAACTCGAATAATTTCCATGATATCCTCATAGTTATCCTATATTATATTCAACTAGAACCCAAACTATTCGCATGTTATCGTACGAATTGCTAGGGGAAATTAATATAATAATGCCTGACACACTCTTTTAATTTTTGTTATTTTATAAGCTCAAGTAAAGTAAAGAGATTGAAGAGCCTAATTTTAATCTACTGACACCAACACAACATCCAGTGGCAGAGGCAGAGGAAGAGCAACATATAATTATAACAGAATGTCAACCGCCAAAATTAAAAGACACCAACTGGCCAAAGAAAACACAGAAAACTAACCGTATCGATGTTGCAGAATACCACAAAATACAGATAATTAAAGCCTTTGAGCATGATACCATTTATCCAATAGTATGGAATTTACCATCGTCCAAATTTTCCTACAGAATTAGAGTGCAAACGAGTGATGTGCTGGCGCTACCTTTAGAACTGGAGCTGGACGTAAAGGTATCGAATTGTCAACCAATTCTTTTTTTAATGTTTCAAAAAATTCTTGTATATTTAACGTAAATAAACAACTCGTTTTATAGGTTGTGGACGCTTAGATTCAAAAGATGCTCGTGGAAGTATATTTTAAAGTTCTATGCAAAGGTGTTCCAGGAGTGTATTATGACTGCGTAATGATTTCGGCCATGACTAAGGTAAGTTTAGCTACGTTGAATTTCAAAGTTTCTCGCATGTTCTCGTTGTAATGTACTCTCGCTTGAATGCAGTATAATATGGAAATAGGGTGGGATGTAAAAAATTTAGTCGACACTAGTGAGGGTAGGCTTGTAATTTGTTTGGTGTTTAATAGTTGTATGTGGGTGTTATATATTTAGTGTAGAGAGTAGAGAGATAATTAAGCTGGCTGGTTGCAGTTAATTCTCATTACCCACACTTAATGCAGGTGGTTGAGTATTTATACCCTTATGTTTGGGCCCTTATGGGCTTTCGGGTCATGTTTAATGGACCCGGGTCATGTTCAAAGACCCATGAGCTCTAAATAGGAGAGCAAGTAGCTTAGTCAAGTAGTGTTTAGGTTTTTTTAGTACTTTTGTCATAGTTCGAACAGTCCTATGGGATAAGTGTTCGAAGTGACATGTCCGGTCCGGAGGCCTTAGACCGATATGTTCTTGTCCGGGGAGCATACAGAATTCAGACTCATTAGGAGCCCCTTTTTTAGGTGTTTGTGCAAATACTCTTGTCAAAGACTTGAAAAACAGTCCGACATCAGGGGTAGTTTTAATTCGGACAGGTCTGTCAATTTGGGCTATGGGTTTATCCGGACTGATAAAGCTTCACGAATTCAAAACGGTTTTTGCCAGAGTTCGCGGGACACTTGTTGCTCTCTGATTGGTTGCTTCAGCCGTTTTTTCACCTTGAATTTCGAACCCACCTTCTTCGAAAAGCAACCTCTTAATTAAAGGTGGTGACATCAGCGCCGTCTTTAATCATTACCAATCTTTTCGAATTCTCCTAGGAATCAACTTCTTTTTTCAGATTTACTATAAATTCAAACTCACTTTCTACTGTTTTACCATCTCTTTCACATTTACTCTGCAAAATCTCTCAAAGCTTTCTCTCTCTAAAGCAAAAACTTGCTCAATAGTTTATGTTTACAGCGAGGAACGCTCTGATCAAAGGCGGGTGGCTCAACCTTTCTGAGTTAGAGAAAGCTCAAAAAGTCGAAAGAGAAACACGAATTGCGGCAGGGTTACCCACTTCGCATGTTGATAGACCAATCACCTCTGCCACAGAGTCAGATCAAGGCTCTTCTTCTTCTAAAGGCACCAAGCCTATAAAACTATTTCAAACTAACCTCTCCCCCATTATCTCTGGTTCCTCAGTTCAGGAATCTGCTGTCGAGCCAGGAGTAACAGTTACTAGCCTCAAAAAACCCTCACCCTTTATAGCAATGGGGTCGGATACGGAGCACTCCCATCAGAAGCTAGTCGATAGGAAGAAAGACCGGTTAGTTAAAGGCCAAGGGTCTAAAAACACTCCCTCAAAGTCGGGGGCAAAAGACAGCAGCACCGGGTCAGAGGTGCCTATTAGAGCCCCCCAATGACAGACTGTCCGGTCCGGAGGGCATCAGTCCAAGTCTTCAAAGAGAAGCACCTGCTCCGGAAACTCTACCGGAGGCCAGAAGCCAAAAGGACACCAAGGCCCAGCAGTCCGGAGACAAGGCTGAGTCAAATTTGAACCCTCCCCCCCATTACTGCTGCTGAAAACCCTTCAACCATTATGGAGGAAGTAATGGAGGACTCTGTTGAAGAGGCTCCATTTGAGTCTGAGCCTCCGGTCAGACCAGTAGTGCAATAGTTTCCAAGAAGGAGAAAGGCAAAGAAAAATTGTATTTGAGGCATCCGGATCTGCCGGAGAGCCTCGAAGGAAGAGTGGGGCCTTGTTTTCACAAGGTCATCGTTAATTACCTCCTCTCCTTGCAAAAAATCAACTACGCATTCATCCACACAGCTGAGTTGGGCAGGATGCGTACGAAGTCGGGAATACCGGAGAATGTGAAGATCAGGATCCCCATACACCCAGAGATCCCCATGGACTGCAAGTTAAGCGAAATCATCATATTCACGGAGCTATTCAACTGGGGGCTCAGATTCCCATTAGACCCAGAGATTGTCAGATACTTCCATCTGATAAAACTCTGTCCGAGCCAGCTGAGCCCCAACGCCTGGTACACCCTCATGTACTGTATCATGGCTTCAAGGCTGTCCGGGATCCCTCTGCCAATGAAGGAGTTTGCTGCTGTGGCCAGTCTTTGTAGAAACCACCACATCCCCTTTTACCATTTCAATCTGGGGGATGACTGCAAGGTTGTGGATGATTTGTTGGAGGCGGAGAGGAATTGGAGGACCCAGTTCCTATTTTTTAGTGGTGCTTGGGAGAACGGACAGAAGATCAAATCCGGAGTGAACCCAAGCCTCCTCAGAAGCTGGTGGAGGAGTGACCGTAAGTCGCCTGCCTTATATTATTGTCTTTTTTTTTAGAGTTAGTTTATACTAATTGGTTTTACTTTTGCCTCAGCAGAACTGCCCAAGGAATTTAGTGACTACCTGAAAGCCGGGCAGGTTACTTGTGGCAAGATTAATGCTTGGGCTGCTAAGAAGTGGGGGAACCGATTCCATGCTGCTTTTACCAGTGGCAACTTGGCAATGTCTCACTTGTGGAACACCACAGGTCGGAGAGACTTGACTTGGGAGGAGCTCACCACTCAGCCTCCTCCGGATGTTGTGCTTAAGAGGACCCATGAACTAGATGAGACACTCTTCCTGCCAGGCCGGGCCAAAGCCCCGAGCAAGATGAAAGGCAAGAAGAATAAGGGCAAGAAGGTGGTGGGTGGTGCTAACCCTGCTGATGCAGAGAAGGATGCTCCAATAGACCCGGAGGGGCCAGTCCAGAGCCAAATCGATGCTGCTCTCTTGGAAGTGGTGGAGCAAGAGACTGAAAAGCAAGAAGCAAACCTCCCAAAACCTCCAAGGGCTTCCAAGAGAAATCGTAAACAGGGAAGCGAAAGCACAGACCGGGAGGCCAAGAAGAAGAAGACTTCTAAGGGAGACGAGCTTTCTCTCCGGGCTCCAGAGCCTTCTTTCCAAGCTGATCCTACTGACCCAACGCATGCCGAGGAGATTCCGGGTGACTTTCATACCGATGAGGTTGAGGGGGGAGATATCAATATTGATGGAGTAGACATCACCGGTCTTGGTGAGCTTGGTGAATACTTCCTCAATCTTTCCAGAGATGACTTTGCCGGGCCTTACCTTCCTCCGAGCACCTCCAACACGGTCACTTTTAATGGTAAGACCTTTATCGTTTCTAGTGAAAGGGATGCCATAGCCCACTCTTTGTTAAGCAACGTTCAGCCTGTACTAGTGTTGGAGAAACAAGTCCGAAACAAGGCCGATATCATCAAAGATCTCAAGTCTGACAAAGAGAGGCTGTCCGATGACCTTCGCACTGCCACTTCCAATGCTGCCATTTTAAAGGAAGAAACCGAGGAGTTGAAGAGAAAGCAAGAGGCAAGCACCACAAAAGTATCCACTTTAGAGGACACCATTAGAGAGCTCCGGGAGAAGCTGTCCGGTCTGGAGAAAGACCTTACCACCTCAAAGGGAGAATCCAAAGCCAAGGATCAAATCATCACCAACTTGACCAATGATAAAATCGCTCTTGAGAATACAGTGTCCAAGGCTGCCGAGGAGAAAGCTACTTTGCTAAAGGAGCAGGAGGCCAAGATTCAAGCCAAGATCGATGCTTATGCCAACCAGGTGATCGACTCCCAGGAGGATATGTACGCCAAGGTAAGGTCCGCCATGGTTCTACTCTTCCATGAGAAATTTCTAAAGAGGAACCTAGGGGACTTGTGGCTTTATGTAGATGATGATGACCTTCCACAAATACAATGGCTGAAGGCGACCAGTATGGAGTCTCCAGTGCATCCTCATCCGATGACGAAGAGAAAACCGGAGAGAACCCAGACAAAGAGGAAGATGATCCCAAAGGAAAGAAGAAGGTAGATGAAGGTGAGCCATCTTCAAAGGCTCAACCTTAATTCATGATTCAGTTTTTACTTGTTTATCCAAACTAAAGTCCTTGGAAGGCCAAGGCATTCTTTTTTGTAATTGTGTCCGGTATCTGACCGGATAGGTTTTTTGTTCTACTTTGACCATTCAAAAGTCCTTGGAAGGCCAATGCACTTTAAGTTATTTCAATGAATATTTCTGTTTTGTACAAATCTCATCTTCTTTCATTGTTTGTTTCAAATTTGATGGCTGAAGTTTAAATAGCCCTTAGTTATTTCATAGTGAGAGTGTTTAAGTTCTCTGGCTAGATTTTAAATAGCCCTTAGTTATTTGAGTCCGGATAGTATGACAAAGGACAAAACTTAAAATACTTTAGAATTTTTTTAAGAAGGCATCAAGTTTTATTAAAATCCCGGACACCTCGTTAAAACCTCTCCGTGCCACCAGGGAGGAAAGAGTATGCCCCCAAATATTTACATGGATGTTTAAACAAGTAAATATTTACACAAATGCTATTCCAAGTACATCCGGAGATGCTCGATATTCCAAGGATGAGTCAAAACTCTTCCATCCTTGTCTTCTAGCCAATATGTTCTAGGTTTAAGCCTTTCAACAACCATATAAGGACCTTCCCAAGTTTGGGCCAGCTTTCCGAACAGCTTTTCTTTGGTGTGTAAGAAGACTTTCCTTAATACCTTGTCCCCCGGTTGGAAATCTCTTCTTTTAACTTTGGAAGCAAACCTGCTTCTCAAACCCTGATAGTGTGCAACTCTAAGGTGAGCTTTAACTTATCTTTCTTCTATTAAATCAAGTTGACCTCTGATTGCCACCTCGTTAGCGTGTTCAGAGAAGTTGTGAACACGAAATGACGGGAGAGTTGCTTCTATGGGAGCTACTGCATCTATCCCATAGACCAAAGCAAAGGGTAACTCTTGTGTTGCAGCCCCAGGTGTTGTCCGGTAGGCCCATAAGACCTCTTGTAAATAACTAGGCCACTTCCCAGCAGCCCCTTCCAAATTCTTCTTTAAACCGGACAGTATAGTTCTATTAGCCACTTCAACTTGCCCATTTGCTTGTGGGTGGAAAGGTGAAGAGAAACAATGTTGTATACCCCTTGAGGCACAAAAGCTCTCCATTTCCTTATTGTCGAACTGTGGCCCGTTTTCTGTTGTTATCTTTTGTGGGACACCAAATCTGCAACAGATGTTGGATAAAATGAATTTTATAACAGCTTTAGATGTGGTTCCTGCTAGAGGGGCTGCTTCAATCCACTTTGAAAAGTAGTCTATGGCAACAATTATAGTTTTGCGTCCTCCGGACGCCACACAGAGAGACCCTACTAAATCCAATCCCCATCGAGCAAAAGGAATAGGCTCAGAAATTGACTCTAAAGGAATGGCTGGGACATGAATTTCATTGTTGTACCTCTGGCATGGGTCACACCTTCTTACCAATTCCTTAGCATCTTTCATGATAGATGGCCAATAGTATCCGGCCTGTAAAACTCTTCTTGTTAAAGCCTTGAATCCACAATGGGTTGATCCCTCACCATCATGCAATTCAGAGAGGAATACTTGAGTCTCTTCATCCCCCAAACAGCGCAGGAGAGGTTTACTGTAAGATTTTTTATACAACACTTCTCTCAATATGATGAAACCACGAGCCTTGTGTTTCAATGTTCTGGCTAGTGACTTATCCGGAGGCACGATACCATCAGAGAGATATTGCAGGAGAGGAAACCTCCAGCCTTGAGGTTGATTCACTTGCACTTCAAAAATTTCCTCTTCTTTACCCTTACTAAGTTGAATGGAGGGGCTTTCCAGCACATGGATCCATGGATACGACTCCGTATATGCTATGGTTGCTAACGAGTCTGCTAGCTCATTTTCTGCCCGTGGTATGTGCTCATAAAAAACACCTTTAAACTTGAGTGCTTCATTTTTAAGGAGGAGTAAATATTTCACAAGCTGTTCCTTTTTAACCTCAGACTGGCCTTGAGCATGGTGGATAAAAAGCTGAGAGTCACTTAGTAGCCTGACCCTCTTAGCCCCACAAATGTAGGCTAACTTTAAACCAGCTATAGCTGCTTCGTATTCGGACTCATTATTAGATGCTCTGAAAGCAAAACAAATAGCCTGGTACATCTTGTCTCCATATGGAGAAGTTAAACACACCCCTGCACCACATCCCATAGTGCTAGATCTACCATCTGTTCGGACGACCCAAACCTTTATATCTTTTATGTCAGTAGTTTGCTCCGAATCCCTGTCGGAGTGAAATTCAACCAAAAAGTCAGCCACAGCTTGGGCCTTGACTGCTGTTCGAGGAGCAAAGTCTATGTCGAAGTCCCCCAACTCTACTGACCACTTAGTCATCCTGCTTGAAATGTCTGCCTTTTGGAGGACATTCTTTAGGGGAAAAGAAGTCTGGACGATGATGGGATGAGCCTGGAAATAAGGCCTCATCTTCCTGGCAGCTATCACCAGGGCTAACGCTAATTTTTCGAGTTTTAAGTAACGCCTTTCTGCATCTATCAAACTTTTGCTGATGTAGTACACTGGATGGGGATGGCCATCGACCTCCCTTACTAATACAACACTGATGGCATAACTTGAAACTGGCAAATATACGAAGAGTGTCTCCCCATCAACTGGTTTAAACAAAGTTTTAGGGGAGAACATGTGCTTCTTGATCTCATTGAAAGCATCATTACACTGTGGGGTCCAATCGAATCCTTTTGCACCCTTCAAGGTTTGAAAGAAAGGGGCACACCTGTCCGAAGACCTTGAGATAAATCTGTTTAAGGCAACTAATCTCCCCGTTAACCGTTGTACTTCTTTAATATTTCTAGGTGGCTCCATCTGGAATAGAGCATTGAGCTGGTCCGGATCGGGCTGTATCCCATGCTCACTTATAATATAGCCTAGAAACTTTCCGGACTGCACTCCGAACACACATTTTTCTGGGTTTAACTTTAAATTCACTTTTACCAAGTTGGTAAAAGTTTCTTGGAGATCAGACAAATGCAATTGCTCGTCCACACTCTTCACCATCATGTCATCAATGTATACTTCCATATTTCTTCCAATCTGATCAGCAAAAGCCTTGTTTACTAACCTCTAATAAGTAGCCCCAGCATTTTTCAACCCAAATGGCATTACCTTATAGCAATGAAGACCTCTGTCAGTGACAAATGTGCTATGTTCTTGATCCTTCAGATCTACTTGAATCTGGTTGTATCTGGAGAAGGCATCCATAAAGGAAAGCAGCTTGTTCCCAGAGGTGGAGTCTACTAACTGATCAATCCGGGGGACCGGATACAAATCTTTCGGGCAAGCTCTATTGAGATCTGTGAAATCAATGCACATGCGCCACTTGCCATTTTTCTTTTTTACCAGAACCGGATTGGCAGTCCACAAAGGATACTGAGACTCCTTGATATGCCCCATCTTTGTGAGTCTGTCAACCTCTTGCACAATGACATCATCCTTCTCCTTAGAAAAAGCTCTTCTCTTTTGAACCACTGGTGCTACGTCTCTCCGGATGGATAGGTGATGTGATATCACTTCTGCTGGAACCCCAGTAACATCAGCATTGCACCAAGAAAAAACGTTCTGATGATTCTTCAAAAACTTTAACATTTCATTTTTCAGATTGGGTGGCATTTTGGAGCCTATCTTGACACTTCTTCCTTCTTCCAATCAGTGTGTCTCTACCTCTTCGACCGGTATCAACACTCCAGGGGCCTCTCTGGGGTCATCAATTTCACCCTCACCCCCAGAAAGCCCCTCAAATTGCTATTATTCACTGATACGAACTGCCCCCAGCGTCCGAGGAGCCAGGGCTGTAGCATATTATTCTCTTGCAATCTTTTGACTGCTCCGGACGACTCCAACCTGTCCCTGAATAGCATATTTCAAGCACTGGTGGACTGTCGAAGCCACTGCATGCATCCTAGAGAGCCAAGACCTCCCTAGAATAGCATTATAGCAAGTGGGACAATCCACCACAATAAAGAGTATTCTGACCATTTTCTTGAAAGGGCCCTTGCCCAATAGAACTTCCTCTTCGAACTCTCGGATCACATCTGCTGAGCTGCCTGTAAAGCCCACAATTGATCTGTATGAACTCTGAATTACAGCTGGATTTTTCATTCTCTTGTATCTGGTTAAGAAAAGGATATTAGCTGAGCTTCCAGTATCCACCAAAATTCGTCGTATGTCGTTGCCCCAATAGATGCTCCTATGACAACAACATCCTCATGAGGACCAGCAATATCTCTTAAATCATCTTCATCAAAAATAATGAAGGGGAATGAATTTTGTGACTGATAGGAAGTCATGCCTCCTTCTAGCTGGGAGGTTAAAGTATGAACGTGCCTCTTCCTCGAACAAGAAGTAGGAGCTGTCATAGTGTCCCCTCCGAAAATTGTAAGTGACTCAAAAAACTTAATGAGTCCGGAGACCGACCTAGAACATTCCTCAATTGTACCCACTCTGTTTCGAGTTGGATCAGGATCCAAGTACTCAGATTCCACATCAAATCTCTCAATTATAACCATGGCTCCCTCCGGAGCAGCATTACTTGGACCAACCCGGTGAGTGTTGTCAGGCTTGTTACCTCCTCTTCTTTTGACGTAAGCCCCCAGCTTTCCCCTCTCAATCAAGTTCTGAAATTCTTGTTTCAATGTTATGCAGTCATCAGTGGTATGACCAATATCATTGTGATATTGGCAAAAAGAGTTATTACGATGCTCTCCGGAAGATTGCAATGTGGCTGGTCTCCAATAATGCACATCTTCCTTTGTTTTATCAAAAATGGTGGCCACACTTTCTTTTAATTCTGCGAACCACTCCGGTTGGACCCATGGCCCTCTCTTGTTTCTGGATTGCTGACTCTAAGCAGGAGCAGCTGGCTGAGACTGAGCTTTTGCCCTACCATGCCTCTGCCCGGTCTCTCTTGCTTTGCTCCCGGACTGATTCTGATTGGGATTTGGTGCCACCGGGGTAGACCTCACCTGCCTGTGCACCCTGGTTTTCTTTGTTTCATCAACATTTATTTGTTTTCCAACCTGATTCAGCAACCCTCCCCATGTCATAGCTTTCTTTCTGGTCACTGAGTCAGCCAAATTACCAGGGTTCAAGCCCTGTCTTAGGATGCTATTGCTACCTGTTCGAAGCAATCAGCCAACCCATTCTTGGTGTTCACAAAACGGCTTATATATTCTTTCAAGGACTCATTTGGTCCATGGGCACAATGGATTATTGTGTCTCCATTGCTCTTTAGCTCTTTACTCCCTACAAACTGCCTTCGAAAGGCTACCCAAAAAGTATCAAAATCTTTAATACAACCCTGAGGCAGGCTGTTGTACCATTTTAGAGAACTCCCCGTAAATGATTGGGAGAATGCCCTACAAAGTAGTTTATCATCGTCGTCAAAGTTCATCATGAAGTTTTTAAATTGTTCCAAATGGTTGTCCGGATCCGTACTGCCATCGTACTTTTCTATTTTGGTGCTGTCAAACCTCTTAGGGAGGTTTCCGGACAGGATTTTAGAAGATAATGGAGATTGCCTCCAATTTCTTCCACGACTGAACACAGTATCCTCATTGGGAGTTGCAATGATACCTGGTTCATCGTGAAAAGCGAAGGGATTCATCAGCATCCAGTCCACATGCCTCCGGCTGTGAGATGACCCTTTACCAATATTCTTCTTCATCCTTCCACGTCTATCCCTTTTTCTTGAATATTTTTTGATCTGCTTTTGCTTTTTTTTAGTTCGACCCTCATCGCTGCTAGAGGATAAAGATTTTTCAACTCCTTCATTGTCCGAAGAGCTATCAGAAGATTCTGAACTTGAGTCAGAACTCTCCACTGGCTTATACCGGTGAGACTTTTTGGAGCTGGCATGAGTCTTTTTGGTGCTCATATGAGTCTTTGAAGACTCATACTCTCTAGGGTTGTCGGTGTGATGAGCAACTGATGCTTTGGACTTTTCTTTCACGCCCATCTTAGCCTTTTCTGCCCTCAGAGCTTCTATTTCACCCTTTAGCCTATCGCGCTCTTCGATAGTGTACTCATCGTTCTCTCCCACCACTTCGAGCAGAGCTGGTGGTACTTCTGGATTGTCCGAATTCATTCGGACAGACTTTCTTTGCTGGTTTTGAATGCTTGATTCAGGCACCTTCTTCTCCCACTGTGGTCGCCAATTTGGTGAGGATAATTATCGCCTGAGGGTAGGCTTGTAATTTGTTTGGTGTTTAATAGTTGTATGTGGGTGTTATATATTTAGTGTAAAGAGTAGAGAGATAATTAAGCTGGCTGGTTGCAGTTAATTCTCATTACCCACACTTAATGCAGGTGGTTGGGTATTTATACCCTTATGTTTGGGCCCTTATGGGTTTTCGCGTCATGTTTAATGGACCCGGGTCATGTTCAAAGACCCATGAGCTCTAAGTAGGAGAGCAAGTAGCTTAGTCAAGTAGTGTTTAGGTTTTTTAGTACTTTTGTCATAGTTCGAACAGTCCTATGGGCTAAGTGTTCGAAGTGACCTGTCCGGTCCGGAGGCCTTAAACCGATCTGTCCTTGTCCGGGGAGCATGCAGAATTCGGACTCATCAGACACAGTTTTTAGCAGAGGGCCTAAAAACCCCCAACATCATCATCATTCCAATATGCACCGAGACGAAGGACCAGATAAACCATTGGACGTAGCTTGTCATTGATGTAGACGGGAGGTCGGCAACAAACTACAACCCACTGCTGCCTAAACTCAAAGCGACGGACCACACCACAAAAACACCTAACCAACACCAACTCTGGTTCTCTTCAAATTCCAAACATCATGTCATTTTCCACCACCACCACCTCTGGTTCACTAGGTTCTCTAAGTGACTCATGGTCATCCATAACCACCAACTGGAGCTCAGACTTAATCACTCATGCAACACCACCAAACAGCCCAGTCTCTGTCATGGATTTTGACATTGAGGACTACTTTTCGGCTGACTCTGAACCAGTGGAAGTGGTTCCACTGGTTGCTGCTGAACCTCAGCCAACAGAGGTTCTACCTCAGAGTGCAGAGGCTCCAAAAAAGAAACGGAAGAGGGAGGACGATGATATTCTATTAAGGATAAATATTTTAAGCATAATGGACGTAGATAACAAGGAGGAAGAGGATAATGTAAAGGCTAATGATCAGCATAAAGAGGAGAAAGATGGTGAAGAATCCTCTAGTGATGACTGATAGAGTCTGTTTTGTTTTTGTTTTTTTGGAATGCAACTAACAAACACTAAAAGGATGTAGTGATTGTTTGAAACTTTGTTAGTGCATGAAGCCTGTAATCCTCTTTCTGGAATCCATTTTTTGTATAAACTTTTAATCATATGTGAATATGTTATACTATGTGTGAACGTGAAAGAATATCCACAATTTGAACCCTATTACTACTTGCAAACAACTCACATCTTAACCTGATATGTTATTTATCAATACTAATGATATACAAACAATTCGCATGCGGAACTGAGTATTGTAATGCTTTGTAGTTCCATTCAGTTCGCAGCATATCATGCGCTTTGTAAGCAACTAAAAGTCCTGCTATTTGTATGAAAATACAATTCGCAACATATCATACGACATGTAAGCAACCAGAAGTCCTACTATTTGTATGAAAATACAATTCGCAGCATAGCATGCGATATGTAAGCAACTAAAAAGTCCTGCTATTTGTTTGAAAACACAATTCGCAGCATATCATGCGATTCGTAATACTTTGTTTGAAAATGCAATACTTTGGATTTGAACACAATTCGCATCATATCATGCGATTCGTAAGTAACTAAAAGTCCTGATATTTGTTTGAAAATGCATTACGTTGGAGTTCCATACAATTCGCAGCATATACTGATAGTTGTTTGAAACACTTTTGCAAACAATCCGCATTCTGGTAGAATTTCACACAACTCACATGCAAACCTGAGAGATGTTTGCAATAAGATATCAAGATATCATACACAATTCGCAATAGTAAATGCAAATTGCATACAACTCAAACACTTAGCATTTTTGTACTGTAATAAAAACAAAAAAATTGTGTAAATGAACAAACAATTATAAAAAAGGTTAGTTTGTTGTCCACAACAATAACAGTATTACAAATCAATGTGGCTAATGAAAATTATCCACAACACGAATTGTGTTTACTCGAACATCACAAGTCCTCCTGTTATGGCCTGATTTCGAACAACGACAACACCCCAACTACTTGGTTGAGGTTTCTCCTCTAGATGGGATTCATTTTTTCTTAGGCCTTCCGGAGCGTCTTTTAACGTTCGGAGGCATAATTTTAACAAATGAAGGATTGTTAGTGTTGGACCCTTCCCCGAAATCCATTATAGCTGGTATGCTAAAAGAGTAACTTTCCATGTAATTCTTAACCGTAAAGAAGGGCTCTATTACCGTAAAGGGATCTTAGTCGGTATACTGGATTGCCGCTAAAGCGTAAGGACATGGAAAACACTCTTGTTGCCATGATCCGCAAGAACATTGAAAATTCAACAGATTAACAACAGCCACAAGATTTGAAAAGAATTCAAACATAGCGGTAGACGACTTACATACTACCCAAGTTCGGCACATGTCAACATTCTGCTTTAGCTTCTTCTCATACTCAAGGACCAAATTAGTACTCCAGCTTAACCCCTCTTTGTATCTTCGTGAAACTTGAGTCATAAGAAAGACTCTAATCCAGTCAATAAACTCAATAATTGGTAGGCCGCAATATTTTTTGATCTGATTGTTAAACGATTCTGTTGCAGTAGAAGCCATAGAGCCGTATCGTTTCCCTTTAACATAAGCCTGTGCATACTTTTCTGGGGGTAAATTAGCAGGAAATCATTCATTCTGTCACCACCTTGACATAGAAAATCTGCTAGTATATCTTTAAAAATCTCTCGAGTGGGAGCATAAGCAAGACGATAGAAGAAATTCAACATCCTTTTTTTATAGTCTTTGTTAGTATGTTCCAATTTTGCTTTCAAATTCTGCATGAGATGGAAATAACAGTACGCATGATAGCATTTTGGATATAAGACAGAAACAGCATTAACAATACTAGAATGATGGTCTGAAATAAATGTGATTTGGCGCTCCAACAAATGTGGTTTCAAATACCCCAAAAACCACATCCAATTGTCACAATCTTCAATGCTAACTATACCAAGAGAAATAGGGAATAGTCCTAGAAAAAGGCACCTCAAATGAACAATACAATAGCACTCAAGCATGTAAAAATGTAAGAAATTCGCATGCTTTCCTGAGAGTTGTTCTCATATATAGACTGCGAATTGAGTACAATCATAGGTTGTGAATTATTCACAGTTTCATGGCTACACTGCTCAATTCGCATCCTCCCATGTGAATTTTCTGCAAATCAAGTTACTGCTCAATTCGCATCCTCTCATGCGATTCGTTCTCAAATATCAGGATTTCATGAGAGTTGTGTGCTACTATAGGATGTGAATTGTTGACAAAATTTCAAACAAAACATCATAATCATTCAGATTAAATAGTTAGATGAAACTAACCGTTGTTGCCGTCCTTGGCTACGGCAATAAGCAAGGTACCCTCATACTTTCCATATAAATGGGTTTTATCGACAAATAACACTGGACGACATTAATGGAAACCCTGAAGGGACGATCCAAATGCTACAAAAAATTGCTTGAAGCGGTTTCCAGCTGATAACTCCAACTGGCAGTCTGAAGTAATATCGCGGCTCTTCAATCGCTTGATGTACCCAATTAGTAAACTAAAAGAACTTGAACTATCTCCGAAAACTCCCTTCAATCTTGTTTGACAGTCGATTGTATGGTTTTGGTTGTCAACGAATGGCAGGTCCGGAGAGAATCCTGAATTTTCTCCACAATCAAATATGATGTCAAATGCGTATGCCACTTATGCTTCTAGGAGAAAACAGGACAGCAAGTATGGTGCGGAACATACTTCTTGATTGTCATCAAACAGGTGCTGGAATCAATAGATGCATAAAGCCCCCATCTGCATCCGCTTGTGAACTTATTTTCATAATAAGCAGTGATCTTCGTTGTTGTGTTGTGCAGGTATTTGAAAACAAAAACATTAAAGCAAACTTGCGTAAAGATAACCTAAAACCTGCAGAACCTTCTTCAAATTCTTGACTCACTCCTTTAATAGCATCGGCCCAACCAGCAGTAGCAAGTTGGTTTTTTCTCTGATCAGAATTAACTAAACTGTTACTACTCTCCCCGCTAACTAGTTGATTAAGAGACGGTTCTCCCAAACTTATGCTACACTGTTTACACTTTACACCAGAGTTCTTATCACCAGAACGTTTTTCACCAGAACACTTACCACCAGAACCATTACCACCAGAACTCTTTTCACCAGAACCTTTATCGAAGACGTGTTGTTCTATGTGAAAACTAACCCGTTTTAAATGCTCCAAATCAAGATATAACACCAACCCAACAAAATCCTTCTGGTTATTAAAGAAACAATTATTGTGATCCCCACAGAAGTAAGTAATTAGGTAGTCACCTGTGACAAGCTCCTCATATGTGTTCTCCACATAGTCTTGGATACTTTGTGAAAGCTTTCAAACTCCGTGAAAGGCACAATTGCAGTTTGGTGACCATGTTTAAAAATACAAACTCGTGATTTAGACATACCTTATCGTGCACCGAACAAGGTATTAGTTATTAACCCCAAAAAACAGTGTAAGTTATTAATTACTACACTGAGAAACTCGCATCTTAGCATGCGAATTGTGTGTAACTATAAGCTGCGAACCGTGTATAATTTCATTCTATAGTTGACCAATTCGCATCATCTCCTGAGAGTTTTTTACAAACCAAGTAGTACACTCACACTAACAAAAAATGTAAAACAATTCGCAATTGGACCTGAGGTTTGTTCTCAACTATTTAATTTCCTGAGATTTGTCTGAAAGATGATAAGCTATGATATATATAACGATTCGCATCATATCATGTGATTCGTAAAGCAACTAAAAGTCTTGATATTTGTTTGAAATTGCAATACTTTGGAATTCCACACAATTCGCAGCATATCATGTGATTCGTAAAGCAACTAAAAGTCGTGATATTTGTTTGAGAATGCAATACTTTAGAAATTCCACACAATTCGCAGCATATCATGTGATTCGTAAAGCAACTATAAGTCCTGATATTTGTTTGAAAATGCAATACTATAGAGTTCCACGCAATTTGCAGCATATCATGTGATTCGTAAAGCAACTAGAAGTCCCGATATTTGTTTGAAAATGCAATACTTTGGAGTTCCACACAATTCGCAGCATATACTGATATTTGTTTGAAACACTTTTGGATTGTTTCATGCAATTCACATGAAACCATGCGAATTGGTAACACAATTAACATCTTCGTCATTGGATACATCACACAATTCGCATCTTCTACATTAGAAAATCATAAAACAATTCGCATCTTATGTCGGGAATGCATGGACAACTAAAACTCATAGTCTACATATGCTTCACATTTGAAATCAAAATCTAATACACTAAAAATGAGTATATAACTTCATAAACAAAGATTAACGACAAATATTAACAAAATAAGCACAGATCACTGAAAAAAAAAAACAAAAAAAAAACAGAGAAAAGCTCGAAATCAGGCTATGGTGTCTAAAACAGTAGAATAACACCTATTCTAACTCAAAAATCTAACAAATAACTTCGAAATCGGTAGTTAATTACGATTACCTGAAAGTAACACGATTACTAAAAAACAACAGATTCCAACAATGACGATCAGTTCTTTTATGTAGAAAACAGTGGTAGATAGGTTTTACACCACAACTTACAGAAATAAACAGAACTTTGAACGCTCTGATCACCGGAATTGTGCTTTCAGTCGTGCTTCATGGTGGTTTGTAGGGTTAGGTGGTTAGAGCGGCTAACAAATTCAAATCTTCAAAAGCTAGAAAAATAGAAAGAAAACAATTTTTTTTGCTTATATAGTGGATTAAGGGTAGTTGGGGTATTAAAATAATTGTAGGTATTAAGTGAGAATTATGTAGTTGAATTACTTATTAAATAATAATTGATCAAACCTTAGATACTAGATAACAATTGAATAGTTGAGTGGGTGTTATAATCGCAATTTCCATTAATTATATCACATATAGATATTTGAAATATTATTTGGAGCTTGATTTAAAAAATGGACGATAAAATAAATAAAAATAGATCAATAAAGAAAACTTAGCGATAAGATAGCAATAAATTGATTTTCGGTACGTTTTAGACATTTCCGTTAATTTTAATGATTTAGGAGGGGAGTTTGTTAATATTTGAAAACCAAGACTCCAAACCAAATTGATACTCGTGAACCTTTCGGATTTATCGGACTTGGCTACCTTAAACCCGGAATCTAGGAATAGGATACTCAATCTTCTGTTCATCTTCTGGTGAAGGTAAATTTTGTGTTCATTTCCTTTCTCAATCTTCAAGATTCTATGCTCGTAGGCTGTATTTGGTGTTTCTTTATTGCTGCTTCGATTTTGTTGCATGTTAGGGTTAGTTATAGTAGCAGGGAAGAAGCGATGACGGACGTATCATCAATAGAAAAAGGGTTGATCTTTTTGGAAGAGGCGATCGTCAAAGCAAGAAGGATAGTCCAAGGCTATCCTGACACCAAGTTCTTTCCCGAAGAATATATGGCTTTTTATGAGTATCCTTTTCAATTTATTATTATTGCTTATGAACATTTTCCTGATACTTGATATCTTTAGATCTTTCGTGTGCAAATCCTTTACAAGATTCTTGTAGCTGTGTTTTTCGTATGTGCACCGGCAGAGAGTCTTCTAAGGCACAAAATGTGCTTTATGCCAAATTCAGGACTAGTTTGGAAGAGAGCATAGAGTTGGCGGTGAGATGTTCGAATTTAAGTCCATAAATGTATGTATTTGTCTTTGTCTTTGTCATTTCTCATTGAAAAAGAAAAAAAAAACAATGTCTGTCAGGTGTTACCATCATTGGTGAATAAGAAGGATGACGATTTTCTACGAGAATTTGACTTCATGTGGTCTAATTACAAGACAATGGGGACATTGCTTTGTAACATGTTTGATTACCTAGACCGTTTCTTTATTCCTCTAAATCCTCATCTTAATACCCTCGAAAAACTTGCTGTTAGCTGCTTCCGTGATTTGGTAGGTGTCGATTTTAAGTCTAACACGGTTTTGATCTGGGTAGTACTCTTGATCTTATATTTTTGTTTATTTTATCCAGGTTCTTGGGAGGTTATTCAATGTACTTGGGGAAGCTGTGATAGCAATGGTGTGTGTCTTATTATGCTCTAATATTTATATGTTGTTTGATTCAAGGGTCTGTTTGCATTTTAGAATACACAGAAGGGAAGAGTCGCAAACTATTTTCATATAAAACACAAAGGAAAAATCTAGTAAAAAAAAGTTTGGATGACTTCAGATTTTTAAAGATTTATTTACACTCAACAAGGGGACAAGGTTTATCTTCTATGTGCATGCAGATCAGAAAAGAACGCGAGGGAATTCCAATTGATAAGGAGCTACTGAAGAGTGTGTTCAAAGTGATTGCTGCTGTTGAGTTTGATATATCTAGTGAAGATAGTTATTACATAAAACTTGAGAGCTCATTTCTGTCAGATTTATCAGCTTACTATGCTTGCTTGGCTCCGCGGTGGCTTATGGAGTTTTCTGCAGTGGAATATATAACAAATGTATGTTGTATTAAAGATTTTTATTACTAAAAACCTGAGGGTTCCTTTTGTATGATTTCTATGCTTACTATGCTGAGTTGACTCCTCAGTGCTGATCTGAATACACTTGCGTCATCTTATTGTTTGTTGTTACCTATGTGCCTATTCAGGCTGATAGGCACTTGAAGATCGAGAGTGAAAGAGCTAGCGACTACCTGCATCCTAGCACAATTGTTAAGCTGAATCAGGTATGGCTGCTAACTAATATTGAAGCTCAACTTATAATTACGTTATGGAATGATTGTGTTTGGATCTTAGAATTACAAGTACGACGGGAAAATATATAAGAAAGTTACTGAAATCTTGTAATTCTTCGAATATAGAAAATCGCAACTGAAAGAAATTATATTTTCTACATCTTTTTCTTCTTACAAATTATTTGGCACAGAACGTAGAAATATTTGTGTCCGTTATATTTTCGGAGTTCCAAACAGAGCTTAAGAGGTATTAAAAAGTCAGAAGCACAATATGTAATCTTATTTTATGTATATTAAGGGGTTGTTTGATGCCCACTCTATAAGCCAAAAAGTTAACTTTAAATAAAGGAATAGGAAAAATAAGTAGACTCAGCTGAAAACATATTGACCAAGAAGGGGAAAGCTGAGAGTGTAGGTTTGGATGGTACCTAAATAGGCCTTAAAAATGTTACATGTTATATCTTCTGCATTACATGTGTAGGTTTGGAGATTTGAGTTATTAGACAAATATGCAAGCAAATTGGCCGAGAAGGTGAAAGCTGAGAGTCATGGCATAAACACAGAGTACCAGGTATTAATATTTTTACTTGGTAGAACATGTAAAGTTTTTGCATATAAAACAAGTTCCTTAAATTCCTGATAGTCGCTTGGACTAATGGTGATTCAGGGCTTCATTTTAAATATAATTTTTCGTTATCTATTGTCGAGGAAACATCGTATTCAGTACGGTTCTTTCCTGTCTCAATATTTGGTTCTTTGTAGGAAATGGTGTCTGAATGCACTAGGATGAACCTTGGGGATGGAAGTTCGACCACGAAACCAGAGTAGTTGCTGTCCTCATTAATTGAAATATGAGGGATTCTTTTTATATTTCCTTTGAAAAAAAAAATTACATTGTTGAAATAGCTCGCATCGTCCTAGATATAGTAGCATTGTTTGGATGACTTCTTTTTCTTAGCTACAACATTTCTTGGATCACCTTTTTTTACATTGTTGAAATATCGCATCATTCCGATATAGTGGTTTTCTTCGATGAACATTTTTCATCGTTGAAATATCTCGCATCCTCTGATTTAGAGGCTGTCTTTTGGATCAACTTTTTTTTTTCAGTTTTAGTCTTTGTGATTTATTTGTCTCTGAGACTACGTAGGTGTTGTTTTCACAGAACTTGCTACTTAATCAGTGGCATGTATATTAGGTCGATTCTTATAAAATTGTATTGTTTTTGGTTTTGGTGTACACGAAATAGAGTGATTTATATAGTATAACATTTTGTTTCCTGTTCTTCAATTTTTACATAAAAACTTGAAAACACTTAGTTTGTGTCATCGGTGATATCCGAGAAGACGTGGATTGTTGACTTTGGCATTTGAGCTTGATCCGAATTTAACCCAAAAATCTATCTAGCAATAAGTAAGATCGACGATGTTCCTTTTTCCTTTCAGTCACATAAGTTTGGAAAAAAATTAAGTTTGAGTGATATAATTATTCTAAAAATCTATTCAGCATTATTGGAGAGCAATTTTTTCTTTCATAGTCACATACAAAAAAATTCAATATATAGATAAATTAATGAGTTTCGTTTGATTACTCATCTCGACGAACGTAACAATTCAAATCTAATCTGATTTCAAAATAGTCAAGCAAGATCCTTACACTAGGAGTATGATAATCTTGCATGCAACAAGAATCTCGACCTTGAAAATCAAGGTATTACAAGAAATCAGGAAGACTTCCCTTCTTTACAAAAAAATTAACACGAACAGGAAGTAAGGAAGATCCCCATCAATAATGGTGAACAGTCCTATGTTCGAATCCGCTCCAGCTACTCAACAAAAAAGTTCATTCATTAGATCTCACACAAAAACTCTTAGCAAAAACTCTTAGAGGGGTAAGGAAGGAATTTCTCCGTACTCATGTCATTAATGAAGGTCACGAAAACTACAAATCTGTTCAATTTCAGATGGCAGATAAACCTTATTTTACTTGTCTTTCAAAAATCACATTGATAGCTAAGTTTTCATTTAGAAGTCCTACTCTCGATGAATTTAGATCATATCTTGCATCATTTAAATTTACATGAGCACATGGTGCATTTAAATGAGACTATAGACATTATTTTGTTGAATTTGATGTGTTAGATGATGTCAAATATTTCTGGAATAGATCTGTTAGAACCCTAAGACACCATATTTTTAGGATTAAAAACGGTCACCAAATTTTCATCTTAAAAGGAGTCTCCAATAACTCATGTTTGGATTTCTTTGCCTAAAATACCTGAAATAATGTATAACTCTAATTCTGTCTCCCACATTGTCAAAACAATTGGATTGTCTTTTGCAAAGCATATAATTGTTCACCATTGTTGATGGGGATCTTCCTTACCTCCTCTTCGTGTTGATTTTTGTAAAGAATGGAAGTCTTTTCTTTGGTTCTTATAATACCTAGAGTTGAGTTTTTTAGTCGAGGTTCTTGTTGCATGCAAGATTATCACAATCATGGTATAACTGTTTGGCTATGTTAAAATTAGACTGAATTTTACTTGTTACGTTCCTCAAGACGAAGAATCGAACAAGACTCCATTTAGAGATTTGACTGGCGAGAGACAGCAGATAAAAAAAGATCTCGATGGTTAGGTTAACGAATCAACTAAATCATTAAAAAATGCCAGATCAATTTTTGGACTTCTTAAAGCCCGTCTCACCTTTTTCGAAATTGATAAAAATTTAAGACATAATTTGATTTGATCTGTACTGGAGGTCCCAAAACAAAAACTTGAGATGACAATTTCGCTCAAGCATCATGTAACTCCATGAACGAAAAAATAGCTCTCCAATATCGCTAGAGTGATTTTTAGAATAATTATGTCACTCAAACCTCAATTTTCTCCTCCAAACTTATCTACTGGAACACAAAAAAAAACATCGTCGTCGATCTTATTTATTGCTAGATAGATTTTGGGGTTGAATTTGGTTCAAATTTGATGCCAAAGTTAACAATCTATACCTTCTCCGATATGACCGATGACACAAACAAGTGTTTTCAACTTTTTATGTAAAAATTGAAGAACGGGGAAACAAAATATTATACTCTATAAATCACTTTATTTTGTGTACACCAAAACCAAAAACAATATAATTTTATAAGAATCGACCTAATATACATGCCACTGATTAAGTAACAAGTTCCGTGAAAACAACACCTACGTAGTCTCAGAGACAAATAAATCACAAAGACGAAAACTGAAAAAAAAAAAAAAAAAAAAAAAGTTGATCCAAAAGACAGCCTCTAAATTAGAACGATGCGAGATATTTCAACGATGTAAAATGTTCATCGAAAAAACCACTATATCGAAATGATGCGATATTTCAACAATGTAAAAAAAGATCATCCAAATTACGCTGTTACATCAAGACGATGTGATAGACATGTAAAAAAGGTGATCCAAGAAATGTTGTAGCTAAGAAAAAGAAGTCATCCAAACAATGCTACTATATCTAGGACGATGCGAGCTATTTCAACCATGTAATTTTTTTTTCAAAGGAAATATAAAAAGGATCCCTCATATTTCAATTAATGAGGACAGCAACTACACTGGTGTCGTGGTCGAACTTCCGTCCCCAAGGTTCATCCTAGTGCATTCAGACACCATTTCCTACAAAGAACCAAGTATTGAGACAGGAAAGAACGGTACTGAATAGGATGTTTCCTCGACCAAGCATAACGAAAAATTAAATTTAAAATGAAGCCCTGAATCACCATTAGTCCAAGCGACTATCAGGAATTTAAGGAACTTGTTTTATATGCAAAAACTTTACATGTTCTACCAAGTAAAAATATTAATACCTGGTACTCTGTGGTCATGCCATGACTCTCAGCTTCCACCTTCTCGGCCAATTTGCTTGCATATCTGTCTAATAACTCAAACCTCCAAACCTACACATGTAATGCAGAAGATATAACATGTAACATTTTTAACACCTTTTTAGGTACCATTAGCTTAATTTGGCTTTTGTTTATGAGCAAAAATGTTTGCGGCTGAGTCTACTTATCTTTCCTATTCCTTTATTTAAAACTTTTTGGCTTATAGAGTAGGCACCAAACAACCCCTTAATATACATAAAATAAGATTACATATTCCGCTTCTGAATTTAAATTTATGACTTTTTAATACCTCTTAAGCTCGAAAATATGAAGGACAAAAGTATTTCTACATCCTGTGCTAAATAATTTGTAAGAAGAAAAAGCTAGAAAAAAGTTTTAAGGGTCAACTTTTAGCCAAAATTTATCTCAGTTGCGATTTTCTATATTCGAAGAACTGCAAGATATCAGTAATTTTCTTATATGTTTTCCCGACCTACTTGTAATTCCAAGATCCAAACACAATCATTCCATAACGTGATTCTAACTTGAGCTATATTATTAGTTAGCAGCCATACCTGATTCAGCTTAACAACTGTGCTAGGACGCAGGTAGTCGCTAGCTCTTTCGCTCTCGATCTTCAAGTGCCTATCAGCCTGAATAGGCACACAGGTAACAACAAACAATAAGATAACCCAAGTGTATTCAAATCAGCACTGAGGAGCCAATTCAGCATAGTAAGCATAGAAATCATACAAAAGGAACCCTCAGGTTTTTAGTAATAAAAATCTTTAATACAACATACATTTGTTATATATTCCGGTGCAGAAAACTCCATAAGCCACCGCGGAGCCAATCCAGCATAGTAAGCTGATAAATCTGACAGAAAGGAGCTCTCAAGTATTGTGTAATAACCATCTTCACTAGATATATCGAACTCAACAGCAGCAATCACTTTGAACACACTCTTTAGTAGCTCCTTATCAATTGGAATTCCCTCGCGTTCTTTTCTGATCTGCATGCACATAGAAGATAAACCTTGTCCCCTCGTCGAGTGTAAATAAATCTTCAAAAAACTGAAGTCATCCAAACTTTTTTTTGACTAGATTTTTCCTTTGTGTTTTATATAAAAATAGTTTGTGATTCTTCCCTTCGTGTATTCTAAAATTGAAACAGACCCTTGAATCATACATCATATAAGTATAAGAGCATAATAGGACACACACCATTGCTATCACGGCTTCCCCAAGTACATTGAATAATCTCCCAAGAACCTGGAAAAAATAAACGAAAAAACAAGATCAAGAGTATTACCTGGATCAAAACCATGTTAGACTTAAAAACGCAACATACCAAATCACGGAAGCAGTTAGCAGCAACTTTTTCGAGGGAATACAGATGAGGATTTCGAGGAATAAAGAAACGATCGAGGTAATGAAACATTTTACACAGCATTGTCCCCATTGTCTTGTAATTAGACCACATCAAGTCAAATTCTCGGAGAAAATCGACATCCTTCTTCTTCACCAATGATGGTAACACCTGAGAGACATGCTTTCTTTTTTTTATCAATGACAATGACAATGACAAAGTCAAAGACAAAGACAAATACATACATGTATGAATGTCTTAACTACATTTATGGACTTAAATTCGAACATCTCACCGCCAACTCTATGCTCTCTTCCAAACTAGTCCTGAATTTGGCATAAAGCACATTTTGTGCCTCAGAAAACGCTCTGCTGGAGCACATACAATAAACACATCTACAGAATCTTGTAAAGGGTTTGCACAAGAAAGATCTAACGATATAAAGTATCAGGAAAATGTTCATAAGCAATAATAATAAATTGAAAAGAATACTCATAAAAAGCCATATATTCAGCGGTAGAGAACTTGGTGTCAGGATAGCCTTGGACTATCCTTCTTGCTTTGACGATCGCCTCTTCCAAAAAGATCAACCCTGCTTCTACTGATGATACGTCCCTCATCGCTTCGCTTCTACTGAAACTTCCCTGCTACAAAAAATTCCAGGACAAAAAACACACCAAGATCACCTATCGAGGACGATACTGTAAGTAACCCTAACATGCAACAAAATCAAAGCAGCAATAAAGAAACGCCAAATACAATGTACGAACATAGAATCTTGAAGATTGAGAAATGAAATGAAGAGAAAATTTACCTCTACCAGAGTTCTTTGTCTAGAGGATCCTATTCTGAAGATAGATTCCGGGTTTAAGGTAGTGAAGTCCGATAAATCGGAAAAGTCTCCGGGCAGCAGCTTGTACCAATCAATTTGGTTTTGGAGTCTCTCTTGGTTTTCAAATATAAATAAACTCCCCTCCTAAATTAATTTAGGAGGAAGCTATTTCCCCCATAAATTTTAGGGAAATGACACACTAAGTACCTTTTGGCCAAACCTATTACAACCTAGTGTCCAAAAATGGATTAATGCTCACTTAATACCCATCTCATTAAACATATCCACTTCTAATACCTTTTCTTTTTTTAATACCAAGATTACCCTCAACCTAGTATATAAGGTTGATTTGTAAAAAATTAGGGTTTTTTGTTACAGCCCCCATTCTATTTTTGAATTTTGAAATTCAAAACAGCCTCCACTCTTAGTCTTCTTCTCTCTCTCCTCTTCTTCTCTCTTTCTCCTCTTCTTCTCTCTCTCCACCGGCGAACCATACAACCACCGTCGAACTAGTCTTAATCACCGGCGAACCATACAAACACCGTCGAACTAGTCTTAATCATTGTCTTTATGATGTGCGTTTTTTGTTATCTGGTCGGGTTTATGGTAGTTCTACAGTTTCAGATCCGTAGATTGATGTTTCATAGTTTGGTGATGTAGATGGTGTTTTATAATTGCGTCAAGGTTGATTTTTATTTTTCCGGTATATATGGCAGTTTGTTTGGATGGATCACTACCTGCTTATTATCTACATAGAGGATTTGGATCAGGAGCCAACAGCTGGGTTATTCAATTAGAAGTATGTTGATCTTATTCTTACACTACTATATCCAATCAGGATTTTACTTCGTTGTTTCGTAAATTCGGAATTTCCAAATTTGATGCTGTTGAGTTTGTTTTAATCGTATTCGTACTATTCATTCTGTTATAATAGGGAGGAGGCTGGTGTAATAACGTCAGAAGTTGTGTCTTCCGGCAAACAACTCGACACGGTTCTTCGATTTTCATGGAGAAGCAGTTAGCTTTTACTGGAATATTAAGCAATAAAGCTGAAGAAAATCCACGTAAACATTTATGCTTTTTTACTTTTTAATATGTGTGTTTTAGTTTGTTTAGATGCGAATAGGTTTTGATTCTCGGTTTGTTTTATGTTTATATGCTTGCAGCTTTCTTTAACTGGAATAGAGTGAAGTTACGTTACTGCGATGGTGCATCTTTCATCGGTGACAGTCAGGATGAGGTTGGTTGCTCTTTTTTGATGTCCTAAACCTTTTTGGATGTATAGATATAGCACTATAGTGAAAGTTTATAGTTCTTAACTTATAATCTAGTTCACGTTTTCTTATGGGGTTTGGTCGCAAAAGGTCAACTTGGTTAGTTATTTGTGTATCTTAACAGATTCGAGAGTTGTTGATTATTCTATCTTGAGGTATTCACATTGGTCTCTAGGAGTTTCAAAATTCAGTCCATGGTTTCAGTACCATATTGTGCTTAATGGGCCTAATGGGCTCTTCATTTGTATTTCTCATAACTATGCACTTATACATTGCGATTTTAGTGCATATCTAATTGCTAGACCCTATATTATTTATCATTTGCGATTTATGCCTTGTATACAGTGCTAGATACAGCATGAGACATTGCTAGATACAGTATGAGACATTGCTAGATACAGCATGAGCTTTCGAGGTATTTATGGGTAGTTTCTTTCGAGGGAGCTTCAAGCTGTGTTGGGTACTGCAAAATGGGAGGTGCAAAATGGAGATGGAAAAGGGAGTAACTGAAGAAGTGCCGTTTTCATTCCTTTCGTTACCATAGTTCATGTACCTTCTTTAAGTTATTGCATTGTATATATAAACTGACTCACTGTTTCAATCCAATTAAGCTGTTGTCATTCAATTCAACATTTTGATTATGTCATAGCCAGTCCCGTTGTGGTCGATGTTTCAAATCGGGGCATAATAGGAGGTCATGTGATGCTCCGTTCTAAACATTATTTACCGACTTTTTTTGTAACATTTTACATCTCAAAGATAAGCACTCCTTATCTTTTGACTTATGTTTTGTACACTTTTAACATTTACATGTTCCATGTCTGTTTCTTTCTGACTATGATATCTATTCACGTATACATTGTTATCTATGCTTTTATACTCTGATAGCCACTCTATTCAACATTGATAGATTCTGGATTTTGCATCTAACAGATACATCAAAGTATGTTTACTGTTTTCGTTTACATCCATCTGATACTTTACTTACATTTGTTAAAGATGTACTTCAAATCTTTCATGCCTGATTCATCTAAAAGATAAGCACTCCTTGTATTTTGACTTACGTTTCTTACACTTTTAACATTGACACGTTTCATGTCTGTTTGTTTCAGACTCTGATATCTATTCATGTGTACATTGCTATATATGCTGTTACAATCTGATAGCCCCTTTATTCAACTTTGATAGATTATGTATTTTACATCTAACAGATAAATAAAAGTATGTTTTCTGTTTCGTTGTTCGTCCATCTGATACTTTGCTTACATTTGTTCAAGAGGTTTATCACATCTTTCATGCCTGATTCATCTCAAAGATAAGCACTCCTTATCTGTTGACTTACGTTTTGTACACTTTTAACATTTACATGTTCCATGTCTGTTTCTTTCTGACTATGATATCTATTCACGTATACATTGCTATCTATGCTTTTATACTCTGATAGCCACTCTATTCAACATTGATAGATTATGGATTTTGCATCTAACAGATACATCAAAGTATGTTTACTGTTTTCGTTTACATCCATCTGATACTTTACTTACATTTGTTAAAGATGTACTTCAAATCTTCCATGCCTGATTCATCTCAAAGATAAGCACTCCTTGTATTTTGACTTACGTTTCTTACACTTTTAACATTGACACGTTTCATGTCTGTTTGTTTCAGACTCTGATATCTATTCATGTGTACATTGCTATCTATGCTGTTACAATCTGATAGCCCCTTTATTCAACTTTGATAGATTATGTATTTTACATCTAACAGATAAATAAAAGTATGTTTTCTGTTTCGTTGTAGATCCATCTGTAGGAGTATTTGAGTATAACTGAAAATAAGATGCAGATCACACTTAAGAACTGATACGCATACACATTATAATCATATTTTAGTCGATGCATCGTTTGTTACTACATCAAAATATTCGACAGACTGACGTTAAATTCAGTAAAGCGTTCATTTCCCGCTGAACCAAATCTTTCAATTACAATACTCGGTAACTAGGAATAAGCAACACTAATCTAATGTTTAAAAAAACAACAAGCCGCTTGTAATAATCAAAACTGGAGCTCAGCAGAAGGACGGCCGCAGATAAGACCGACTTTTATAGCTCTTGTTCTCTCACGATGGAAATGATAGATATGAAGGAACACCTTGCTAGATACGAAGGAACACCTTGCTAGATATGAAGGCACACATTGCTAGACAAGAAGGAACACCCTGCTGGATATGATCTACAAACAACCCAGACAAATTACAGTCTCACAATGCAGATATTAGTTCCCCAATTTCAGTAATTGTATGAAGATATTAACATATCAATATATATAGTGTAGCAGAAGTAGCAAAATAATTGGTAAATTTCAACTTGCCTCATTCGCATTAAGAAGTCCGGCTAAAGTATCGGTATTGTCCGAGTGACAACTTGGACATACAAGCCTCTGTTGCAGCTCATCGCCAAGAGAAGCACATGCCTGTTCCAGTTCAGATGTCTGCGTGTTGCCAGTCAAAGTCAATTGTAGGTATATAAAGTGACAGTTCGAATCATTACTTAAAGATAATAATTCATTACACCTAAAAGGCTGCAGCAGATAAACCTAACTGAGTCTAACAGTTATCCAAGAGAAGAATGCTACAGACACGAACACCTTTATGTACTGCTTAAAATGACCAGGGTAAGAGTCTATATCTCTAATAGAACAGTTTTCACTTGTGTTGGCTTGAAGAAAGCTACAGAAAGTAGTCATTGGGGGTCTGGTTTGTACAATTGGCAATGCACTGAAATTTGTTACCAGTGTATTATACATATGTAGGCTGAAGAAAGCTATACATATGCTCTATAATTGTTTCATAAAATGCTTTAATTCTATTAGTAGACCCAAGAAAACTTATGCTTAATTAGTGACCTGAACCAAAATTTAATTGATGTAAATCAATGTATATCAACAAGGATATCTAGTAAGATTCTGAAATGCTTCTGTGTCTTCCATTATCATCTCCATCAGAGATGCCTTCCTTTTCAACTCTATCAACTCCAGCTGCAACTGCAATTGGACAGACAATATCAATACCCTTAAGTTAAAAACAGTATATAATGTTAATAGAGTGTATTCTATGGTTAGGTTAGATAGTAGATCTTCGAAAATGCAATACATAGTTTTGACTAATGAAGATGAGCTGACTACCTGCTTTAGCAGATTTCTTTCTATCAATAATTCTTCTTCCTCGCTCACTATCTGCAATGTCATATCAGCTAGCATGCCCTCAATATTTCTTGAAGTATGTTCCGCAACTTCCTCAGTCGATTGGTTGTCTTCTAAGTATTATAAGAGGTGTAGACAATGAACCATATCAATACCCTTACGTTTGCAGGTGCCAAAACAAGACAGCAGAATAATATTTCACAGTTACCTTCTACAAGTTCGGCATCACCTTCTTCGTGAGACTCAGAAGCTTGTGCTTTTAGGAATTCTCTGCCATAAAGTAAAAGTACGGAAGCATGTCAAGGACGATGCAAGCAATAAACAAACCAGTAAAGGAGACTAAGACCAACCTTATCTGACTATTAAACTCAACCATTTGCTGAATGAACTGATCTCTGTATTGAAAATAAGAAAATACAATGCCATAAGATGCTTAGTTATATGCTCACTAGTAACTAGATTGACAAGCAAGATATAACTCTTTACCTCATAGCTGCTTCTTTAGTCTTGGCATGATCCGCGAAAATGCAACAAAATGAATTTAAACATAAGAAAGCAATCATTAGCATAAAGACATGATCAATATATATGCACACACATCTTTATAATGAACTACCATCGTCAGGTCGAGCAACAGTAAGCAATAAGCTTACTATTCCGTTCGAGCAACAGTAAGAAACAACCACTGTATAAAACTACTAATCAGACCCTGATAGTAATTACAATATACATTGCTAGATGTATGAATATACCTACATACGCTCACAACGAGTGGAACAGCATCACTATAGCTGTTAAACACGATCAAACACGTTAACGATTAAACCATGACAGAACCAAATCGATTGCCCGGGCAGTTAAACTATATACTAATAGATGATAAAGCCCATATTGCTAGATATGGGGCAACCCTACCCCAAATCGCAACGCTTAAAACATCAGCCTCACAATGCTATCAACAACACCATACTCAGAACCAATACAACTACCATCGTCAGGTCGAGCAACAGTAAGCAATAAGCTTACTATTCCGTTCGAGCAACAGTAAGAAACAACCACTGTACCATATTATACGTCTAACAGCCATCGACCGACAATATAAAAGAACCTACACATCGAAACAGAGACACATACCTGGTTTTGTTCGAACGCGACTGTTCCGTTCGACGGAAATTTGGTTGCAGTTGGATGCTCGCCGGTGGTGGTTCCAAATGTCGAACCAGAGACAGAGACAGTGGTTGCTTCAAAGGTTAGGTTACTTCTCCGCGGTGGTTCGCCGGAGCGTGTCGTCAGTTTCGAAACGGAGATGAAAACAGTGGTTAGCCTTCCTCTTTGGTTCACCGGTGGGTTTCAGTACTACCCGACGACGTTTCTTCCTGGTCGCCGGTGATTCGTCGTGGTTGTCGGGAATATCGGAACTGAGGTGCAGAGGTTCGACGCCGGTTACGGGAGTTTCAAAAATGTCTTTTGGTTTCGCTCTCGTAAAACGTGTTTCTCTCTCCACAAATTTAGAAATGTGAAAGTGGGGGAAATTGGAACCCAAAAGTCTGATTAGAAGGTGAAAAAAGGGGTTTCAACAAAAACAACCCCTTTTATACCCTAGAGGGTATAATTGTCCAAAATGTGGCTTTAGGTAGTTTATGAAACTAGTCCAAAAATGGGTACCATCTTGGTATTTGATACTTGAGAAGGTATTTAGGGGTACTTTTCTCTAAATTTTATTATTTCCTCCATCATTCATAAAAGACCCCATCTTGTTATTTCCTCCATAAAGGAAAATCCCAATTTATCCTTGTTTTAATTTTACATCAAAAATTCAAATTTCTCCAGTAACTATCCACCTTCACCTCTTATCTTCTAACCCTAAAAAACCCTAACCACACCAAACAATTTTGAAGCAGTTTCTCGAGTTCCAAAGATAAAAATCTATCGTTAATCTTATTTTTATTTTAAATATAAGGGTTGAAATATCGAATAAAATCTTTTTTTAAATCTATGATTTTTTTGCATAATGAGTTATAGGAACTCTATACGCAGATAAAAAAACTTGTTAATCGTTTATAATCGAGTTCTTGCATATCGAGTTACTAGTTTAATCGTTTTTAATATCAATTTCTGGTTTATTTGTTTATTTCTTGTATATTAAGTTCAGAATATAGATTTTCTGTGGTTTGATCAGTGTCTGTTGATTGAGTTTTTTTTTTAATATTATATGTGATTCTGAGTTCCTAACTGAGAATCACGTGCTTTAAAAAACATGTTATTCGGGTTCCAAGTCTCGGAACTACATGTTTTGTTTTTGAAAAAACATGTAATTTTGTGACTAATCTTAAAAATAATTGAGTTTTTTTATGTTTTTTATTGTTTAATTTTAGAAATTAAATCATATTTATCTTAATGATGTGTTTGCTGTAATAAGGGTTTCATAATAGATAATGGCATCAAATTATAAATTAGAAAGTAAATAAAGGGCAAGAAGGTAAAAACAAGTGTTTAGTGTTTTATTAAAAATTTAAAATGGAAGAAATAATAAATCTTATGGAGGAAATAGCTTCACCCATTATTAAAATTAACGAAAATGTCTAAAAGGTACCAAAATTCAATTTATTCCTATCTACTCGATCAATTTTCCTAATTGATTAACTAATATCTGTTTTTATTTATGTTATTAATCAATTTTCATTCAATATCCTATATCCAAATAAGCCTTTAAATATTTATATTCGAAGTTCGGAAAAAGCATCAGAAAATATCATTTACTTTTTATACGCATAAAATATTTATATTTGATGGCATTTTGAATCAAAGTTTAAATATATAAATATATAGTTTAAATAGGAGTTCTGAAAAAGCATTTGAAAATATCATTTACTTTTAATACGCATAAAACTAATATATATATATATATCAATTTTTTTTTTGGAGTTGTATATTCGATATATTTGGTCTTGCATTTTACTACCGAATTTTTTTAATATAATTTAAAAATATATAATTAACATTTAATTTTATTCGTCGTAATAAAAAAAACGAATTATAATTTTTTTTACGGATTATGGTTTGAAAGATACCGATTTTTATAAAAGTAAAAAAAATTAGTTAAGAACAAAAATTACTTGTGATTTTTACATTTTTTTTGCCTGGTTGAATAATAATTTAACATTTTTGGATATTAAATAATAATAAAATATTTTATTATTTATGGATACTTCGTTATAAAATTAAATATTAGATAAAATTATAGAAAACTACCAAACTAATTTAATTTGATAAGCAATAGTGATGGACTACTAATTTATATTTAGTCCATAAATATTTTAAATTATTAAAATTTGGATACTCCTCTATTTATGTACATGATATATGTTATAGGAGCAGGGAAATTTTTCAATTAAAATAACATCGTAATCGTGGATGGTAGATTAGATGTACCCAGATTTTTTACAATCAATCTTATTTTAGTTTTAAGATTGAAGTTGTTTTCATTCTAAATTTAATAAAATGGTGTTAGTTTTTGTTATTCCCAAATATATTATAATTTTAAAATTTATGATTTATTGATTTTTATGCGGTTAAATTTAAATTTAGGGGAAATGACACACTAAGTACCTTTTAACCAAACCTATTACAACCTAGTACCCAAAAATGGGTTAATGCTCACTTAATACCCGTCTCATTAAACATATCCACTTCTAATACCTTTTCTTTTTTTAATACCAAGATTACCCTCAACCTAGTATATAAGGTTGATTTGTGAAAAATTAGGGTTTTTTGTTACAACCCCCATTCTATTTTTGAATTTTAAAATTCAAAACAGCCTCCACTCTTACTCTTCTTCTCTCTCTCCTCTTCTTCTCTCTTTCTCCTCTTCTTCTCTCTCTCCACCGGCGAACCATACAACCACCGTCGAACTAGTCTTAATCACCGGCGAACCATACAAACACCGAGGTCCTGCGTTCCTCTCACCGGCGAGCTGTTTTTTTGACGAACTGTCGAATATCGCCGGTGACATTTCCAGTCCGATCGAACATGACGAACCTTAACTTTTCGGTAAGGTTTAGCAGTGTTCTCAGTCCGATCGAACATGACGTGTTTTCTGTCTGTTTAGTCTGATACATTATGGTGCGATTTAAGCGTTCTTTTTATACTGTTGTTGCTATCTAGGTGATGCATTTCTACTGTTTTCTATTTGTTTAGATATGGTTCATAGAGAAACTAAAGGCTGAATAATCTTTGGATCTTTTTGGCTTAATTAAAGAACTTCTATGTTTCTAAAACCTGAAAAATATCTTGAGGTATTGTGGCTGCTTTTTGAAATAAGTTTCCATTTTCGATCTTAACAATAGATTCACTAGCGTAGCTAATGTATATTAATGGCAAGAAATCGTTTAGTTTCTGTTTCTGGTCGAATCAAAGCATCGATACCGGCTCTGATTACATTCCGGTAAGAAATTGCAGTTTTCCAGCTCTGTTTTATACATTGCGCTTTTAGTGCATATCTGATTGCTAGACACTATATTATTTATCAGTTGCGATTTATGCCTTGTATACAGTGCTAGATACAGCATGAGACATTGCTAGATACAGCATGAGACATTGCTTGATACAGCATGAGCTTTCGAGGTATTTATGGGTAGTTTCTTTCGAGGGAGCTTCAAGCTGTGTTGGGTACTGCAAAATGGGAGGTGCAAAATGGAGATGGAAAAGGGAGTAACTGAAGAAGTGCCGTTTTCATTCCTTTCGTTACCATAGTTCATGTACCTTCTTTAAGTTATTGCATTGTATATATAAACTGACTCACTGTTTCAATCCAATTAAGCTGTTGTGATTCAATTCAACATTTTGATTATGTCATAGCCAGTCCCGTTGTGGTCGATGTTTCAAATCGGGGCATAATAGGAGGTCATGTGATGCTCCGTTCTAAACATTATTTACCGACTTTTTTGTAACATTTTACATCTCAAAGATAAGCACTCCTTATCTTTCGACTTTTAACATTTACATGTTCCATGTCTGTTTCTTTCTGACTATGATATCTATTCACGTATACATTGCTATCTATGCTTTTATACTCTGATAGCCACTCTATTCAACATTGATAGATTCTGGATTTTGCATCTAACAGATACATCAAAGTATGTTTACTGTTTTCGTTTACATCCATCTGATACTTTACTTACATTTGTTAAAGATGTACTTCAAATCTTTCACGCCTGATTCATCTCAAAGATAAGCACTCCTTGTATTTTGACTTACATTTCTTACACTTTTAACATTGACACGTTTCATGTCTGTTTGTTTCAGACTCTGATATCTATTCATGTGTACATTGCTATCTATGCTGTTACAATCTGATAACCCCTTTATTCAATTTTGATAGATTATGTATTTTACATCTAACAGATAAATAAAAGTATGTTTTCTGTTTCGTTGTTCATCCATCTGATACTTTGCTTACATTTGTTCAAGAGGTTTATCACATCTTTCATGCCTGATTCATCTCAAAGATAAGCACTCCTTGTATTTTGACTTATGCTTCTTACACTTTTAACATTGACACGTTTCATGTCTGTTTGTTTCAGACTCTGATATATATTCATGTGTACATTGCTATCTATGCTACTACAATCTGATAGCCACGCTATACAAATTTGATAGATTATGTATTTTACATCTAACAGATAAATTAAAGTATGTTTTCTGTTTCGTTGTAGGTCCATCTGATACTTTACTTACATTTGTTAAGACTCTGATATGTATTCATTTATACATTGCTATCTATGCTGTTATACTCTGATATCCACTTTATTCAACCTTGCTATCTATGCTTACATCTTAGGTCTACATACACTGTTCTTTTAAATTTACCATAACTCTGATATCTTAGTTTTCCAACATTGCTATTCTTTTAAATAACTGCAAGTAAAACTGCTTCCTTCAACTGCACAGGGTTTGTGTTTCGTTACAGTCCAAAAAAAGCATAAACAAATGTTAAACACAACAAAATATAAACCAACAGTTCCATGATACTACATCGACATGTTCAACCCTAATCAGAATCATCTCCATCAGATTCCTCCGCCTCTTCTTCCTCTTCTTCTTCTTCCTCTTCCTCCGCCTCTTCTCCACCAGGTTCAAACCCATGGCGTCGGACTGTAAACTATACACAAACACTGATAGATAATGCAACCAATATTGCTAGATATGGACCAACCCTACGTAAACTCACAATGCTTACAACAGCAGCCACATAGCTACGATACACGACGTTACATCATTCTAATCGACACAACACCATTCTAACCAACACAACTATAGCCTAAATATGTTATGAAAACCTGCACTTAATAGAAAGGATAAAAATAAAAAAAGAACCTGGATCACCAATCAGAAGCAAGTGAGACTCTCCTCTAACTTTAGTACCAGAAGCATCAACGTGTCTGACACCTCCAATAAGTGTTAATGGAACTGGGAAGAATAGAAGAAAGCAAAATATTAAACATTTTTATGAATTATATAATATCCTAGAGAGAAAATGTGCTAAGTCCTGACTTCTTAGCTCTTGACAGAATGCTGAAAAGTCCAAAGAAAATAGTCAGGATTAAGTTGTATGCCTAACCTGCAAGCTTCACAGTGAATAGTATGTTACAGGTTACACAAAAACCATACTGTATGTTACAGGTTACACAAAAAGACTAGGTTCAGACAAAAACCAGATCTTTTATGCGGGTTAACGATTCAAGTAAAGCTAGAACAGAGACATGATTCGATCTGCAAATCCCTTCTGGGGTTTACAGAAAGGAAACAATACCCAATATCAAGCACAAAGAGTAGGGAAGACGGCGACAAAAAACGTACATGTTCGACGGAGACGGAGGCGGACGATGGTGATGTCGATGCAGTTACGGTGGCCGGAATGTTCCGTATCGTTGACGGGAAGAAGACCCATAACTAACCTTACAGACTTTGACGGAGGCTGACGACGCTACGTTTGGCTGAATTCTGGCAATCGGCGTCGGTATCTATTGCCGGCGTTTGAAATTACAGTCGGTACGGTGGTGAAGATTTTCAGAAGGTTCGACGTCGGTATCGGTGGCCGGGGTTTGCAATGACAGTCGTTTCTTTCGTGAAGAAGAAGAAAAGGTTCGACGTCGGTCTCGGTGGCCGGCGATTGATACGGCAGTCGGTTCGGTGGCAGTCGGTTAGGTGGCCGGCGATTGATACGACAGTGGGTTGGAAGGTTCGCCGTCGTCTCCTGTTAAAGTTGCTTCGCTTTTTGGTTTTCTCTCTCCTCAAATTTAGAAAGTTGAAATTGGGGGAATTGGAACCAAAAAGTCAGATTAGAAGGTATAAAATTGTGGGTTTCAACAAAAACAACCCCTTTTATACCCTAGAGGGTATAATTGTCCATATTTTGGCTCTAGGTAGTTTATGAAACTAGTCCAAAAACGGGTACCATGTTGGTATTTGATAGTTGAGAATGTATTTATGGGTACTTTTCTCTTAAATTTATTATATATCAGAGCATTAATCTCAAATATTTAGGATAAGTATTAGTTTATCGCGGTTAAATTTAAATTTATTATATATCAGAGCATTAATCTCAACTATTTAGGATAAGTATTAGTTTATCGTATTCTATTTGAAATATATCTTAAGTGAAGGTATTTTTAATTTAATTTTAGGTAATTAAAAGCTTTTGAACCATTTTCTATTTTTTTAGATCCTTCTTATTTCATTTATTTGTTATTAGTATTTCATATTATTTTTGTTGTTCATTTTAGAACCTCAAAATGCTTATTTAAAATTACTTTACTCTGTAATTATGCTACTCATACTTTTGTATTCATTTTATTATTCATTCACCTTCTTATTTGGCTTATTTTGACCATATTCTATGTAGTTCGTCATAATTAACTTCATTTCAAACCCATATCACGTGTAACAAGTCATAATAAGCTTTATTATATTATATATTACAGTTAATAACAGTTTATGTTATTAAGTATGAACCCCTCTTTATCTTAGTAATCTTGCATCGTATATAAAAGAATATACTCTTATAGGATGTACCGTAATCAAGGGTCCATAGTCCTCAAAAGAGTTATACTTATTGTAAAGGCTAACTCATATTAATAAGTATACGAGGCAAGATTGAGTTTTTCTCAAAATTCACATAAATATTTTATTCAAAAATCAAAATACTCTAAACCCTGCTTGATATGGAAATGGGTTTTTAGGAATTAATTTGTAAACAATGTAAATTCAGGGAATTGATTGTAACTAGTGTAAGTTTTGTCTTTAATTTGTGAATGATGTAAGTTTTAGGAAGCTATTGTGACTTTACATAATTTGTAAGGACTAAATAGCAATTAATCCATTTTTGTAACAGATTCAGTTATTCAACAAAGTATTGGCTCCTCTATATAAAGGACCAGACTGTTCTAATAAAGGGGTTGAACACTTTTTACTTGAAACTCATTTGTACTTGTGTTTCTCTTTCTAAAAACTATTAAGCACTTTCTCTCACTTGAATTTCTCTCTAGTAATTTACCTATGTAAATCAAAACTTTATCCAATTGGCGACTCCACTAGGGAATGAGCAAGAAAAATCAGTAGCTTATTATGTTTGAAAGTGGTACTATTCGTTGATATTCTTTGACTAAATTCATAAGATGAATCCTGCAAATAATAATCCTACGCTTCAATCAGCGTTAGAAACAGTGAGAGATGATTTGCAAAAGAATGGGACTCATGGGAATAGAACTGATGGATCATCTCCGGTCCAAGTTTGATCTGATGTCGAGACAAGAATGAAACAACTTCTTGATAAAATCAATGTCTTGAATGAAACATATGAGCGAAGGGAGCAAAAAATACTTCTGCTAGAATCAGATCTGAGGTTAGGCAAGAGTTGGAAACGATCGATGTGGAAGATCAGTCAGATCGATCTTTCGATGACAGACATGCTAAGTCCGAGCATAAAAAAGAACGTTTTATGTCTCCCAAAGAGAGATATTCGTATTGAAAGGATAAGAAAGATAAGCAAAAATTGATAACCTCTAGTGATGAGGAAGTAGATAGCTCAGCTTCAGGATTTAAAAGGCATAGAGGTTCTTCGAAGAGGAGAATCGGCAACAGATTATTCGAGGAGGTATAAAAAGGAGAGCAAGTCTAAGAATTCTCCTCGGTCAACTTGGCATGAAGGAAATCCTTCGAATCAATATGCTGAAACCGACAGGAATTTTTATGTTACAATGGGGACCGTTGATCAATTTGTTCAAGGTGTTGATTAGAGGAACTCTCCATTAACAGATGAAATTCGCTCTATGACGCTTCCGAAGCGTTTTGATATTTCGAAGGTTGAAAAGTTCGATGGGATGCAAGATCCCGATGATCACATCGAACAGTTCAAAAAATATATGATGAATTTCGAGGACGACGACCGTCTTGTGTGTCGTGTTTTTTCTCAAACTTTTAAAGGAATAACTCTCAAGTGGTACAATAGGATTCCGAAGGGGTCCATTTCAAATTTCAGGGATTTTTATTCAGCTTTCCGAAGGCAGTTTGTTGGAAGCAAAGAGATGAGAGCTAATGGTGATACAATTATCCAATGCAAGCAGGCACCGTGAGAGAAATTGAAAGATTATACTAAGAGGTTTGTGTTAACCAAAGCAAGTTTGGATAACTGTGAAAAAAATGTGGCGATGGCTGCATTTCGTCAGCGTTTGTTGCCATGGGATCTGGCTAATGAGACAACAAAGAGAAGGGCTTTGACTTTTGGAGCGTTGATGGCTCAAGTCGAGGATCAAATTAAGGTTGAAGAGTCTAGCAGAGTCCGAGGTGCACATGTTAATACTTCGAAGAATTCGGAACAGGCAGCCAATATTCAGGGGTAGCCCTCGAATGAAAATAATAATGATAATGGGAATAATCAACAATCAAGGCAGAAGAACAGTAATTTGCCTCCTTGGAGTGGTGGATATTCGAACCACACTTCATCCAACAATTATAACAGGCATAGGCCGAATACTTGGGTTAGGCCAGAGTAATATGCTGATTTAACAGAGAGTGTTTCTGTTATTTTGGATAAAACTAAGAATTCTGTGAATTTTAGGAAATCAGCTCCTATCAACAGACTGAGGGAAGAAATGAATGATAAATTTTGTAGGTGTCATGATGATATTGGGCATGATACAAATGATTGTATTGCTTTGGAAAAAAGAATTCCAATATTTGATTGAGAATGGGAAGTTCTTGACTTATGTGAAGTCATATGGAAGTGCATCGAAGAATAATAGTACATCAACTTCGAAGGTTGCACAGTCAGCTGGGAATTTGATGAATATGGATCCACAGGTTGAGTTATTCGATGCTTCTAATGAATATGTTGAAAAGGATCCGAACAGGTTACTTCTGATGGCAGTCGAGGATCCTGTTGAGGTTGTTTCTATAGAAAAAGGACATGTTCGGGAATTGTGCAAGTTTTTCAAATTGTTAGCAATTTTTGGGGGCGATTCAATGATTGGAAATTCAGATAGCTCAAGGAAAATACATGTTGTCAACTTGACAACTCAAATTGAAGGGAGGATGTCAACGCATTTCTATGGAAAGAAAGATATTCCCTTCATTTTGTTTGATGAAGATGATTTGAGAGGGACTACAGGACCACATGAGGATGCTGTGGTAATTGGAGCTGAGGTGGTTGGCGTCGAAATTCGATGTGTGTTGATTGATACTGGCAGTTCTGCCAATGTTCTTTTTAAGTCCACCTATGATAGGATGACAAACCCTTCTTGGATTACTCAATCAGATCGTACAATTATTGGATTTACGGGTGTAACAACTCGTGTTGTTGGGGAATTCGAGGGAGAAGTTAGTTTGGGGAAAGAATCATTCAAGAAGAAGGTTCAAGTACTTTTTGTGGTGGTGGACCGTCCCATAAGTTATAATGCTATTTTTGGAAGATTATGGCTTTCAAGAATGTATGAGGTGGTGTCAACAGTCCATCAATGTTGTAAATATGTGGTTGGAGACAGAGTTGGAGTGGTTCGGGGCGATCAAAAGGTTGCCAGAGAATGCTATGCCACTGCGCTTGGGGTCCGAGGATCCAGTAGTGGAGATTTGATGAGAGAATAGCAGTTAGAAGAGGTTCTCTTGGAGTTGGAAGAAAGGGTTTACGATCCGAGGGAAACTCCGGGGTCTTTAACAGTGAGTGAAGAAATAGAGGAGTTTACTTTTATAGAAGGAAAATTGCTTCGGATTGGAACTTTATTGACCCTTAATCTACGTCAACAACTGCTTAATTTTTTGTCTCAGAATTCGGACGTCTCCACTTGCAAGACTGAATATGTAACAGGAGCACCTATCGAAGTAATCCGGCATAGCTTGGCCATAGATTTGAAGGTTAAGCCAGTGATTCAAAAAAGAAGAGCATTTTCATCGGAAAAAGCGGAAGCAATTGTTGCAGAAGTGGATCGATTGTCTAAAGTCGGACACATAAGGGAATCTCAATATCCTTTGTGGACTGCGAATCCGGTAGTGGTTAAAAAGAAGAATACGAAATTGAGGATGTGTGTGGATTTTACAGATTTAAATAGAGCTTGCCCCAAAGATCTGTTTCCAGTTTGTCAAATTGACTAGTTGATTGATTCCACTTAAGGCAATAAAATTTTGACTTTTATGGATGCTTTCGTAGGGTATAATCAGATCCGGATGGATCTGAAGGATCAATAGTGCACGACGTTTATGACTGATAGAGGCCTCCATTGTTATAGGGTGATGCTCTTTGGATTGAAGAATGTTGGGGCCACTTATCAGAGATTAATGAATAAAACTTTTGCTACACAGATCGGAAGAAATATTAAAGTATATATAGACGATATGGTACTGAAAAATTCAAGGGACGAAATGCATCTTGATGATCTAGAAGAAGCTTTTTTGAATCTAAGAGTAATCAGGTCGAAGCTAATTCCAGAAAAATGTACCTTCGGAGTTCAATCGGGGAAGTTTTTGGGTTTTATTATTAGCGAAAACGGAATAGAAGCCGACCCAGAACAATTAAAGGCTTTGATAACGATGAATTCACCTCGATCAGTTAAAGAAGTGTAAATATTGACAGGAAGGTTAGCAGCACGTAATCAATTTATTTCACGATTTTCTGATAAATGCTTTCCTTTTTTTCAAGTGTTGTGAGGACGTAACAGGTTCGAATGGATGTCGGAATTTGAAGCAGCGTTCATAAGCATTAAAAAATTGTTGTCATCACCAGAAATATTAACAAAGCCTCGAAATGGGGAGAAATTATTCTTGTACATCGCTGTATCGGATTTTGCACTGAGTGCAATGCTAGTTAGTGAAGATTCAGGAATTCCGAAGCTGGTGTATTACGTCAGTAAAAGCCTGGTGGCAGCAGAAAAAAGGTATATGAAGTTAAAGAAGCTGACTTTAGCATTGTTGATTGATGCTAGGAAGATGCGTCCACATTTTCAAGCTCATACTATAGAAGTCCGAACTTCATTCCCTTTAAAAAATATATTGCAACGACCTGATGTTTCAGGGAGGATGACTAAATGGTCAGTGGAGTTGGGAGACTATGATATTTTATTTACACCTCGAACATCAATCAAGGCACATGCATTGGCTGACTTTTTTTGTTGATTTCCACTCAAGTAGATCATATGAGGAAGAAAGCACAAAATTTTTGCCTACTGATTCGAGGTGGGTTGTTCGAACAGATGGAGGGTCCAGTATTTCACGGTGTAGTGCTGGAGTTCAATTGATAGCTCCGACGGGGGAAACAATGTTTCAATCAATTAAATTTGGTTTTCATGCTTCAAACAATGAAGTTGAGTACGAAGTTGCTTTGGCAGGTTTGAGACTGGCAAAAATTTGTGGGGTGACTTGAGTACAGTTGTAAACGGATTCTCAGTTATTGGCGAATCAAGTATCTAGGTTTTCCGAAGAAATGAAGGATCGTTTGATTTTATATCTTTGGGAGCTTCGAAATTTAATGCTTCTGTTTGATAATGTGGTTGTCAAATATATCGGGCGAGGAAGTAACATGGTGGCTGATTCTTTAGCAAATGTTTCTTACAAAGACGAATATCCTTGGATTTTGCTACAAGAGAATCCTTCAATTGTTGCTCAACCTGGCCAATGTGAAATTATAGAGGAATGTTTTGCCACTGATGAAAGCCGACGAGATTGGCGATCGGATATTCTTAATTTTTTTACCCAAGGATTACTGCCAGATGATTCTCAATTGGCTAAAAACGTTAAGGGGTAAAGCCTTTGGATATATAGTTCTGGATGGAATTTTATATAAAAAGGCATTAAGTAGACCATTGCTACGATGCTTAGGCAAGCAAGAATCACAAGAAGTATTATCAGAGTTTCATGATGGAGAAGGGTCAGCTCATTGTGGGTTTAAAGATTTATCTCGTAGAGTTTTACTTGCAGGGTTTTACTGGCCTACAATCATGAACGATGCTAAAAATTTAGTCCGAGGTTGTTATACTTGTCAAAGATTTGCTAATGCTATTCACAGACCAGCAGTGTCGCTTATGTCTATATCTGAGGCGATACCATTTGATAGATGGGGAATTGATCTGGTGGGACCTTTGCCGATGGCCTCTGGGGGAAGGCAAATGATAATTGTGGTGGTGGATTATTTTACGAAGTGGGCAGAAGCAGAACCGCTATCAGACACAAAAGCAAAGGATGTCATCAAATTCATTGTGAATAATATCTGTTGTCGTTTTGGGTTCCTCGGAGAATTACAACAGATAATGGCCCTTAACTTAACAATAGGGAAATGGCTGCATTCTGTACTTCTAAAGGGATTCAGCAATGTTTATCAATGCCCTTTCATCCTCAAGGTAATGGACAAGTGGAAGTGACAAATTGTACAATCTTAAATGGCTTGAAGAAGAATCTATCGGGGGCAGCAGGAAAATGGCCAAATTATTTGCAATAGGTGCTTTGGGCTTATCAAATAACTCCAAGAGAGGCTACAAAAGAGACTCCTTTTGCTTTGGCATATGGTATGGATGTGGTTAGTCCTATTGAATCTACATTGTCATCCTTTAGAATATCTCAATATTCTGTAAGATTTAATAATAAAATTCGAAGGGCAAATATGGATCTAATTGAGGAAAAAAGGGTTCGAGCTTATTTGAATACCATACATTATCAAACTCTCATGAGAATTAGATATGATTCGAAGTTAAGAAGGATAGAGTTTAAAGAGGGCGATAAAGTGTTGCGAAAAGTTTTTCTACACACAAAGGACAAAAGCTTCGGCAAAATGGCTCCAAACTGGGAAGAGCCTTATACATTTGTTGAAAGAGTTAAGCCATGGTCTTATTGTCTTTGTAATTTCGAGGGGAGGATGCTACAACATCCATGGAATATTCAACATTTGAAGCTTTATTGGGAGTAGACATGTTGACATGTGTTTATACTTTGGAATTTTTGTTTTATTGGCGGACTCTTTCCTACCTTGTTGGCCCAAGAAGGTTTTAATGAGGCGTCATGTACTTGTACATATTCAACTTTATCAATAAGTTTTTTGGCCAATGGTTATTTTACGTTTATTTGGATACTATCTTAACAAATCATCAAAGATTGATCACCTTTGAGATTAGTTAAGGGAAGTATATTCCGAAGTGTTTATGACACTTTTCGAAGAAATAACCATGTTTTATAACAATTTTACATTTGGAATTTCGAAGTGAATATTTTAAAACTCACTGAGAATTTTGATGAGCTAATCAAGCTTAACAATACATTCATATCTTTTCAAAGAAAATAGTACCTGTTATTTTTATTAAGATTTTGCATTTATTTAGTATTTAGCATCAAATAGTATAGGGAACAACGACATAAAAAGGAAGAACACTTTGTCATTCAGATCAAGTTGTTACAATATAAAAAGAGATATTCTCATTAGACAAGGACAAAAAAAACTAAACTAAAAGAGTAGTTAGTCAGAAGATTCTTCTTCTTCGGATGATTCATCCTCTGAAGATGATGAGCTGAGAACATGGTTGAATGCCTCACTTTGACGTTTTTCTTCGGGAATGTCGTTCCAAAAATTTGTGAGGTTGATTTTTGGATAGTCAGCATGAAGTTCTCGAAGGAGAAGGATAGTTGCATCTTCTTTTCCGACCTGAATAGTTGTTTGCATATTTTTTGAGAGTTCAACTTCGGCAGTGGTTACAACAGCAGCCTTTTCTGCTTTGAAATTCTTCTTCGATTTCTCTATCTCATCAGACAACTCTTTATTTTTTGCTTCATAAAGATTTAGAGAATTTTGAAGTGTGGTAGAGTTGGACCTTTCAATGTTCAATTCAGTGACATGCTCGGTTTTGAGTTTCTTTATTTTGTCTTCATGAGACTTTGTCAGCAGTTCTGTGTCGACCATATGCTTGATCCGAAGATGATCCTTTATACAAAGAGCGCCTTTTATCAGCTCGGATCTAGCTATCTCATAGGCATAAAACTGCTCGGATACTTTGTTGTGCAAGGTCTCTCTGAATTTCTTTTCAGACTCATAAGCTTCCTTATAATAAACCATATCCTTGGCCAGCTGTTTGAGATGATCTTGAGAGGTTACAATTTGAGAGGCAAGAGTTTTTGCAGCAGTATCAAAACCGAAAAATGGTTGAAGAGAGATAGCTATTGCAGGATTTGGAGGAGGGCTGCGATATTCCGAAGTACTAGGCTTGTCGATCATATCCAGAGATATAATAGGTTCGAATGAACGAGTTGATTTTGGAATATCTTTCTCTGGAGTAGGCCTCGCAAAATCAAGCATGTGATTCTGAATGACTTGAAGGGTAGGATCCTCTTCGCCAGCAAGTGCTTCTGTGTTTTCAAAACCGATGAACATATCTGGGTCGAAGCTTGTGGGACGATGGTAAACAGTAGGAGAATAGTCATCGATGACAATCACAGGATTTTCTTGTGAGGAATGATCTTCGGTTGCAGGATTTGGGGGTGTTGTTGTTGTTGGTTTTCAGCAGCATCGTCTTCATGCTCATCAATCAATTTGTACGAAATGATTTTTCTTTGTTTCTTCTTTTTTCCGAAGGAACCATAAGAATATTTCTTCTTTTTTGATGAGTTTTATTGATTTTCTCCCTTTTCGATGGGTGAAAGAGGATGTTCAGCAACTTTGCGTTTTCGACGCTTTGGTTTTGAGGGTTAGCATCAGATGTGCTAACTGCCTTTTTGCATTTCTTCTCTTTGGTGATTTTTTCCTTTTTTAGGAAGATGGTTGTCTGATCTGTTCCAGATTGGGAGAAAGACTTTACAATCGGCTTGTGGAATTCGTTGGCATACGAGCTACGAATCTGGGTCAGAAGATAAATCTTTGGGAGGCAGCCCACCTTCTGTGATCGGAAACATGTGGCATTGAAGGAAGTTAATGGGCTGGAAGGCGGTATGGAAGGCGTTCCACTCTTTTTCAGCCCAGGCAGCCAATTTTTGGAATATTACCTTAGCAGCTTCTCGACGAGTGGAGTAGCGCTTCAAAATTTTTGGTATAAACAAACAAAATAAAATATTAAGTAAAAAAATAAAATATGTATTAAAAAGGGTAGAAAGGAAATTTTTAGAGAAGTTACGATTGCTTCTCCAGACCATAGTTAACTTCGAAGGATTGTCTTCGGAAATCGGCTTGTCATTCTCCCAAGCTCGAGAGATGAAAACAAGCGAGATTAATGGGTGAATGAATATAGCTAAGCAAATTAACTAACGAGATTAACTAACGAGTTTACTTATGCGAGAGAAAACATGGAACCCTAACTTCATTGTTTATTTTACTCAGAGTATGACGATACTTAATCAATATGTATGATAACGACGATTACTAATCACATAACACGAAAGTAGTATACACTACCTTTCAGTACACGTAAACCAAACTACTTAAACAACCACAAAAGAGATAACAGTTAAGCAGACATCGCTTGCATGACAATCCTATATGTCTATACGAATTGAGGTACAATTGGTTTTAAGCACAAGTTATCTATTTCGATTACATAGGGTAATATGATATGGTTAGTGATATATTACGAATCATGAACAATCACAATACGAATCATTCAAGAACCTATGCTAGCATGGCAAGTTCTAAACCCTTAAATCCACTTTCGCATTCATTAAATATTAACAAACTAGATGTTTGCGACGCATCTAACGATAAGCACAACCATACTAGGTAACCGATAAACGTATCTCACAAATCAATCAAGTAATGAAACCATAAGTATTATTCAAACAAATCCGTTAGAGTTCCATGACAATGATTAGTTCATAATCGAATGAATCATCATCATGGAATCAAAAGTTAACATAGCTCTAAGACGAATGTAAATAGATGAATAAGCGTTTAGAGAATGTTAAACCAAACAATAATCACCAAGTATCGCCTAACAGAAAAAATCCGTAAACTACCGATCGAAAAACAACGAAAAAGAAGTAGCTGTCACCAGTCTCGAGCAATATATAAACTACCGGTCAAAAACGCCGTAGCCATTACCTCAACTTCCGATCGAAAATGGTAGTAGCTGTCACATGTTGCCTCTCGAAAACCACCGAAAAAACTGCCTGCCTCCTACCGTCTGGTTGTATGTTGCCGCTGCCGAAAGAAGACCCAAAACAGCTGCCACCTTCCTCCCTTCTCTCTTTCGTTCCGTTCGCAAGTTAAAAACCCCAAATAGGTATTCAATTCCCTCTTTTCTTCCTCGTTTTGTATTCGGCCGTAAACAAAGAGTCAAGAGGAGTTTCTCCTTCCTTTGGTAGTCGAAGGGTGATATTTTCTCCAATTCCCCATTGTTTTTTGAGGAAAGAGGCTTGGATTTCTTTGTAATATATGTATCGAACCTTTTTCAAGGCGATAATATATTTGCTTTTGAGGTTTCTCAGATTCCTCCCAATCTTTTCTCTTTCCTCCTCGGAAATAGAACAGACGTCAGCTTCTTCTTGAGATTCAGCTTCAGCATCGGATTTGGTAGCCTCCGAATCAGCTTCATTGGTCTTAGAGGTACCTTATCGAGGATCTTGAGAAGTGAGAATGTTTGCTTCTGATAGAGGAATCGTAGTTCGAATTGCTTCTTCTAGCATTTATCTTTGAGGAGGATCATTGGTGGTGGTTTTCGAAGGAGATGGAGTTCTAACTATTGTTGATTCATTTCCATTGCGATGAAGGTCTTTTTAGGTTTGGACGAAGTAGGTTTTTTTGAGGAAATGTTATTTGTTTTCTGTTTCAGAGGAGAAACTTTGCTCTGAGTTGAAGATGTTCGAGGGGTTTTAGGGCCATAGACTTTAGATGATGATTTTTCTTCGATATTGGGAGTAGGAGAAAGCTTTGGAACTTTGGTAGGATCGAAGTTACCGTAGTAAAATGTCTCAGTTGTAGTTCCAATTGGGCCACCAAAAATTAACCCTGCTCTTCGATACTCTTTGGATCTTTGTGTTATGCAAAAGTAGTCGTAAGAACCAAACACCAGGTTGCTATCAATATTAAAAGATTCTGGCGTTTTGGGTAAAATGGCCTTCCACTTTTTGGTTACTGGTTTCTTTCTCATAAACCTGGAATGGATTGATCGGAGAAGATGAAGATTGATTGGAAGATTTGAGTTTTGTAGTGAGAATTCTGGGAATAAGGGAGGAGCAGTTGAAGGTAGCTAAAAAAGCTCTGACTTCTCTCTAGAATGGTTGTGTGTAAAGAGAGTTGAAATGAGAAATGAATGGTATTTATACTGAAGTAGGTGAAGACGTGTGAAGATGGACATACCCATTTAATGATAGGTTGGAATACGAATCGCTTGGTGGATTAGATGTTCGAAACTTGTCAGATCTACATCACCGATTGAATGTAACCGTTACGCATGTAACCGTTACGCATGTAACTGTTACATTCGAGGAGGGAACACTTAAACAACATGTTAAAGGCAATTTTTATTCGAAAATTATTCGAAGTGATTACATCGAATCCTTTGGTTATTATTCAAAAGTCATTTGGCCATGGCTTCGAATATATCATTAAGATTAGTTCGAATATGGTTTTAAGAGTTTATAATTTTGATATCATATATACACTTTGAATAATAGTTCAAGCTAACGGCTTCGAATAGTTATTTTTATGATGATAGATTTGTTATTCGAAGACAATGGCCTCGAATAGTTTGCTTGTTTTAATTTATGGCAGGTTGATAATTCGAAGATAAACGGTTTTGAAGGCTTTTAAGTTCTTATTCATTTACTGACATGAGAACTAGGGGGCTTCTGATATGGAAATGGGTTTTTAAGAATTAATTTGTAAACAATGTAAATTCAGGGACTTGATTGTAATTAGTGTAAGTTTTATCTTTAATTTGTGAATGATGTAAGCTTTAGGAAGCTGTTGTGACTTTGCATAATTTGTATGGACTAAATAGCAATTAATCCATTTTTGTAAAAGATTGAGTTATTCAACTAAGTCTTGGCTCCTCTATATAAAGGACCAGACTGTTCTAATAAAGGGGTTGAACACTTTTTACTTAAAAGTCATTTGTACTTGTGTTTTCTCTTTCTAAAAACTCTTAAGCATTTTCTCTCTCTAGAATTTCTCTCTAGCAATTTACCTAAGAAAATCAAAACCTTATCACTGCTAATCTACAAACTGTTCATCTAATCTTTAATCAAACGATCATTAATGATCTATTTTTTCTATAAATAACCAACTATTTTTTTATATTTTTTTTCAAACTCTCTCGCTCTAACTTTCTTTCTTTTAAAATTTACCATGTATCCAAAATTCATTAAGTTATTCAGTCGTTCTTTATCCATATTTATAAAATTTATATCTTCATTTGTCTTAGTTTTGTTTTAAAATATTCTCTTATGAATTTTTTTTATTGGTGGTTGAAAACCACAAATCCTTAGATAGCATGTTTGTTTATCAATCCCACTTCAAAAATATCCATAAAGTGGCTGATTTTGGGATTTAGGTAAAAAAATATAGCAACCCATGCTATAGAATTTCTAGCTCGTCTATTTGCTCTAATTTTTTTTGTCAAAACAAAAACAGTTCGATTACCTACTACAGTTGAAAATGAAAACAATTCTTGCATTTGACAAGCCAAAAAAATGGAAAATGACATATGAAGTGTTGAACTAATAAAAACTAGTAATCATACATTAATTCCTTCTGATGAAAAACCAATTCCTCGTCCGTCATACGACCTCCCTGAAAATGAAAAAGCCGACCGTGAACTTCTTGATCAATTCATTATGACATAACACAAACCTTATGAGTATTTAAACACATCCAAATTACCATCGATTAGTTATAAATTGGGAGTCATTGACAACATAGTTAGCAGGTTACACAAAGAAGCAGAACTTCCTCCGTCTATTATCTAGCTATAGGTATATTTTGACACATTATAAAACTCTCTGATTCAAGTCATTTTTAAAAGACAAACTTATTATATATTGATGTTTTTTCAAAATCCACTACTCATGAAGAATTTGGACAAGTTGAAAAAAGATGAATGCAAACATGTAAACTAAAATATATCTCGTTTCAAATCCTTGTTTTATATATATATATATATATATATATATATATCATATTTTCATATTTTTAGTTTTTTTTTGTCTCGTCATTTGCAACTCATGTTATTATGACTCAATTTTTTTGAATTAATTCATAACAAACTAGTCTTAGATAGACTATCTAAAGTTTCATACAAAGTCTAGAAAGATGAATATAATTTCCTATTTACATTAAAAATACTTCTTTCAGGATATTGGACCGTAGTCGAGTAAAAAATGACTATAAATGGAACGTTTATCATTGCTTAAACTTGGTCACTGCTAGAACAAATTATATAGAGGCCATATTACCAACTCGTGTAAATGCTGGAGATTCCAATGAACTAGTACTATATTAATGTAAAAAAGAGTTTGTCAAAGAAACAAACTTATTCCACAACAAATAAAGGCTCGTCTAAACCAATCAAAGAAACACTTTAGAAAAAAATAAAAATCTCTGGAACTTCTAATAGTGTTAAAGAAACCAATCATATTTGTTCTCATACAAACCTCTACATTACGCGTCATAAACTCTCCTTCCAAGGGATTATACTAGACTGTGTTCATTCCTAGATCATATATTCATTTTCAACAAATAGCTTGTATTATGCCCAAATGGCTCGTACACTTCTCATGAGACTACTTCAGAAATTTTAAAACGTCAAACCAATATCTCTTTTGAAGGATATTTATTCTTTTATATAAGTTATATTATATTATTCTATACTTTTATTTATATAATATATGATATGCTTATATTTTCATAGTTACTCTAACTATGTTTTCTTTGCTAGTTAAAATATGTTTACAATTGACGTTGAGAATCTGCTTTCTCAATCGATTCCACCACTATTTTTTTGATGGCGGATTTAACTTTCTTAAATGTGAGTTTAATACTTGAAGAAAACATAAGACATTTTCAAGAAAGATAATGAATCTTTGAAAGAAGATAAGTACAAATATGAGGTTTCATTATCTAACCTCATGAAATTTTATCACCTTCGAGAGACACATAAATTAAAAACCTTAAAGAGAATATTCATATTTTTCAGTAAGAAGTAGATAATCATTGATTAGGTTACAACACCTATTAAAGAATAAACACTTCAAGCTGTTGAAAAAGTCTTCAAAAATCATGGGGTAAATTTAGGACCTCGCAGACTCTTATTTTATGACGATGAAGTTCATACATTTTCTCAAAATGAATCTTTAGAAGATAAAAAAACAAGGGTGATAATGATTTTTATCCAGAAGACAAAGAAAATTTTAATCATGAAGATCAAGAAGATAACATTTTCTAAAATTCTGCTAGTGTTTGCTCCCCAAAATAAGTTAACCAATATGGATAGTCCCAACCCGCCAACCCAAAATGCGTAAACTCTCTCTATATTTACCAAAATTTTGAATTAACTCGTATACATTTTTATAGATTCTTGTAATTTTGACAAACGTTGTTTTTTAGTATCGTTCGATCGACTATTTACTGTGCTTCTTTAGTTTCTATCTTATTAATTATATTTTATCTTTATATTTTATCTTTATATTTTATTAACTCGTCATTATCTCATAATCACTTAGTTAACATAATATTATTTCTATATTATCTTTATGTAGCTTATGTCAAATCAGTTTAGGCACATGTTTTTATAATTTTCAATAGCTTTTACGGTCCATTGCGTGACCTTATTGTACTTCAATATAATATGCTTGACTTATAGCCATACTCGCCAATTGACATACAGTCCAGGCGTTTACAACCTCTTACATGACCATATTATCCTTTCAATAATGAAATTGACTTATAATCATGTTTGGTGGTTGACATAAAGATTGGACGTTTACGACCCCTTGCGTACCCTCCTCAAACATATAAATAAGAGATTCGATTTAAAAAATCATGAAAGCTTTTCAATATTTACCAGTCATGTTACGTTTTTCATGCATTATCTTATTATTTTTAAAAGGTGTAATATTTATTAACAAATTTTTATTCTCTTTGAATTTTCTTACTTATTTAATAATTTAATAATTATTTATTTTCTTAAAAATTTATGATGTGACAGAATACGAGCTACAACATGAGTTAATTTTTTTAGTGGTTTGATTGAGTCTAAAAGGAATTATAGTACGTTTTATTGAGTCCAAATCAAATTTAAAGAGGATAAAAATAAGTTATTGGAAAAGTAAATTCGTAAAAGAATAACTTTTTTACTATAAAAATATATTTGTACATATATAATATATTAAAATTATAGCTTCATTTTTTTAATCCGTTATCGTCAAACTTTTGAAAAAATGGATAATTTATCTGAATTTAGTCATATGAAGTTTTTATTTGATGTTTGCAATCTATATAGATAATAATTAATCTTTTCAAAAAAGAACTATAACATATATATTACAGCTTCTCCTCATTCATTTCATGTAAATATTGAACATGTTGTATAAACCATAATAAACAATTGGCATCAAGTTGATTAAATTGATAGTTAAATAGAGAAATAAATAACTCAACATTAGAATAAAAGTTGAAAACCAATATGATGTCTAACTTATGCTATATTTAGGTGTTGGTTGGCGACCTATACTACGAAAGTTCGAACTATTCGTATGAGATCGAGAAATTCATGTTGCCATAAAATATTTATGGTGGGTGGAGGCGATCAATGTTTGACTAAGGTTTAAATCTTTATAAATAGATCGGTCCCTCTTGCAAAATACATTTTTTCTCTTTCAGCTCTGATATATAGGGTGAAAGCGAAAAGATTGACTCAACCTGCATCTTTTACACTGTTTTATTTTGATGTACTATTTCACTATCTATATTCATATAAAATTGTGTTATTGGTGTACCACACTACAAAATTTTATAGATGTTTCCCTGCTATAATGGCTAAACGCAATATGGGTTATCAAAGAAATCACCTAGGTGGGCATATTTAACATTATCCATTAGAAAGTCTAGCTCTAGAACGTTAGTTCGAGAAGAGAGAGAGAAATTTTCTGAATTATAAATTGATAAAAGAAACAACCTATAAATAAACTTTACACTGATACAAAATTCTTAAATCCAAATAAAGAATTCATAAAGTTTTAGTTTAACTCAATAAAGAGCTTTCAATGAAAGTTAATAGCAAAATGGTTCCATCATGTCTGCCAATACAATGATATCTCAAATAATCAATATGATAGACAAAATGGATAATACAAACCTTTTCAAGAAACTGCATTGGAAATGAGACTTAAGAATCGCTCCAAATTTTTGTTGTTACTCCAAATTAAAGAAAACTCAGTAATTTACAACTATACAATGGTTTCCTCCTCAAATAAATATATTAAAATTAAATATTGACGGCTCTAGCTTAAGTACATGAGAGGCAAGTGGTAGATGAATATTAAGGGACTATAAAGGTGAAATTATTCTAGCATATGGAAGATTATATGGCAGGCAAAACGCAATACGAGTTGGTGCAGAGCTCTGATTGATGGATTGAATATATGCAAGGAAAAAACCATAAAAAATCTTGATATATAAATTGATTGGAAGGTTATTCTTGACATGCTCACTAATGGAAAAGCCTTCTGATGATCATGTTGTGCATGAAGAAATAGTTTTACACGTTACATATGGATGGTAGCAATGAGATTCAGAGACACTTGGCCGATTTCAATAGAAATCATTCTTGATTTAAATGCAGTTGAGGTCAAGATTGAAGATGAGGATCAATAAATTATCCACATGAGACCTTGACATAAGTGTATGAGCACTTTGTTGACAAATGTTTCTATGGAAAATAGTCTATCGCGATAGCTGAAATTTTTTCCTTAACACTTTATCGCCCACCTTAAATTCTCTTCGTTTTACTTTGGAGGCATATCTGCTTCTCATCAGCGTTTAATAATGTAATAATTTAATTTGTGCTCGCTTTATTTTTTCTTCAACCAAATCCAGCTCCAGTGTTCTGCTTATATCATTAGGCTCCTTAGAATATGTCATGACACGATAAGATGGGAAAACAGATTTAGATGGTACTAAACCATCCATCTCATATACTAATTCAAACGGGGATTCTGACGTTGTTGTTTGAGAAGTTGTACGGTATGCCATAAGAACTTCTTGCAAATAATCATGCAACTTTCCTGCCATTCCTTCAAAAAATTTCTTCAGCCCATCAATAATTATTTGATTAGTAACCTTTATTTGCCCATTTTATTGTGGGTGAAAATGATCTGAAAAACACTACTGTATCCCTCGAGACTTACAAAAAAAAAATCAAATCTTTGTATTCAAATTTAAGCTCATTATATGTAGTGATTTTCATTGGAACCCCAAAACGGCAACAAATATTCGAAGTGATAAATCTGATTACATCTTTGGCCTTTGTTGCTGCTAATAGATCTGCCCCCACCTATTTAGAGAAGTAATCTATCGTCACGATTATGGTCTGTCGCCCCTCGAAAGCCATTGGAAGAGGACCCACAAGATCAATACTTCATCGGTCAAACAGAAATGCCTCTAATATACATGCAAAGGGAACTCTTGGCTTATGAATTATATTAGAAAATCTTTGTAAAATATCACATTTTTTAACCAATTATCTTGCATCAAAAGAAATCGTTGGTCAGTAGTATCCGGGCAAAACACTTTTTTTATTAATGCTTTATATCCACAATGCGTAGACACTTCTTCATCATGCAACTCTAATAATATAATTTACGATTCAATTTTTTCTCAAACATCAAAGCAAAGGTCTACTGGAAGATTTCTTGTACAAGATGCCTCCAAGGATCATATACCCATGAGATTTGGTACATATTTTTAATAATAACAATTTGTCAATTGCTAATTCATCATTCTTTAAAAAAACTTGATGATGTTTTGCCTATAATCTTGATTCTCACAAATGAATACTTGAATGTCTTCATAAAAAATCCCAATTATTTGCTCCAAATTTTTAATAATTGACGGACTTTCCAGCGTAATGATCCACAAATATTTCTCAGAATACGAAACATTGCCAAAGAATCTGCCACAGAGTTTTCCCCGAAATATTTGAACTTCTTTTATATTCCGGGGAGGATTCATAAACGTTACACCTTTTAATTGCACTGGGTCGACCTCAATTCATTTATCACGTACTATATATCGATAGAACTTTCATGATCAGACCCCAAATGTGCACTTTTCTAGGTTTAATTTCAAGTTTACCCTTTTCAAGTTAAAAAAAGTTTCTTCTAGATTATCAAAATGATCCTCATCCTTAGAACTTTTAACCAGCATATCGTCAATATGGTATGAAGTTGGTTTCTTACCTAAAAATAGTCATAGTGGTATTTTGCCCACTCAATTTGGTTATTGTTAATAAATTTTAAGGAGAACTATTTCTCATTTAGAGTAGTCAATGAATTTTAATTTTTTTATAGATATTTCAGATTTGTTTTCTTGCAGAGATAAAACCATTATTTCCCGAATTTGATATACATGCAAAGGCATAGAATTCAAGATGCATTACTATTTTATTGCATAGGCTGAGTGGATATAGATAAGTGGAATAACAAGTTATGATTATAAATCATAGAAAGTAGAGTTGCACGAATGATTGAGTAGTGGTGTGGGACTCTTATTTATCTTAATAGTGATATAATGTTTATACCACAATTGTCTTGACTAATGTTTATCAAATGGGAAGGGCCAACAATTGAAGGACCAAAGGAGAGAAATGTTCTGAAGCTCGGTTGTGATTATATGATTTTTATATAGGTAATAAATCTGGTGGTTGGTGGTTTGGTTTTGGGTTGGGGGTAGTTTAGTAAAGTGTTTTAATGAGTTTGGGGTGTTTTGTGTTTAGTGTGAGGAGTAGTGAGATAATTAAGCAGATTTCTTGTATTAAATGTTGATCATCTTCATTAACAAGAGTGGTTGGGGTATTTATACTTTAATTAATGACCCATGGGCTTACCGGGTCAACTGGTGAAACCAGGTCGAGTTCAAAGACTCATTAATTTTTAAGTAGATTAGAAAATAGCTTAGTCAAAAGTTGTTTACATTTGTCGTGTTCAGATTTATAGTGGTGTGGCATGGTCCGAATTACGCCTCTTTGGATTAGTGGGTAGGCTGTGTCTGCAAGATCCGTACTCATCAGTTGGAATATTGGATACTTGACTAGGATAGTGAGCTGATGTTGGTTGTGAAATGTTAATTTTAGGGTTGAAAAACAATTAGTGAAGCGTAGGGTTTGTCCGTATTATTTGATAGGGTTCTTTATGAGAAGTGGACAATGTTTGTGGGCCTAAAATATTAGTGAATGTGTTTGAGATGGAGAGTGGAAGAGCCTGAGGGCTATACAACATCATATTGAATTGTTTCATGCCTAGTGACCTTGGTAAAGAAGTGATGAATGTTGACAAAGGTCCAAACATGACATGTGCATTTACTATAGAATAACCTTGGGTCATGGAGGATTCAGCCAACATACTAGTGTAAGAAACCTTAATAGCGGCCTTGATAGAGTCAATTTGGAGAGATCTTGAGACCTTATGGTCTGAGTTTTTAGGATCCGTATTGGATCTCATTCTAGAGAGATCCAACCTAGAAGATTATCTTAGGAGGTTAATTTTATTTGTAGATTTAGTAACCCTAATTCCACATGTAGATATAAAAATAACTGGAAAATTTAAAACAAACGTAATAGTAAAGTGATCGTTTGAGTAGTGAGAGTTTTGGTAGTTACATATAGGAATGACTCGATTCCATGCATTTATGTCTAGCAATTGGTCGGAGTGTAGAATTCAAGCAATTTAGCCTTATCGATGAGGGAATATCTCACAGTCTTCTTGGAAAAGATAGGGATGGTCTGATTGATATGGTTATAGGTGTTACAAGGTGATATTTTGCATGATATCGCCTCTTTGGAACGATTTGCATCCTCATCCTCATGAATATCATTCGGGGACTTACAAATCTTATTTACATAGACATCGAAGGGTTGCATGTTGACTTTCGAGTGGAGAGTGGGTGTTGTCAGAGGCGGAGCTAGATGGGTTCATGTGGGGGCCTAGGAACCCACTCTTTTTGTATATATATTATATAAAGTATTAAAAATAACAAGTAGACTTTAGTCATTGGAAAATATCAAACCCCAGAAACCAGAGGATAATGATAATTATATTCAATAAATTCAGGACACAATTACATCAAGTCAAAATTTTGGTAAAATTATCTTTAAACTAGTATAAGTATAGAAACCAAATAGTATAGTTTAACTAAATTTTTGGTACATAATAATTATATTCAATAAATTCAGGACACAATTTCATCAATTATATTTAAACTAGTATAAGTATAGAAGCCAAATATTATACTTTGACTACTGTTTTGGTACATATGACTAGTTTAAATATTATATTTTTATTAAACTTGTATTGTATATGATGAGTCTTAATATTATAGCTTGGCCTATTTTTATTGTATACAATTAGTTTTTAACGTGTGGCACCAATGTGAATTATTTTTATAAATTTTATATCTAAAAAATATATATTTAAAATGTCTCAAAAAACATATCAAGTGCCCGAACCAGAAATCAAACTAAAAAGACAATCAGATTATGAGGAATCACGTTATTATTATTCGAGCTACTTGAAGAATCAATACTATTATTTTAATTTTTAGAAAAAAACAAATTTCCATTCCACAACTGTTAAATCAATTATTAAATATGTTATTCTGAATAAACAAAACATAATAGATATTCGGAAGCCGCCACCAAAAAATAACTATAAATATTCGTAAGTTATAATTTATTGTTTTAAGCTTCACAATTTAGTTATTATAAGTTATATAATCTAAATTTTAAAGATAATCTGAATTGTGTTATTAATTCTCAAAATTTTAGCTCTACTTCATATGTTATTTTATTGTTCACTAGTTTCAAAGATTAACATTGGCTGATCTATGTTTTTTTAAGATAGAGAGCTATAGAGTTCAATTTCAGAGTAAATAAACATACATAAATCATAATCTTCTTTTTATTTTGCATTGCTAAGATAGACTTTTATTGTTATTGAGTTTTGTATGTTTGTCATTATAGGATGCATAAATATTTAAAAATAACTCTTAAATATAAAGGATCAAATCCAAATATCTATAGTTTAATCACTGAAGTTACTTGGAAGAAACATAAGATGAAATTATTATTCCAGAAGCACATGTTCTGGTGGTCAATAATCCACAAACTCAAAAATCTTTTTTGCTTCAGCGAAGTTTTCTCGATAGTTAATATCGCGTTCTTTTGATTCAACCAATATTTTATAAGGGTAAAGATAAGAATTCGCGCATTCTTCCTTAATGCATCTTGATTTTTAGTCCCTCCACCGATTTCAAAAGTTGTTGTTAGAACGATAGTGTTATGGTTGATTTTTGATTAGTTATATGAAGTGTATATAACCTCATTGCAAAGTGTTACAGATATAGACGAAGCATATCTAGCGGCCGAAATGTTATCAGTATGGTATTGCTTCGCTTTCTTATATTCTTTCAGTAGGAAATAACCAACTACGGAATGAACGTCCTCGTTGTGCACTTGAGCAAGGTTGCTATGGCTTGGACCTAGTAAGTTTTCATGTTTTTTTAGGTTTTGATCATTTTTTTAGGATTTTCATTGATAAAATTTGTTTCTTTTTCGCGTGTTCATCATTTTGTTAAAACATGGATGTTTGAGAGGAGAGGAGAGGAGGCTCATTTTTTTAGAAGTTGTGTCCAATGAAAGAAATGAAGAAAAATGAGGTTTGCAGTCTAATGATTTCTTCCACAGCGAGGATATCTGTGGAAATAAATGGGAGAATCTATAGTTTAATTTATGATGTTTCTTCTATGAGATTGGAATTTTGAAAAATATTGTAATTCAGATTTCAAATACAAGAACCAGTAGTTTTTAAAAATGAGTTTCTAAACATAAATGAGACATTTTCTCTCTAGACAACCAATTGATGTTCTTGTTATAGATGTTTAATAGTTTAATGGACGTATCATTGAATTATTTGGATTTGTATATATATATATATATATATATATATATATATATATATATATATATATATATATATATATATATTAACAGAAGTTATTATTTTTCGATATCGAAAAATTAAGAATTTAGTTGGAGCTTGTGATCTTTTTTACTTTTTAGCTTTCAAATAATTTATAATAGAAGATGTAATTAATTTGATTTTTGATTGGTTTATGTATAAGATTTTTTTAATTATATAAACATTGATAATTTTTATACTTCTTTTCTTATTTTATGGTATCTCACTCAAACTTATAGGGTAATCTGTTCGATTTCAAAATACAAATCTAATGTTTTTATTTTATTTTAAATTTAAACATAAATAATGTATTATATCGAAGCCATTTTTTTTGTTAACCTATGACGCGTGATTTTATATGGTTTAAATTGGTTCGGAGGGTATTTAGGTGATTTAATGGTTGAGTAATAAGTGTAAGATAGAAAATAGAGAGATGTAGCATCTATATTTAATGGGTCAAGCTATATATACCAAATTCAGGTTTAAGTATACCCAATTTTGAGTATACCCAAAGGTGATCTAAGTATACCCATTTTTTTTCCAAAATACCCTTTTGTGGGTATATAAGCCATTTTTTTACTAACTTCATCCACACCATTTTAACCTGCATTTTCTCTCACTTCACTCACATCTCTCACTTCTCTCTAAAATCTCACTCAAACACTATCACTTCTCTCTCAAATTTTCCGGCGAGCCACCACCACCACCACCACTCCTCCTCCTCCTCCTCCTCCTCCTCCTTCATCATGGTCAAGAACAAAAACCCTCCGCCGCCACCTACGTAAGTTCCTAAACTAAATTTTTTTCTTAATTTTGTTAGATTTAGGTATGAATTTTAGATTTGCGTTAGATTTAGGGTTGAATTTAGGGTTTAGGTTAGAACTAAGGAGACAATTTTAGAAAAAAATGTAGGATTTAGGGGCCATTTTCCAGCCAACTTACCGGCTGGAAAATGGCCGGCGAGGTGCACCGGTGGTGCGCCTTGGGCAACACCATCGGTGCGTGTAGGTGTGCCGCTCGGTGCACCTGCTGTGTACCGAGCGGCACAGGCACCTGTGTCGCTCGGCACACAGTGCCCGTGCCGCTCGGTTCGCCTTGTTGCGTACCTATGGTGCGCTGATTGTTTTTAAAAAAATACCCAAATTGTGTTTCAAAGGTTTTAGTTTTGTATTTTTTTAAAAAAACTTCAAATTTATAAGAAATTACTTTATAAAGTTAGCGGATTTTTTCTGGTCTTTTTCGGTCTTTTTCTGCAACCCTTGGAGTATATTTCCCCCCCCCCCCCTCTCACACTGGAAATAAACTCTCGGATTTTTTCTGGTGCTTACTTTGTCACGCCGACTTATGTTGATAACCATACCATAGAGTTTTTCTATCTTCGTAACCCATTTCACCAACGCGTCGTGTGTGTAGAACTCGGTAGTGAAGAACAAATGACTGTAAGCAGTAGCGGAAGGTGCCTCAGTCCCACTTGCGACATCCGTCCCCTGTTACACAACAAAAAACCACAATAAACATTCAGGTATAGTTAAAAACATAAAAAAACCTTGATTTTTTTCGAAAAACATGCGCGAATCCAAGTTTCTGAGGCCTAAAACCGGTGGTTCCAGGCCTCAGAACCGGCCGGACACGACCATAAGCACCACCGGTGCTGAGGCCATGAACCGGTGGTTCTAGGGCCTCAGAACCGACCGGACTGAGGCCCCTGCACCACCGGTTCATGGCCTCAGCACAGTGGTGCTAAGGCTATGGGACCGACCGGCTGGTGGCCCTACGCACCACCGGTTCCATGGCCTGGAACCGATGGTGCATGGGCCATCGGTGTGGTTTTTACCTTCTCCGGCGATGGTGGTGGCTGCTCCGGCGAAAGTGGCTGCTTCTACGGCGACTCCAACTCTTTTTCCGGCAAAATTTCATCATCCCTTTTCTCCGGCGACATCAACTCCTCCACGCTGATCCCTAGTTCTGCTTCGGTCATGATCGATTTTGTGTTTTAGGTTGAATGTTCTTGATTTTGTTATGAAGTTTAGAATTTGGTTTCAAAATTTTTAAGAAAACTATACTATTTGGATACTAAATTCAGCAAAGAAGAATGTTTGTTTGGGTATAGATAGCGAAATAGGACTTTTGGTGAATTGGGTATACTCAGGATACACTTAGTAGTTTTTTTTACTTAATGGCAGTTTGGATATTAATTTTATGATGGAGGGTAAAAATGTCAAAAAAAAGTCAAACGAAAGTCAAATATTGATTTTGGGTATACTTAAACCTGAATTGGGTATATATAGCCATAGCCATATATATATATATATATATATATATCATATTTTTAGTTTTTTAGTTTTTTTGTCTAGTCATTTGCAAGTCTTGCTATTATGACTTAATTTGTTTTTGAACTTATTTATAACAAAGTAGTCTTAAATAGACTATCTGAAGCTTCATACGAAGTCTAGAAAGATGAATATAATTTCCTATTTAAAATAAAAATACTTTTTTCACGATATTTGACCATATCGAGTTAAAAATGACTATAGATGAAATTGTTATCATTGCTAAAACTTGTTTGTTGCTACAAAAAATTACATGGAGGCCATATTACCAAGTCGCGTAAATATTGGAGATTTTAATGGACTAGTACCATATTAATGTAAAAAAGAGTTCATCAAAGAAACAAACTTCTTCCATAAAAAATAAAGGCTCGTCTAAAACAATCAAAGAAACACCTTAGAAAAAAGAAAAATCTTTGAAACTTATAAGAATGCTAAAGAAACCAATCGTGTTTCTTCTCATACAACACCTCTATCTTACCTTCACAAACTCTATTTCCAAGGGATTATGCTTGACCGTCTTTATACATAAATTATAAATTCATTCTTAAAAAATATCTTGCATTATGTCCAAATGGCTTGTACACTTCTCATGAGACTACCTTACAAATTTTAAAACGTCAAACCGATATCTCTATTGAAGTACGTTTATTCTCTTATATAACATATATTAATTATTCTATAATTTTATTTGTATAATTCATGATAGGGTTTGGCGCCCGAAGGCCCGCACGAGTTTGCTTTTGGTCCACTTCCAAAAGGCCTCATACTAGTTGAGATATGTTCTTACTTATATATGGAGGTGGAATATGCTTACCGCATATTATCAACAAGTGGTATCAGAGTCGGACCCTAACAGAACACGATGGTGGTGAAATTCTCGGCAGTCAAACATGAAGAACCAACAGCCATGCTCAAGGTGAATGATCTGCTCTATACATCCTAGTTCAGAGTTCCCGTGACTCCTTGAATCAAGATGAGGCGGACTTGAATGGAGTGGCGCTAATGAACAGGCGGTGGGATGAATGGTAAGACCTAGTTCTGATCCTAGCTAAGGAATAGGAAAGATGGTTGAGTGAGCAAATAGATCCGCTGTAAAAGCTCTAGATGTTAGGTAGCCCCGGCCTGATTAGAGTGAGCGGATGAAAGTCAATTGAGAAGAGACTAAAGTGGTACTTTGTTTCAGAGGAGGATTTGTTAAGGTGGCGACCAAAGTTCCACATGCCAAATCAGTTAAACATGGGAAGTATCAGTGGTATATTAGTAAGAACATATCTTAACTAGTATGAGCCCTTTGAAAGAGGACCAAAAACAAAGACGTGATGGCTTTCAGGTGCCAAAACGGACAATATCATACTAGTGTGGAGATCGATTGTTCTTAATTATATACGGAGACAGAATATGCGGTACCAATATTTCCAACAACTATAATTTTGTTTTCTTTTCTAGTAAAAATATATATGTACTGCTGACAACGAACATATGTTTTCTCAACCAATTCTACCTTTATTTTTTGATGACGAATTTAACTCTCTTAAGTGAGAGTTTAATAACTTAAAAATAAATACAATCTTTAATATTGAAACATCCATCAGTCACGTTCACACCCATCAACACTAAGCTTTTTTCTAAACAAATACAATAGTTAATATTGATCATAAAATAACAAGTGATCGAGAGATAATAGAAATCGTTGGAGACTTTGTGCATCGATGGCACTTGGGATAATAGACGACATCTGGTCAACTCGACAAATTTAAGAATATCTCTTACAGTATTTAAGGTGGTCAATTTAGCACATTCACTTAGTATAAGGTCCTTTAAGAAAACAATTGCTTGATGATGGTTTTAAACCACTCATTGGTCACAATATGACCTAAAAAACACGAATGGTTTAAGAAAAATATCTACCAAAAGTTGGATCGTTGTCATTAAACACGTTAAAATATTTTATAAAATTAATGGAATAGCCAAAAATATAGCACGAGGACTATTTCATTAACAAAATAACCATAAAAAACACACATTTCATTTTGTAGGTTAAATCAGTTAAACTATTCACAAATTATTAACAACTTTAATAATACATTAAAGTTAAAAACATTCAAATAAATAAATAAATAAAAATATCACAAACCACAAATTTTTTCAATAACCATAAAAGTTATGCGAATTTAGTGAATTTCAGTGATCAAAGGTTCATCCGAAATATGTATCCTATTCTGAGCCTTCCGACCTTAAAAATGCTATTTCCATTTTATTTTCATTTGAATCTCAAACCTAACAACCAAGTTTCTACAAATGTAATATATTCCTTTTTTGAATTGAGTTACCAAGAGTTATAAAAAAGCAAATGGCAAATAACATGTTTCATGCGTAAATAAGAAACCTAATATTTTTTAAATTTATATTATTTTGGTTTGCGTTTTTCATTTTCAAACGTAACGATAAGACAAATTTCTTACCATCCTAAACCGTCTATACTTAATACTACACTCCTAGTCTCCAATTTCAGATTCTTCGGCAATCTTGATTTATAGTTTTTAATGTGAGTTACTACTACGATTATGATGACTAATAAGACCACTATAAGACATATTCGGAACTTGTTTCCATAAATATATGGTTAAACATTTTGGTAGGAAGTGGTTGTTGCTCGGGCTGTTCTTGGTCGAACAACTTGGTAGAGAGACCAAATAGTAATTTTTTTTGTGGGTAGACAAACTGAAAATTTGAGTTGAAATATTCTTATTGAGTTTGAAGGAGAGATGCAGATGGTATCTGGTTTTTATTTTGGTATATAGATACAGAGTAATGAAGAAAAAAAATACAAAAGAGAAAAATGAATAGTTATAGATAAAAAGAGATATTGAAAGAGAGAAAAGTGTTTTTTCAAAAGAATATTTTGGCTACGGGTTTAAGTATATATTTGAACCGTTTCTTAATAGTTACTATGGTATCCACTATCTAGCCGCATCCCTCATACATTCTAAGTACCACCTTTTGCCGTAATTATATTTATGCTAAAAATTATAATATTATAGTATTTTATATATATATATATATATATATATATATATATATATATATATATAAATAAAAAGACAATTGAATCTAAGACATAAAATTATCATCTCAATTAATTGGATGTAAAATTTTCCTTTTTAATATATGAACCTGATTATATTGCCGTGGAATTCAAATCATATCCATCTATTTGGATTTATATTGTTTGGTATTTTGAATTCATGTCATATGAGTTACATTCAACATTATTCAACATAACTGTCGTATTTCAGTTTTATTTTACTACAAACACGATTAAAATTCATCTAAAATCGGTTGAATAAGTAGAATCAAATTTTAATAAAACTTTTAATATTATAAACAGATTTTATATATTTTCATATTAAATATATCATAATATTATATATATATATATATATATATATATATATATATATATATATATATATATATATATATATATAAATAAAATGACACATAGTTTCATATAAATCATGTTTTGAGAAATAAAAATGAATTATATTGTTTTAAATAATTATGAAAATTAAACTTCTCCTAAAGACTTGATCTAAATATCAAAACTTTTAATTTTAATTATTACATCTAATTTTCAACCAAATATTATATTATTGATAAAAAAATCAATTTTTTATGAAATAAATAATAATTAAGATAGAAAATAAAGAATATATTTGTTTTTGGATAATTATTGATATTTTATTCTAAATTTTAAATATCTATTTTTTAATTATAAATAATATTATCTATAATAACTATATTTGGACATTCAATTTTCACGATAATAAAACTTAAAATCAATTTGTATCACCATTTACAAAAATATATCAGAATTTATGATAATAAATAGTTTGGTTTTACACAACACTACCAGGGTATGTCAATACACTACTGATGCCAATCCATATTTATTGAGTATCCCATATTTATTGACTATCTTTGAGTCTACCCTTGTAATATATGCTTTTTTATTATCAGTGTTAGTTTTTAAACACATCCACCCAAAAAAATAAAACTAAATCTTGTAAAATAAAATCGAAATGAGACGAAATCAATCATGCGAGCCCGTGAATAAAAAACATGCAAGATCATATATAAAAAACATGTTTTTTATGCATGGTCTCACATGTTTGGTTATGTTTGGTCTTGCATATTACTAAAAAAATCAATTTTTTTCTAGTATATATTATTAATAAATCTAATTTTGTTTTGTCTTATAAAAACAAAACCAATGATACTTTCTATAGTTTGAAAGGTACAAAATTCTAAAAACAATTAAATTAAAAAGAAAAAGGAAAAGGTTATTTGAGGTTTTTCACCGTGATTTAGGTATCTATTGGCAGTTTACCATTTCTTCTATTAAATAATAATAAAATACATAAGTAAATCACCCTAAAATTAAATATTAGATAGAATTATAAATTACCATTTAGTAAATTTACTCTAATAATTGGTATCTATCTTAAATTTAGGCACCAACTAATTTAATTTGATAAATAATAGTAATTGACTTCTAATTTATAATTACTCTCTAATTTCATCAATAAATATTTTGAAAACTTAAAAATTTAAAATTTGGATACTCTTCGATTTATATACATGGTCGATGTTACCTGAAGGGAAAACCTCTCGGTTAGATTCATAGTAGATGGTCCATTTTGGAGTCTTTTAAATATAACCAGAGTTTTTCAACGATTAAATCAAATTCTAATTATATGGTTAAAGTTTTTTCATTCTAAATTTACTAAAATTTCATGATTTACTTAAATTGTAAAGAAATCATGGTAGAAAAAAACCTTGTGATTTTCAAAAAGTATTCATAACATTGGAGGTAAGATTTCCATATAAAAAACTATGCCATGTGAATTCAAATGTACTATAGTTTTAAATTTGTTGATTTTATACTATTAAATTTATTTTCATATTTATTATATATTAGGACATTAATCTCATATATTCACCATAGATGTTAATTTAACATAATTTATTTCAAATCTATCTTGAGTGTTAAGTTATATTTAATTTTAATTATGTAGTTAAATGTTTTCTAAACCATAATCTATCTTCATATATTTCTTATTTCATTCACTAATTTGTAATCAAGGCTTTACATTATTTTTGTTATTCCTCTTCGCGCGTCAACACACTTATTTTGATCTCTTTACTCGATTTATTAGTCAAATCTATTAATAACAGACTTAGAGAGAATACAACTCTGAAGAAATTATCTAGGGATGACCATTAACACAGATTGAATCAAAATAAGTCTACCACCGAATGATAAAATATTGTTGTCCCATTCTTGAATTTTCATTCTTATCATATTCACCAGTTGATCATAGTTGGTTGCTGAATTGTTGGTGTAGACATGTATACTAAGGTATGCAATATGAAATTTTCCTTGATGAAATCCAGTGAGCCTTTCCATTATACTAACTCTAGTAATAAATAGTTTGGTAGGAGTAATGAAGAGGTATTTATCCTTATTTATCAGTTGTCCATAAAAAGTTTCATATTGGTTTAGGAATTTGAAGATCTTGCTAATGTTATTGGAAGAACCGTTAGTGAAGATAAACAGATCATCATCGTAAACCGAACAGTGTATGATAACTGAAATTCCTGTATAATATTGAAGGATTTTATGAATTCCATATAGGAGTTTGAGACCTCTAATAAGTATTATTCTGCCAAGATGAAAAAACTAGGTGATATGGGGTCTCTTTGCCTCACACCATTAATTGATTTAAAGTATCCATGTTATAAACCATTAACAATAATAGAATATCTAACAGAACTTATACATGTCTTGATTAACTCAATCCATCTTCGATCAAACCCAAATGCCTCCAGAGTAATAAAGATAAAGTTGAAACTAATTCTCTCAAATGTCTTGCTCATATAAATTTTTATCATGATATTTCCTCCTTTGGTCTTTTTGTTAATGTAATAGAACATTTCTTAGGTAATAAGTATATTATCGTTTATATTTCTACCTTTAACAAAGCCACTTTGTTCAGTTGGGATGATTTTAGGTAGTAATGTTGCAAGTCTATCATTTAGAACTTTTATAAATAATATAGTTAAAGACAGTACACAAACTGATAGGTCTGTAATCGTATTGGCTCCATGCAAGAAATATGTCATCACCCTATAATATAATATATATGAATTTACTCCCACTAAACTTGTGATACACAAAATTCTTAACTAAGTTGAATTCAAATTCAAAACAGACTATCACCTCAAGGATGTTTTGGTACCACTGATGAGAAGCCTGTTTGAGTTACCTATTACAAAGTGTTTCAATTGCACCATATAGATCGATTCATCAATATTACCAATGGGAAATAAGGTATTAATATTCATTTGATAAAAGTTTTAAACTAATGTCATGATTTCTATAAAACAATCATTCTTTTATACGAGATATAAAATCAATCCATTCACGTTGAGTATAACATTTTGGTACAAGGTGCGCTTTATTTCTTTTCACATTACCTAGGTAATTGCGTTGGTTTTGTAAATACACTTACAACCAATTGCATTTTTATCTTCAGGTAATGAGATATGTTCTCATACTACATTGTTATGCAGTGATTTATAATATTCCTTCATAGCGTTGATCCACTACCGAGAATTAACTATTTGTATGATGAGGGACCATCTACAGTTCCAACACATGACTCATTATTTTCCTGAAGATAAACTATAAATTATGAACCTATATCATTCTTCTTTTTTCTCGTAGTCCTTCGTAAGGGAACTATGTACTCTAGTCGCAATTCTTAAGGAGGTAGAGTTTTATCTTCACGAATGATATCATTTTGATCTTCTTGTGGAAGATTAAATTGAGTTTCTCTTGTTCTAACTAGACCACATATGTATCATGGTTAAAATCCTCAAGTGGAATATTAATGTTATTCTTAGCATTACCTTGTTTCAATAGAATCAAAATGATTAGCATAAAATCCGAATATTATGATACATGAATATCTTCGTTAAAACCTTCATGAATCTCTACAAATTCTTCTTCAAACTTAACATCTTCTCCCTTATTCTCCCCCCAAACCCAACATCTTCGAGAAAATTTATTGTTCTTGTTTCAAATATAGTATCAGTGAAAGGATCATAAAACTTAAGCCACTTAGAGTGTTCTATATAAACTAAGAAGAAACAGTTGAATTGTTTGCGTTCGGTTTTTTTCCATGATGTTTGTAAGCCGTTGCCTCAGTTGGACATCCCCATATATGGAAATTCTTTAAATTGGGCATACACTTATTACAAAGCTCATATAGGGATCTAATAGTAGGCTTGGTGGGTACTCTGTTCAGTATATAAGCGACACATATGCTGGCTTCCCCTATATAGGTAGTGGTAGAGATAAGTGACTTATCATATTTCTAACCATATATTTTAGTATACGGTCCTATATCTCAGATACACCATTCACGTGGGGTGAACTCGACATTGTATATTGCGGGACTATGACACACTTCTCTAAGTATTATGCAATGGGTCCTTAACGTTTTTCACCCGATTCGTCATATCTACCATGACCATCACAGTTAAATCTAACGCTTTTAAGACTCTTACCGAGTGGTTTTTCAACATCGTTCCTGAAAGCTTTAAACTTTTCGAGAGACTCAAACTTTTCATGAAAGCGATAGAGGTATAATGAGAGAAGTCATCGATAAATGATATGAAGTACCAATTTCCCTTCCATGACTCTTGTGGAAACGATTCAAAGATATCGGTATATATCAATTCTAAGACTCCAGTTGCTCTATATACTCCCACCCTTTTGGTTTTTGGTTTGTTTACCTTTGATACATTCGATATATGTACCAAAATCAAAGTAATTTAAGGACCCTAACAAACCTTCAACTACAAGTTTAACCTAACTAACTTTGTATATATGACATAACCGTTTGTGCTATAGTTTCGAGGATTTTTCAAACTTAGTAATTTTATTGGGTATAAATTGTGCATTTATAGAAATATTACAATTATTATTAGTACTTAACATATAAAAATTATTTTCATTTATCAAAATTCCATTCCCAACAATCACATTATTTAAAAAGAGATTAAAATTTACGTTTCCTATAAAAGAAAAATATTCATAAAAGTCTAAAACTGGAAAGGAAACTCTATCATAAAGATGAATCTTTCATCCTCATCTAGCATCCATCTCTTTGATGTATCCTACAAAGAAATACATACATGAGTTGTTGTTGCTGAATCAACCCATAAAGTATTTCTTTTTATAAAAACAATATTACTTTCGGAAAAAACCAAAGTTGTAAGAGTACCTTATCTAAACCTGTAAGTTCGCCGCTTCTCGTAATCCTTCTTCAGATTTCCTTTTTACTTGTATAAAAAGCAACGAACAATGCTCGATTTCTCAGGGTTTTTCTTCTTTAACAGGCCTTGAACCGAACTTTTTCCATCCGCCTTCCGCTTAGGCTTCATGCCTTTCGAAGTTTATATCACATTCAACTAAGGTATTTTCACTCTTCCTCCTGTGTAGAGTGGAAAATCAACTCATTGTTATTTCACTTTTCCCGCATACAATTATAGGTGGGCAGTAAATACGTAAACCTATCCGGTAATGACTAAATGTGAACCCTACTATACATTATTCTAGAATGTCTATCCCGATTTCCTTTAACTTTTGGCCAATCATAGACATTTCAAAACGTGCTAACAAATTTTCCCTTTACTATCTTACATTTTGGTAGAGAGCTCGATTATAAAGCGTTGCATCTCTACCTTTTTGTTCTTAACAAAGGATCTCTCGACATGGTTGAGAAAATGTTTGATTTAGGTATCAAATTTTCGGACAACACGACGAAGTGCTACTGTGATTCCCTCTAACATGGGACTGATGAATAACTTATCTAACTTTTCCTATTTTTCATATTCCTTAGTTTCCTTCGATGTACTTTCCGGACTAAGGGTAGATAGTCATATTCATGCACAGATAAATACAACATCGTATCTTCTTTTTATAAATCAAAATCCATACAATTTAGTATGGTTGTCGATTCTCCAATAGATTGTAACCTAGTGCACTAGAAAAACAAAATAACACACAACAAATTTAGATATATTACATATAACAACCAACATGCAACGAACATGGTATATACATGTAAAACATAAATTAATATGATAATAAATATCATAAGTTAAATCATACTAACATAAATTTTATAAGTTTGAGAAAAAATACCATAATTATTATTTTAATTTCCTAAGTACCAGTGAAACCCTTAGGAATGATGATTTCACTTACTTAAATTAAAACAAACCTAATTTAATTTTTGTAAGTACGAGTGAAACCTTTTGGAGGACCGGTTTCATCTACTTAGAATTAAATACACCAAAATGACCATTATTAGTGATTCCTTCCACTTTATGATTAATTTGAATCGAAACACTAACCTTTCAGTGATTTTTAATATCTAAATTTAAATTAACACAAAAAAAATTCGAAACCTAGAGTCTCCAAAGAGATTAATTTAACTCTACAAATGACTGATTAAATTAATTTAAAGATTCACCTATCAATATTTGAGACCTTAGTCATGCATATCCATTTAACATTCAAACATATAAAAATTCATTTCACAGTCATACATATAAAACTTCAACATGCCCAAACATGCACATATGTGAAACAAATGAAGGAAAATAATTTTAAATTAATTAACAATTGATTTTCGAAAAATGATTGCTTGAGTTTTTTTTCTATAAGTAATCGTCCTACTAGTGTTTTCCCAGCTGACGGCCCCTAATTGTTGTTATCACAACATAACTGGGTTTGCAAAATCACTTCGCAGGTCACAGTGTCCATTCGCAATGTCAGTTGTTCGCTGGCCAAATGAAACATCACTTGACAACCTTCGATCAACGTGATATCAGGGGCTAAGCTGTCGATGAGTAGATGCCCCAATAATTTACGGTTGGTTTGATGATAATTTTGGGGAAAACTTTCAGCTTTTTGTATGATTCGTAGATGGAGAGCCTAACCAGCTCAATCAAACAATTAATCTAATGACATAGATTATTAACAGTAAGAAACCATACATAATTCAAGAGATTCATAGTCGATTATTCTGCGAATCATAAGAGGGTATTTGTAAGGATCTGATACCAATTGATGAAACTGGACGAATCGCTTCATATCAATTCATCAAACTGTATAAATATTTATATAACTCTCTTATTGATTCACATACTGATTAAACGAAAAGTAACATTTACGAGTTTACTTATTATTGTTCTCCATTGCCATGTCTTCAGAATACTATAACTATTCAGATCACCTTCAAAAATTCAGTGTGAAAAACTTGCAAAGAATGGTTGAAGAGATTCCAACCAACAAGACGACGATTCTGATGTGTTTAGGTTTTGGATTTTATTAAAGGAATATAAAACACTAAGTCTGAATTATATAGATGATTACAACTTGAAACCCGAAATTGTAAAAGCCCATTAACTTTTAGTGTCTTGTGATAAGGGACTACAACCAAGTAAATTGATAAAATCAGTTTATTGCGTAAGTTATCAGTTCACGCTTAAGTATTGAGATTTGAACCCTAATCCTTCACAATGGTCAAATTCAATCCGGTTACCACACTTAGATCTATATAGCACATTTTCACCTATTATTAAAATACCTTAAGACAATGACAAGATATTGTCACGGTCCGACTTTCCCAATAGACAAGTTATCACCTACCTCTCCACGCAGATCATGATGTGCTCCTACGACCTGCCGATACTAATGGACGTCTTCATATGCATGTACTTATAGTCGATCCATCATTTCTAACCTCTATACTATTTGTATGTCATATGGAAAAAGCTGGCTTGCGCCGTAAAGCGTGCTCGACATAAACGCCTTCCAGATAGAATAGCTAAGCCCGTGACAAGTGATAACATATCGATCCATAAATACACCAAATACAATAAATATACCAAACGCCTCACAGGCATGCTCGCGACCAAATGTCATAAGTTCGAATATCTCTACAAAAGCTTTCTTGGCTGAGCCTGTCACCTTGTGTGGTTTACCTTCTAACATTGGCCTGCAGACTATTGCGTAAGATTGAGGGTTTACCCTGTGCGTACTCATTGAGTAGCGGTTGCGGGTTCCATAAAAAAACAATAAATAGACCTAACATAGTACTATTATTTTATTCAAAATAAATAACACATGTAATATCCTATTTTAATTTAATATAATATTCTTTAAACGACTATTAAAATACCATAAGATTTTACACTTATCGTATGAAATAGTTTATGCTAGCTGTATGAATTGTGTGTACCGCCATTTGGGCTGTAGTGAGTTGAAAATCAAAAAATATATAGCATTAAATTTAAAATTTAATAGTATAAATTTGTTTAAATGAAAATAGATAAAATTTACTTTCCACAATTTGCTTTGACCTATACTAAACGGAATATCTTAAAAACAATTATGAGATGACAATTTCATTCCATCCTCATTTTATTAAATATATCTATTCGAAAAACAAAATTATGTGACTCAGTGAAAGAAAAAATAGCTCTCCAACATCGTTGTATAAATTTTTCAATAATTATGTCACTCAAACCTTTTTTTTCTCCAAACTTGTGTGACTCCGTGAAAGAGAAAAGAAACAGCACGATTGTAGGCCTGGGCCGAAACAAGTGGTCTTCTCCAATATCTTTAGATAGAATTTTAGGTTGAATTCGAATGCGAAAGTTAACAATTTATGTCTTCTCAAACCAAAGCTGGTCATATGGACTACTTTATTGATAAATGGTGTTCTCATCAACCATTTATCAATATTGCTAATATTGAAAACAGGTCTAATTTTGAAAGGGCCAGAGTCAATGAATTTTAGGAAAATGGGCAGTGAAATCTGCCCAGAATTGAGAATGTTTTGAATTCATCAAATATTCAAAACATTCTCAAAATCTCTCTTTCTGAGAACTCTGAGGATACTACTATATGGATATGAGTTGTGATGGGTTGTTTAATTGTAAATCTACTTGGAATGCAATTAGAATGAAAGGTAATAATTATAACCTCTACAAAAATACCTGGAGTTACTCTTCAAAAATGCTCTTTTCACCTCTGAAGAGTAATCCAAACTCTCCAATGCAAAAGAGGAAGTTTCAGTTAGCTTCTCGTTGTCAGCACTGTGAAAACACTGAAGACATGTTTTTGTTAACTCCCAAAAATCTTGGGAAACATGGTCTTTCTTTGCTGATCTTTTCAGCATTTATATTTCTGGAATCATGACCCTAACACACTTAATAAGGTTATGGTATTGGTCTTCTAATAAAGTGGTTTGTATCTGGTTTATTCTGCCACCCATAATAGCTTGGGTCATCTGACATTCTAAAAAAACACGATTGTAAAGAGCTCAGCTCCAGTGACATGATTAACTATGTCACTCAAATTCTGACTAGCATTGACAGAGGTAATTTACTGAAGAGAAAGCTCTAGGGAGCAGATGCTAAGAATGGCCCTGTCATTAGATGTATTAATCATCTAATCAAACCAATGGTCCTGATTGCTCTTAAATTGAAGAATCCTAAGCTTGAGAGATTCAAGCTAAATACTGATGGTACCTGCAACCAATCAGAGGAGTCTAGTAGTGGAGGAGTTGTAAGGAGTTGTAAGAGATAGTGAAAGTAACATAATTTTCGAGTATGAGCGTCTCTATGGCAAAGCTGTTCATATAGTAGCAGAGTGTAGAGCGATGTTCGATGGCCTTACTCTCTGCCGTTCAAGAGGGATCAATAATTTGGACATAAAAATAGTTTCTCTCATCTTAGCATACATGTTTCTACATGGAAAATCTCCATGGTTCCTCACCTCTATTGTTAATTGCTTTTGTAAGCTGCTCTCATCAAATATGAACCTTACTTATATTTTTCGAGAGCAGAACGAAGCAGCAAACTGGACTGTTAAAGCTACACTTAAAGTTAAGCATCCTATGGACTTTAATGAGTTTCAAACCCCTTTGAAGCTCAAAGCTATAACTTTTCTTGAAGGATTGGGGATTGGGTATCTAAGGATAGATCCCGACCAATAATAATTTTCGAAGAAAATGAGTTCTTACCTTAAGTCTCCTTTTTCTTCTTTTTCTTAGTTCTTCTAATTTCTTCGAACTGGTAGCATGTTTTCAATTTTCTCGATCTAAAAGGAAGCTTGGCTGTTGAAGGCTTTTGTATTTACCGCGTTGAAGATAATGGTTTTATGGGTTGTCTAAATTGTTGTGAACATGGTTTGAGGGTCGGATTGAAGAAGAGGGGTTCAGAATTTCAATTAAGGTTTTCTGTGTGGATTGGTCTCTGAAAAGGTGGTTTTGAAAACTGAGGTATCGATAAGGTTCTTTATTTGATTTGGGAGAAAACGATTTGAGGTGAAAGAGTGTATAGTTATCTGATTTCTTTTATCAAATTGGGATAAATGGGGTGCATATGACTTTCTGATGGTCCGTGTGAGTCCCATTTGTAACTGTTAATTCATAAAATTAAAAAAGAAAAATAAATTACCGTTGACACAAACGAATGTTATCCACTCTTTAGATAAGATAGAAAAACACAGAAACAAAATATTTTACTAAATAAATCACCCTATTATTTGTACAACAAAAACAATTTCATAAGACTAGAAATATCGACATAATATAAAAACAACTCATTAAGTAACAAGTTTTCCATAAAAACAATGCCTATGTAGTCTCGACAAGATTAAAAGTGACGAAAAAGTTGATCCAAAATAGGCCTCTAAATCAGAGGATGCGAGACATCTCAAAAATGTAAAAACAATTCATCCAAATTACATTACTATATCGAGATAATGTAATATAGATGTAAAAAAGGTTTTCCAAAAGATGCTATCATGGCTAAGAAAAAAAAGTCATCAAAAGAACGCAATTATAGTTAAGACGATGCGAAATCTTTCTAACAATGTAAAAAAGTCTTGAAAGGAAATATAATGAGGATCCCTCATATGATCCCAAATCAAATTCAGCTCAGAACGCATTTTTCAATTAATGAGGATAACAACTGCCCCGGTGTCACGATCGAACTTTCATCCTCGAGGTTCATCCGAGGACTAGACACCATTTCCTACAAAGAACCAAATATTGAGACAGGAAAGAGCTGTACTGATTAGGATGTTTTCCCGACAAAGGATAACGAAAAATTAATTTTCAAAATGAAGCCTTGAATCACCATTACTCCCCACAACTATCAGGATTTAAAGGAATTTGTTTTGTATGCAAAAGCTTTACATGTTCTACGAAGTAAATATAATAATACCTGGTACTCTGTGTTTATGCCATGACTCTCAGCTTCGACCTTCTCGGCCAACTTGCTTGCATATTTGTCTAATAACTCAAATCTCCAAACCTACGCATGTAATACAGAAGATATAACATGTAACGTTTTTAACGCTTTTTAGGTACCATTATGAGCAAAAATGTTTTCGGCTGAGTCTACTTATTTTTCCTATTCCTTTATTTAAAGTTAACTTTTCGGCTTATAGAGTAGGCACCAAACAACCCCTTAATATACATAAAATAAGATAACATATTGTGCTTCTGACATTAAATTTATGACTTTTTAATACCTCTTAAGCTCTGTTGGGAACTCCGAACATAGAACGGACAAACATATATCTACTTTCTGTGCCAAATAATTTGTAAGAAAAAAAAGATGTAGAAAAAAGTTTTAAGGGTCAACTTGTAAACATAAATTCTCTCAGTTGCGATTTCTATATACGAAGAACTGCAAGATTTCAGTAATTTTCTTATCTGATTTCACTTCCTACTTGAAATTCCAAGATCCAAACACAATCATTCCATGACGTGATTCTATCTTGAGCTTCATTATTAGTTAGCAGCCATACCTGATTCAACTTAACAATTGTGCTAGGATGCAGGTAGTCGCTAGCTCTTTCTCTCTCGATCTTCAAGTGCATATAAGCCTGAATAGGCAGATAGGTAACAAGAAACAATAAGATAACCCAAGTGTATTCATATCAGCACTGAGGAGCCAACTCAGCATAGTAAGCATAGAAATCATACGAAAGGAACCCTCAGGTTTTTAGTAATAAAAATCTTTAATACAACATACATTTGTTATATATTCCGGTGCAGAAAACTCCATAAGCCACCGCGGAGCCAATCCAGCATAGTAAGCTGATAAATCTGACAGAAATGAGCTCTCCAGTTTTGTGTAATAACTATCTTCACTAGATATATCAAACTCAACCGCAGCAATCACTTTGAACACACTCTTCAGTAGCTCCGTATCAATTGAAATTCCGTCGCGTTGTTTTCTGATCTGCATGCACAATGAAGATAAACCTTGTTCCCTTGTCGTTGTCGAGTGTAACTAAATCTTTAAAAAATTGAATGGGAAGGTTTTGTGGATACACGAAAGAAGAAGAATCAAATAGTAATATGAGAAAAGCTATTCTAATTCTGAAGTCAGCCAAACTTTTTTTTTACTAGATTTTTTCTTTGTGTTTTATATAAAAATAGTTTGCGACTCTTCCCTTCGTGTATTCTAAAATGCAAACAGACCCAAAACATAATAAGTCACACACCAGTGCTATCACAGCTTCCCCAAGTACATTGAATAACCTCCCAAGAACCTGGATAAAATAAACGAAAAATAAGATCAAGAGTACTACCCGGATCAAAACCATGTTACACCTAAAATCGCAACCTACCAAATCACGGAAGCAGTTAGCAGCAACATTTTCGAGGGAATACAGATGAGGATTCCAAGGAATAAAGTAACGCTTGAGGTAATGAAACATCTTACAGAGCATTGTCCCCATTGTCTTGTAATTAGACCACATCATGTTGAATTCTCGGAGAAAATCGACATCCTTCTTATTCACCAATGATGGTAACACCTGAGAGACATTTTTTTTTTTTTTTATATCAATGACAATGACAAAGACAAAGACAAAGACAACTACTTACATGTATGAATGTCTAAACTACATTTATCAACTTAAATTCGGACATCTCACCGCCAACTCTATGCTCTCTTCCAAACTAGTCCTGAATTTGGCATAAAGCACATTTTCTGCCGTAGAAGACTCTTTGCCGATGCACATACTATAAACACATCTACAGAATCTTGTTAAGGATTGGCACACGAAAGATCTGAAGATATTAAGTATCAGGAAAACGTTCATAATATAATAAATTGAAAAGGATACGCATAAATAGCCATATATTCTGCGGGAGAGAACTTGGTATCAGGATAGCCTTGGATTATCCTTCTTGCTTTGACGATCGCCTCTTCCAAAAAGATCAATCCTTCTTGTATTGTTGATACGTCCGTCATCGCTTCGCTTCGCTGCTACTGAAGCTTCCCTGCTACAAACATTCCAGGACAAAAAACACACCAAAATCACCTATCGAGGACGATACTGTAACCAACCCTAACATGGAACAAAATCGAGCAGCAATAAAGAAACACCAAATACAGTCTACGAGCATAGAATCTTGAAGATTGAGAAAGGAAATGAACACAAAATTTACCTTCACCGGAGTTGTTCGTTCAGAGGATCCTATTCCGAAGCTAGATTTCGGGTTTAAGGTAGCCAAGTCCGATAGATCGGAAAAGTCTCCGAGCAGCAGCTTTTACCAATCAATTTGGTTTTGGAGTCTCTCTTGGTTTTCAAATATAAATCAACTCCCTCTCTACCTAGTACTTCAACTTTTGCTATTCATTACTTTGATATTAAAAAAAATATCTTTTTATAAAATATTTCGAAAGTACAATCCATTCATTCATGATATTTTTTTAATTTTATTTTATTTTTTGCGTTAGTAATACGCACGAGAGTCGACATAATCCTGCTAGATCAGATATAAAAGCATGCGAGACTATACATAAAAAATATATACAAGACCGAAATTAATAGAGTTTTACGATAATTAAATTTAATTTTAATTTTAAAGTTAAAGTTATTTTTTTTTTTAAATTTAATAAAATTTTATGAGTTTTTTTCATTCTAAAAAAATGTTTTTAAAAAAAGCATGTGATTTTAAAAAACATTCAAAACATATGATGGAAGATTTTCATATAAAAACTCGTCAGATGAATTCAAATATACTATAATAATTTGTTGGAAGTTTTTAACAAATAACGGTGTTGTCGGTGTCGCTATGCCCTTCCTTCCGCATTTCCTTCGTTACCGGTAAAAAGTATTTTTTCGAAGTTCATTTTGCTTTTTCTTTTGTTTTGTTTTCTTTCCTCGTTAGTTTTCGGGAAATATTGGATGAGACGTAGCAGAGGCCCGACTTTCGTTCTAGGGTTTCATTTTAGAGAACGTCGCTTTTGGTCTTACTCATACTGGATTTGTTTTCCTCTTTCAATCATTCATCTTGGCCATTTCATCATCCGTTGGTTTGTTTCTGTCTTTTTCTATGGTTTTTGTTGGTTCGTAGTTCGCCCCCCTCCTCTTCTCCAACTATGTAGAGGTGCCCCGTCGTTTTTTTCATGTTTTTTAGCGCCGTCACAACTCTCATTTCGATCCAAAGATACTTATTTCGTGTGTGTTTTTTCATCATCATCTTATTCCCGCTTGCCATTGTCGCCTTTTATCTGTTTTTGGTGTGGTCTCGTCACCTTCCTCCTGTTGCCAGTGAACCATTTTCTGTTTCCTAAGGTTGTAACCAGAATGAGAAGCATCAGTTATTTTGTTCATCCTTTAATCGTCGTTATCATCGCTTTTATCTCAACTACATTTTTCTTTTCAGATTTAGGTTCCATATCTGATTTTTTTTCCAGATCCAGATCTATATTTCGATTTTGGTCGTATTCTTTGTAACTCTATGGTAGTCCCTATAACTCAATAGTAGTCATTGTAATTCCGAAAATGGTACTGTATTTTGGTAGTTTTTATCGTATTAACCTTGCTTCGTATATAAAGGAATAGACCATAGTGGGATATACCCTTATCAGAAGTCCTTTAGTCCTAAAAAGGTTATACTTACTATAAAACCTAACTCTTTTTAATAAGTATACGAGGTAAGATTAATTGTTTCTTAAAATTCACACAAATATTTTATTCAAAAATCAAAACACTCTAAATCCACGCTAATCTATAAATCGTTCATCTAATCTTAATCCAACGATCATTAATGATCTATATTTTTTATAAATAGCCAACTCATTTTTTTTATTCTATTTTCAGACTCTCTCACTCTAGCTTTCTCTCACTTAAAATTAATGAGGTATTCAAAATTCAGTAAGTTATTCAGTCACTATTCATCCATTTTTATAAAATGTATTTTTCATTTTATCTTTATTTTATTTTGAAATATCCTTCTATAAATTTTTATTTTTATTGCGGTTAAAAATCGTAAGTCTTTTGAAAATCTTCTTTTTTCGTAAATATGTCTGTTGATAAATCGTGATGAGTCCGGAAATATTTGCCACTCACTGTAGAAACCGGACAGGGGAAATTCAGACAAAAGCTACCCACTAGACCATCTGAACTGGATAAAAGTACTAAAAACTAATCACTTTTTGACTAAGCTAATTGCTAATCTTCTTAATAAACTAATGGGTTTTTGAATTCGACCCGGTTTCATAAGATTGACCCGAAAGCCCATATGGCCTATAATCAAGGGTATAAATACCTAACCATTTTCATTAATGAGGGTAATGAACATTTAATACAACCAGACAACTTAAATCTCTCACTACAAAACACCCAAACATCTAATACATTTAAAACACCACAAAACATCTAACCAAATTACCCTGAGTCGAAAATAATCCACAGAGAATACACTAGCAGACTCCTTGGCAACCATAGCATATTCTGAGTCCTACCCATGGATTCATGTGCAAGAATGTCCATCTATTCAACTCAATCAGATCAAGGAAGAGGAGGAAAGTTTAAATATACACGTAAGTCAACTTAAAGGATGGAGATATCCTCTTCTTCAATACATTTCAGATGGCATCTTGCCTCCGGAAAAAGCAGTAGCAAGGAAAATGAAGTATAGGGCTCGTGGATTTGTGATCATAAGAGAAATCCTTTACAAAAAATATTTTAGTAGACCTCTCTTGCGATGTTTGGGGATTGAAGAGTCCCAAACAGTGTTGTCCGAAGAGTCTTGTTGGTCGGATACTACTAGGCCTCCATAATGGAAGATGCCAAGGAATTGGTGAAGAAGTGTGATCTATGCCAAATATATGGTAATGAAATTCATATCCCAGATGTCCCTTTAGAGTCGATTTCTGAGCCGATACCTTTTGCTTGTTGGGGGCTGGATTTGGTGGGACCTCTACCTATGACGTCCAGAGGGTGCAGAACTATCACTGTTGCCATTGATTATTTCTCGAAGTGGATAAAAGCAGGCCCACTGGCAGGAACTACTTCAAAAGCGGTTATAAAATTTATCTTATCTAATATTTGCTGCAAATTTGGGGTTCCACATAAGATAACCACAGACAAAGGGCCACAATTCGATAACAAGGATATGGAGAATTTATGTGCCTCTAGAGGCATCCAACATTGCATATCTTCTCCTTTCCACCCACAGGCGAATGGTCAGGTTGAAGTATCAGACAGAACCATCCTATCCGGTCTTAAAAAGAATTTAGAAGGGGTTGCTGGAAAGTGGCCAAGCTACCTGCAAGAAGTGTTATGGGCCCTACCAGACTACTCCTGGAGCTGCTACACAAGAATCCTCGTTTTCCTTAGTATATAGTATGGATGCAATTGCTCCTATAGAGGTAACTCTTCCATCATACATAGTCCACAATGTTTCCGAACAAGCTAATGAAGTGGCAATCAGAAGTCAAATCGACTTGATAGAAGAGAAAAGAGTTAAGGCTCACCTTAGAGCCACCTATTATCAGGGATTAATGAGAAGCAGGTTTGCTTCAAAAGTCAGAAGAAGAGATTTTCAACAAGGGGATAAAGTGTTGAGAAAATTCTTCCTACATACTAAGGAGAAGCAGTTCGGCAAGTTAGCTCCAAATTGGGAAGGACCCTATGTGGTCATTGAAAAGCTTAAGCCTGGGACATACAGGCTTCAAGATAAAGATGGAAGGATCTTGAATCACCCCTGGAACATTGAACACCTCTGGTTTTATCTAGAATGAAAGTTATGTAAATATTTACTTGTTTAAAGTCCATGTAAATATTAGGGGGCATACTCTTTCCTACCCTGGTGGCGTGGGGAGGTTTTAATGAGGTGTCAGGGCTTTTTGATGAAATTTGATGCCTTCTTGAAAAATATGGAGTGGTTTGATTGATATCTTCTTTAAAAAAATTTAAGTATCGCTGACAGACCGGATTAATCTGGTCGAGTGATGACCATTTAAACATTTGTCATCGAAAAATTTAAACACTCTCACCTTAAAATACTTGAAAAATAACTAGGGGCTATTTAAACATTAGCCATCAAAATTGGGCAACTATAAAACAATGCAAGAATTGTGTAAAGTAAAACTGCCCAGCTAACACCGGGGAATGATATTAGAACATGTAAAATGCCTTGGTCATCCAAAGACTTTGAAGTTCAGAAAGAAAAGGTTTATCCGGACAAGAGCCGAACACGGTTACAAAAATGCCTTGGCCATCTAAGGACTTTAGTCTGACACAAGAATTAAAGAAAAATAAAAGATAGTTAAAACTTTAAGGCTGGGCTCCCTTAGATGTTCCAACCTCATCTGGTTTCTTCTTAGGGTCTTTGGGATCCTCATTAGGGCTCTCTCCGGTCCCTTCTTTTTCATCAGTGCTATCATCATAACCGCTGGAATAGTTGTGCCTATCACCATCAACCATAGTGTGAAATGGGAGGTCTTTGTATTCCACGTATCGTCATAAATCTCCGAGTGTCCTCTTCGGAAATGTTCGATGAAAGAGCAAGACCATGTCGGATTTTACTTCAGCATACCTTTCTTCTTGAGAATCTATCACCTTGTTGGTGTATGCATCGATCTTGGCCTGGATTTTTTTCTCCTGATCCTTTATCAAATCATCTTTCTCCTGGTTGACTCTAGACACAGCATCTTTGAGTGAAATTTTGTCACTGGTTAGGGTTTGGATAACACTGTCCCTTGCCTTCACCTCCTCATTCGAAGTAGAGAGATCCTTCCCCAAGCAAGAACACTTAGATTGGAGTTCTTTGTTAACCCCCTTCGAAGTGGCCAGCCTGGTGGCCAAGTCCCATTTCCCCTTCTTCAACTCCTTGATATCTCTTCTTAATGCCTCAACACTTTCATTGGCGTTAAGGAGGTTGTTAGATAAAGTCTCTTTGTTTGCGTTGAGTGTGTTGATAAGGGTAGATTGACTTCGCACTTGTCTCTCCAGGTTGAGCACCGGTTGAATGTTGCTCAGCAAGGAGTGAGTCACCATATCATTCTCCCCTGAAATAGAAAAAGACTTACCATTGAAAGTAACAATGTTCAAGGAGCTTGGAGGGAGGTAAGGGCCAGCAAAGTCATCTTTCTCAAGGTCTCCAAAATAAATGCCAATCCCTTAAAGGCCACTGATGTATACTCCATCAATGTTGATATCTCTTTCGGTACCCTCTCTGGTGTGTAAATCACTTGGGATTTTCTCTGCCAATGTGGGGTCTGTTGGGTCGACCGGAGGAAGAGACTCCGGAGGCCGGATCGCGACTTCATCCCCCATGGAGATTTTCTTCTTCTTGGCTTCCCTATCTCCACCATCTGTTCCCCGTTTTCGATCCTTTTTGGGAGCCTTTGAGGGTTTTGGAGGTCCACCTGCCTCTTTGGTACTCTCATCGTCAATAACTTCAAGTAGAGCAGCATTGATTCCCCCTTGGTCCTGCCCTTCCTGATTTGCTGGGACGATCTCCTCAACACCACCTTGAGCGACCTCAGTTGCATCTTGCTTTTTCTTGCCTTTCTTGCCCTTCATCTTACTTGGGGCTTTAGCTCTGGTAGGCAAGGCCAGCTTCCAATTCTTCTCCTCTGTCCTCTGCAGGATGACACCCGGAAGAGATGGTTTGGTCAATTCTTCCCAAGTCAGGTCTCTCCAGCCGGTTATGTTGAGGTGGGACCTCACTAAGTTGTCGGCAGTAAAGCAATTGTGGAAGCGATTTCCCCATTTGTTAGCAGCCCAGGAATTCAGTTTGGCACAAGTTTTCTGCCCCTCCTCCAAGTAGTCAGAGAACTCCTTCGGCAGCACTACCAAAGAAAAAGAAGAGAAATTAAGTAATAGATTTTTTATAAGGAAAGAAAAACAAACATGATGAAATTTTTACCTGTGTTTTTCCATCTGCTGGTGAGCATGCTTGGGTTGACACCAGCTTTAATCTTCCTCCCGTTTTCCCAAGATCCACTAATGAACAAGAATTGGGTCTTCCAATTCTTCTCTAATTCAAGAAAATCATCAACCACCTTAAAGTTATCTCCCATGTTGTAGTGGTAGAAGGGGATGGTGTGGTTCTTGCAGAGGCTAGCCACAGCAGCAAATTGCTCCATCGGAAGCGATATATCGGAGAGCCTAGAGGCCATGATGCAGGCCATGAGGGTGTACCAACCATTGGGACTCAGCTGGTTTGAACACAACTTTATCAGATGAAAGCATTTGACGATCGCTGGGTCCAAGGGGAATCTGAGCCCCCAGTTGAACAGCTCCGTATAGATAACAATCTCGCTCAGCTTACAATCCATTGGGGTCTCCTAAGTGACCGGTATCCTCACTTTGACAGATTCAGGGATCCCCCACTTCGTCCGGATCCGACCTAATTCAGCAGTATGAATGAAGGCATAGTTGATGTTCTGCATGGTTAGTAGATACTTCACGCTCACCTTGTGGAAGCAAGGTCCCACTCTGCCTTCCAGGAACTCCGGCAAGTCCGGGTCTTTCAAACACAGCTTTTCTTTGCCCTTGCTTTTTTTATCAGTGGCAGTTTCCCCTGTTTGACCGGAGACGTCGGTCTCAAATGGGGCCTCTTCTATGCTGTCCTCCATCACCTCTTCCATCACCATAGAAGGTTTTTCAGATGTCGTTGGTGGAGGAGTGCTCGTGGCTGGCTCAGTAAGCTGTCCGGATGGTTTAGCATCACTTTCTCTTTGTGGTCTGGTGTCCGGCTGGGCCTCGAGTCTAGAGGGCTCATTTCGAAGGCTTGTTCCAGTGGCCTCCGGACCGGAGGATTTATCCTTTGAACCTCTGATAGATGCCCCTGAACCTGTAGCATTGTCTTTGGCCCCGGACTTAGGGGGCCCTGTTTTTGGGGACTTAGACTGTGAAACAACAGCTTGGCTCTTCACTAAGCGACCTGTTCTGTGAAGTGTAACTTTTTGTGGGGTTTTTTCAACATCTGACCCCATGGCTATAAATGGAGAGGGTCTCCTTGAGCTTGAAACGACTTTTTCTCGTTCAACAGTGGGCTGTGACTCCTGAACCGAGGAGCCTGATACGATGGGTGAAAGACTTGGTTGAAATAGTCTCTTGGGTTTGGAACTTCTAGCAGAAGATGAACCTCGTTCAGCCTCTAAAGATGGTGTTTCAGGCTTGTCGTTTGGAGAAACTGGAAGACCCGCAGCAATGCGCCTTTCTCGCTCAACTCTTTGTGCTTTTTCTAACTCCGAAAGATTAAGCCACCCGCCTTTTACCAGTGTGTTTCTTGCCATGAACATAAACTCACACCAAAAGTATTTTGAGAAGAGAGACAAAAAGAGATGCCAAAAACATAGGAGAATACGAAAATCCAGAAGTAATGATTGAAGGCGGCGCTGACGTCATGGGTATTAAATGAAGAGGTTACTTTTTTGGATTAGTGGGAGCACCGTTCTAGGAGAAAAACAACTGGTGAGACAAATCAGAAGATGACACATGTCCCACGATCCATAAAAAAACTTTTGAGCTTCTCAGAGGTTTTCAGTCCGGATAAAACCTGGGCAGAGCACTTGAACAATCCGGAGAATGTTACTAGTGCATAAGAAATATTTTTTAGGTCTTACCAAAGGCCTTCGACAAAACCTAAAAAATGGGCTACTGATGAGTCTAGATTTATTTGTCACTCAGTGTAGAAACCGGACAGGGGCAATTTGGACAAAAGCCACTCACTGAACCATCCGAACTGGACAAAAGTACTAAAAACTAATCACCTTTTGACTAAACTAATTGCTAATCTTCTTAATAAACTAATGAATTTTTGAATTCGACCCGGTTTCACAAGTTTGACCCGAAAGTCCATATGGCTCATAATTAAGGGTATAAATACCCAACCACTTTCATTTATGAGGGTAATGAACATTTAATACAACCAGGCAATTTAAATCTCTCACTACAAAACACACAAACATTTAATACCTCTAAAACACCACAAAACATCTGACCAAATTACCCTCAGTCGAAAATAATCCACACCATAAATAACCAACTCATTTTTTATATTCTATTTCCAAACTCTCTCGCTCTAGATTTCTCTCTCTTAAAATTTATCACGTATCCAAAATTCAGTAAGTTATTCAGTCGCTCATTATCCATCTTTATAAAATGTATTTTATTTTATTTTATCTTAGTTTTGTTTTCAAAGACCCTTCTATAAATTTTATATTTTATGGCGGTTAAAAAACATAATTCCTTAGAAAATCTTGTTTCTTCATAAAGTATGTATGTTGATCAATTAGACTCTCAAAATTACCACCAAAAGTGTCTCATTCATGGATTTAAATAACAAATATAGCAAATCGAGCAATAGAATTTTCAGCTCGTCTTCTTGTTTAAAAAATGTTTATCAAAATAAAAAAAAATGATTTACCTACAATCTAATAAAAACTAGTATTTTTTATCGATCTTTATAAAATGTTTTTTTATTTATTTTATCTTTGTTTTGTTTTGAAAGATCCTTCTATAAATTTTATATTTTATGGTGGTTAAAAACCATAATTTCATTTACCTATAACTGAACTAATAAAAACTAGTATATTCTAAGGAATTATGCTCTTCATCCATCTTTATAAAATGTTTTATTTTATTTTATCTTTGTTTTGTTTTGTTTTGAAAGATCCTTCAATAAATTTTATATTTTATTGCGGCTAAAAACCATAATTCCTTAGAAAATCTTCTCTCTTTGTATATTATGTATGTTGATCAATTCGACTCTTAAAATTACCACTATAATATGGCTCGTTCATGGATTTAGATAACAAATATAACAACTCAAGCAATAGAATTTCTAGCTCATCTTCTTGTTCTATTTTTTTTATAAAAAATAAATTTCATTTATCTACAACTGAACTAATAAAAACTAGTCATCATACATTAATTTGCACCACTATTACAAACATCAAAACAAAAAACTGTTCATTCTCATGAAAAACCAATTCTCTGACCGTTCTACGACCACTTAGAAGATAACCAAGTTGATTGTCAACTTCTTGATCATTTCATTAGGTAATAACATAAACCTTATTAGTATATTGACACATCCAAACTACCATCTATTAGGTATAAATGGGGACTCCTTGACAAAAGAGCTTTAAATTATCCAAAGAAGCAAAACTTCCTCATTAGGTTATATGACATGAGGTTAGTATTTTTAGTAACATATTGAACTAGGAAATTAGATTTCCTCTTCATCCACTAATCACATAATTATTTAAGTTTGCATTTATTTTCTCATCCCAGATTACTCATAATGGTTGGATAGCACTCATGAGTGTAATCATTGATACTAACCTTGTAAAAATTTCTATAAGTATTGGATATATTTTTAACAAATGTTAATTTTCCAAAGTATCAAAAATCTCCGTCTATTATCTAGTTATAGGCATATTTTCACACATTATAAGACTCTATAACTCATATTATTTTTACAAGATGAATTTCTTATATATTGATGGTTTTTCAGAATCTACTACTCATGAAGGATTTAGACAAGTTAAAAAAAAGATGAATGCAAACATGTACACCGAAATAACCTCTGAACTTATTCATAACAAACTAGTCTTAAAAAAGACTACATAAAGCTTCATACGAGGTCGGGAAAGATGAATATAATTTCTTATTTACAATAAAAACACTTTCCTTCATGATATTGGACCATAGTCGAGTTAGAAATGACTACAGATGAAACTATTATCGTGGCTGAAACTTGGTTGTTGCTACAACAAATGATATGGAGGTCATATTACTAAGTCGTGTGAATTCTGAAGATTCTAATGGACTAGTAGTCTATTAAAGTAAAAAATAGTTCATCAAAGAAACAAACTTCTTCAACAAAAAATAAAAGCTCTTCTAAACTAATCAAAGAAACACTTTATAAATAAAAGAAAAATCGTTGGGACTTTTAAAAGTGCCAAATAAACCAATCATGTTCTATCTCATGCTAGAAACACTACTATTATGGTCCACAAATAAAGTATCTAAATTCAGCCAAATATGAAGCGCCTTGTTAAAGTAGCACAAAAGGGTAAACATATAAATCCTACAACACCTCTATCTTTACCCGTCACAAACTCTCATTCGAAGAAATTATACTGGATACAAAAGATCTATGATTGTCTTTATGAATCATAAATTGAAAAATAACAATATAGGTTATCCCTCATAAGATAAATACTCAACATAAATACCCATTTATGGTAAATGGCCTTTCACATCGTTGATGAACATTATCGACGTCATCATCAACCTCTAACTGATTGGAATTGATTGGGTGTGGCACAGATCTATCACTCAAGAAACCTTGCATAACATCGAATGCAAAGGCAGTCACACTATTGCATCTATCATGTTCACAAAAGTTAATGGTTCTTCAAATTAAGAGTTTTCTGGTCTTTTTCCATCGACGGGAAACTTGATAGTTATCGAGTCTAGGATGCAGATTTCATTTTCTAGCTAATACGTTTGGTATGAAACCTATTTTTACTTATAAATATCAGTTTTGGCTTATATTATTCCCGTTATCTTTACCTTTACGTACTAGGGGATATCCATTTAAAAAAAAGTAACAACAATGTTTTTTCAAATCAGAAAAATATATGAGGAACTCTAGTATCCTGCATTTATATACTTTTTCCTCTTCATAAAAATTAAGATTTTTTTCCTCAAGGTAGGTTTTGACCGATGAAGGTTTTTTAACCAGGTCAAAACATGGTCAATAATGAATCAAAGCTCTCCAAATCCAAGACAATTCAATTAGATAAAACTAAGACCGATAAAGGGCGAGAGCAACACACCTCAATCAATCACTCAAGTCAAAATCTCTTCATGCTGACCAGTCAGCTCAAATAAATTCAAACTCAAGAGATCAACCTCTCAGCCGAGCAATGGAGGCTTGATCAACTGTAAAATATGAAACCTGATTATCCAACCAAACTCTCAACCCCAACTTATTGGTCTTGAAAAGTGCAAATCACACAAGACAATAGTAAACTATACTCGATTTATTTATATCCTCCTTCAACCTAGTCATAAGGACTAGGGGATATCGAAAATGGCTAGATTTGAATTATTCCCAAACCCGAGCTATTATGAAAAGGGTTATTATGAATTAATGGTTGTAAATCATAAAATATTCTCTAATATATGTACAAATTGATGAGTCCGGATTCTGTTACCATTACAGACAGGGACAGTTCGGACAAAGACTGCTTAACCGGATAGGGCAGTTCGAACACCTCGCCCATTGGACTGTTTGAACTAGAACTAAAGTACTTAAAACCTAAACACTTCTTGACTAAGCTTCCTGCTCTCCTACTAAGAGCTCATGGGTCTTTGAACTTGACCCGGGTCCATTAAACATGACCCGAAGCCCATAAAGCCCAAATGTGAGGGTAAAAATACCCAAACACCAACATTTAATGAGGGTAATGAAAATTAAATACAACCAGGATGCTTAATTCTCCCTCTACTCACTACTTAAACATTAAATACTTACAAACTTCCACAAAACTCCAAACAAAAATTAAAAACTTACCCTCAGACGAAAATAAACCTCACCAAATTGGCGACTACAGTGGGAGAACGACGGTGCCTGAATCAAGCATTTGAAACCAACAGAAAAAATCAGTCCGAGTGAATCCGGACGCCCCGGAAGTACCACCAGCTTTGCTTGAAGTGGTGGGTGAAAATGATGAATACACCATCGAGGAGCGTGATAGATTAAAGGGCGAGATAGAAGCTCTGAGGGCAGAGAAGGCTAAGATGGGCATGAAAGAAAAGTAAAAAACATCAGTCGCTCATCATACCGACAACCCTAGAGAGCATGAGCCTTCGAAGACTCATGTGAGTACCAAGAAGACTCATGCTAGCTCCAAAAAGTCTCACCGGTCTAAGCCAGTGGAAAGTTCTGATTCAGACTCAGAGTCTTCTGGTAGCTCATCAGACGAAGATGGAGTCGAAGAGTCCTTGTCCTCCAGCAGTGATGAGGGCCGATCCAAAAAGAAGCAAAAGTTGATTAAAAAGTATTCAATAAAAAGGGATAGACATGGGAAATTGAAGAAGAATATAGGCAAAGGATCATCTCACAGCCGGAGGCATGTAGATCAGATGCTAATGGATCCTTTCGCCTTCCATGATGAACCAGGTATCTTTGCAACTCCCAATGAGGATACTGTGTTCAGTCGTGGCCGGAATTGGAGATAATATCCATTGTCTTCCAAGATTTTGTCCGGAAACCTCCCTAAGAGGTTCGATAGCACTAAAATGGAAAAATATGATGGCAGTACTGATCCGGACAACTACTTGGAACAATTTTAAAACTTTATGATGAATTTCGATGATGACGACAAGTTACTCTGTAGAGCATTCTCCCAGTCCTTTACGGGGAGTGCTCTGAAGTAGTATAACAGCCTACCACAAGGCTGCATCAAAAACTTTGATACCTTCTGGGTGGCCTTTTGAAGGCAGTTTGTTGGGAGTAAGGAATTGAAAGGCAATGGGGACACAATAATTCATTGTGCCCAAGAACCAAACGAATCACTGAAATAATACATAAGTCGTTTTCTGAACACGAAAAACGGGCTGGCTGATTGCTTCGAGCAAGTAGCAATAGCATCCTTGAGACAGGGCTTAAACCCTGGAAATTTGGCTGATTCAGTGACCAGAAAGAAAGTAATGACTTGGGGAGGTCTATTGAATCAGGTCGGAAAGAAAATCAACGTTGATGAAATAAAGAAAACTAGGGTGCACAGGCAAGTGGGGTCTGCCCCGGTTGCACCAAACCCCAACCAAAACCAGTCCGGGAACAAGGCCAGGGAGACCGGACAAGGACATAACAGGGCTAAAGCTCAATCTCAGCCAGCTGCGCCTGCCCAGAGTCAACAATCTAGAAATAAAAGGGGGCCTTGGGTTCAACCGGAGTGGTTTGCAGAGTTAAAAGAAAGTGTGGCCTCCATTTCTGACAAAACAAAGGAAGAAGTACATTATAGAAGGCCGACCGCACTACAATCTCCTAGGGAACATCGTAACAATTCTTTTTGTCAGTACCATAATGATACTGGCCATACCACTGACGATTATATAGCCTTGAAACAAGAAGTTCAGAACTTAATTGAAAGAGGAAAACTGGGGGCATATGTCAAAAGAAGAGGAGGAAATAGGCCTGATAATGCTCATCGGGTTGGTCCGAGCAATGCTGCTCCGGAGGGAGCTATGGTTATAATTGAAATATTTGATGTAGATTCAGAATATTTGGATCCTGATCCAACTCGAAATAGGGTGGATGCCATTGTGGAACGCTGTAAAACAGTCTCCAGGCTTATTGAGTTTTTTGAATCACTCACAATTTTCGGAGGGGATACTATGACAGCTCCTACTGCTTCTTGAAGGAAGACGCACCTTCATACTTTAGCCACCCGGCTGGAAGGAGGCATGACCTCCTATCAATCACAAATTCCATTTCCCTTCATTGTTTTCGATGAAGATGACTTAAGGTATATAGCTGGACCTCATGAAGATGATGTTGTCATAGGAGCATCCATTGGGGGCAATGACATAAGACGAATCTTGGTGGATACTGGAATCTCAGCCAATATCCTCTTCTTAAACACTTACAAAAAGATGAAAAATCCAGCTGTAATTCAACGTTCGGACAGATCAATTGTGGGCTTCACTGGGAGCTCAGCAGATGTGATCGGGGAGTTTCGAAAAGGAAGTTTTATTGGGCAAGGTCCCTTTTAAGAAGATGGTCAGGATACTTTTTATTGTGGTGGATTTCCCCACTTGTTATAATGCTATTTTAGGGAGGTCTTAGCTCTCTAGGATGCATGCAGTGGCCTCGACAGTCCACCAATGTTTGAAGAGAATGTTATGCTACAGCACTGGCTCCACGAACATTGGGGGTAGTTCGTATCAACAAAGAATAGCAGTTTGAGGGGCTTTCTGGGGGTGAGGGTGAAATTGATGACCCCAGAGAGACCCCTGGAGTGTTGATACCGGTTGAAGAAGTTGAAACACACTCTTTGGAAGAAGGAAACGTGTTAAGATAGGGTCCAAAATGTCATCCGAACTAAAGATTAAGATGTTAAAGTTTCTGAAATACCATCAGCATGTTTTTGCTTGGTGCAACGCTGATGTTACAGGGGTTCCAGCAGATATTATATCACATCGTCTATCCATTCGGAGAGACATAACATCTGTGGTACAAAAGAGAAGGGCTTTTTCCAAGGAAAAGGCTGATGTGATTGTTCAAGAAGTTGACAGACTCATAAAAATGGGGCATATAAAGGAGTCTCAATATCCTTTGTGGACTGCCAACCCGGTCTTGGTGAAAAATAAAAATGGAAACTGGCGTATGTGCATTGACTTCACAGATCTCAATAGGGCTTGCCCAAAAGATTTATATCCAATCCCCCAGATTGATCAGCTTGTAGATTCCACTTCTGGAAACAAGCTACTACCCTTTATGGATACTTTCTCCGGGTATAATTAGATTCAAGTAGATCTGAAGGATCAGGAGCATACCACGTTTGTCACTGATAGGGGTCTTCATTGCTACAAGGTGATGCCATTTGGATTGAAAAATGCTGGGGCTACTTATCAAAGATTGGTGAACAAAGCCTTTGCTGATCAAATTGGAAGAAATATGGAAGTATACATTGATGACATGATGGTGAAAAGTATGGATGAACAACTACACTTGGCAGACCTCCAAGAAACTTTTGCTAACTTAGTAAAAGTGAATTTAAAGTTAAACCCATAAAATGTGTGTTAGGAGTGCAGTTCGGGAAATTCCTAGGTTATATAATAAGTGAGCAAGGGATACAGCCCGATCCGGACCAGCTTAATGCTTTGTTCCAAATGAAGCCTCCTCGGAATGTTAAAGAGGTACAGCGGTTGACTGGGAGGTTGGCTGCTTTAAATCGATTAATCTCAAGGTCTTCGAACAAATGTGCCCCGTTTTTTCAAACTTTAAAGGGTGCAAAGGGATTTGATTGGACTTCACAGTGCGATGAGGCCTTCAATGAGATTAAGAAACATCTGTCCTCCCCCAAGACTTTATTTAAACCTGTTGATGGAGAAACGCTCTTCGTATACTTGGCAGTTTCAAATTGTGCCATCAGTGCTGTATTGGTAAGGGAGGTGGATAATTACCCCCATCTAGTGCACTACATTAACAAGAGCTTGATAGATGCAGAAAAACGCTATTTAAAGCTCGAAAAATTAGCATTAGCCTTGGTAATTGCTGCAAGGAAGATGAGGCCTTATTTTCAGGCTCATCCTATTATCGTCCGGACATCTTTTCCCTTAAAGAGTGTTCTTCAAAAGGCAGACATTTCAAGTAGAATGACTAAGTGGTCAGTGGAATTGGGGGATTTTGATATTGATTTTGCTCCTCGAACAACAGTCAAAACCCAAGCTGTGGCTGATTTTTTAGTTGAATTCCACTCTGATAGGGATACGGAGCAGACTACTGAAATGAAAGACAAAAAGATCTGGGTCGTCCGGACAGATGGTGGATCCAGTACTATGGGGTGTGGTGCAGGGGTGTGCCTGACTTCTCCATATGGTGACAAAATGTACCATGCTATATGTTTTTCTTTTAGGGCTTCCAACAATGAGTCCGAATACGAAGCAGCTATAGCTGGTTTAAGGTTAGCTTATATTTGTGGGGCCAAAAAGGTCAAGCTGATGAGCGATTACCAGCTTCTTATCCACCATGCGCAAGGTCAATCTGAGGCCAAAAAGGAGCAACTAGTGAAGTACTTACTTCTTCTTAAAAATGAGGCACTTAAGTTCAAAAGCATTGTTTATGAGCATATACCCCGGACAGAGAATGAACTAGCAGATTCCTTGGCAACCAGAGTCATATCCTTGGATCCATGTGCTGGAGTGCCCTTCCATTCAACTCAATATGAGCAAAGAGAAAGAAATTTTTCGATGTACAGATGAAACAGCCTCAAGATTGGAGATTCCCTCTCCTGCAGTATCTCTCTGATGGCATCTTGCCTCCGGATAAATCATTAGCAAGAAAAATGAAGCACAAAGCTCGTGGTTTTATCATACTAAGGGATGTTCAGTATAAAACGTCTTACAATAAACCTCTTTTGCGATGTTTGGGAGATGATGAGTCTTAAGTAGTCCTCTCCGAATTGCATGATGGTGAGGGATCAGCTCACTATGGATTTAGGGCTCTAACAAGGAGAGTTTTACTGGTTGGCTATTATTGGCCCTCTATAATGCAAGATGCTAAGGAGCTGGTGAGAAGGTGTGATCCATGCCAGAGATATAGTAATGAAATTCATGTCCCAGCCATCCCTTAACGTCAATTTCTGAGCCTATACCTTTTGCTCGATGGGGGTTGGATTTAGTGGGACCTCTTCCTATGGCGTTTGGAGGGCGCATAACTATAATTGTTGCTATAGATTACTTTTCGAAGTGGGTTGAAGCAGCCCCCTGGCAGGAACAACATCAAAAGCTGTCATAAAATTCATTTTATCCAACATCTGTTGCAGATTTGGTGTTCCACAAAAGATAATGACAGATAATGGGCCATAGTTCGACAACAAGGAAATGGAGAGTTTCTGTGCTTCAAGGGGTATACAACATTTTTTCTCTTCACCTTTCCACCCACAAGTGAATGGTCAGGTTGAAGTGGCTAACAGAACTATACTGTCTGGTTTAAAGAAGAATTTGGAAGGGGCTGCTGGGAAGTGGCTTAGCTATTTACAAGAGGTTTTGTGGGCCTACCGGACTACTCCTGGGGCTGCAACACAAGATTCACACTTTGCCTTAGTCTATGGGATGGACGCCATAGCTCCCATAGAGGCAACTCTCCCTTCTTTTCGAGTTCACAACTTTTCCGAACACGCCAACGAAGTAGCAATCAGGGGTCAGCTTGACCTAATAGAGGAAAGACGAGTTAAGGCTCACCTTAGAGCTGCACACTATCAGGGTTCGATGAGAAGCAAGTTTGCTTCTAGAGTTAGAAGAAGAGATTTTCAGCCCGGGGACAAGGTATTAAGGAAGGTCTTCTTACACACCAAAGAGAAGCTGCTCGGCAAACTAGCCCCAACTTGGGAAGGACCTTATATGGTCATTGAAAGACTCAAACCTGGAACATACTAGCTAGAAGATAAAGATGTAAGGGTTTTAAATCACCCTTGGAATATTGAGCATCTCCAAATGTACTTGGAGTAGAAGTTATGTAAATATTTACTTGTTTAAAAATCTATGTAAATATTTGGGGGCATACTCTTTCCTACCCTGGTGGCACGGGGAGGTTTTAATGAGGTGTCCAGGCTTTTTAATAAAATTTGATGCCTTCTTAATTTTTTTTGAAGTGTTCTTACTTTGTTTTTTGGCATACTATCCGGATTGAATTAAGGGAATGCTGACTACTTAAACATTTTGTCATCGGAGAATTTAAACACTCTAACTTTAGAATGCTTATGAAATAACTAAGGGCTATTTAAACACTAGCCACCAAAATTGAAACAAACTATGAAAGGATGCAAGAGTTGTGCAAAACAAAGATATTCATTGAAATAACCTAAGTGCCTTGGCCTTCCAAGGACTTTTAAATTGTCAAACAAAACAAAAGATCTATCCAGTTAAATGCCGGACACAATAACAAATATGCCTTGGCCTTCCAAGGACTTTAGTTCAGGTAACATGAAAAGTGAAAAGATAATTCATAGTTTAAGACTGAGCCTTTGAAGATGGCTCAGCCTCACTTATCTTCTTCTTCTTCTTGGGATCGTCTTTCTCTTCCTGAGGACCCTCCCCGATGTTTTCTTCTTTGTCAGAGGAGGAAGCACTGGAATAATCATGCAAGTCTCCATCAGCCATGGTGTGGAAGGGAAGGTCTTCGTACTCTACATGAAGCCACAAATCTCCCAGGTTCCTCTTCGGGAACTTCTCATGAAAGAGCAAGACCATGTCCGATTTCACCTTGGCATACATTTGCTCTTGAGTGTCTATTACGTTGTTGGCATAAGCATCGATCTTGGCCTGAATTTTGGCCTCCTGCTCTCTTAGCAGATCAGCTTTCTCCTCTGCGGCCTTGGACACTGTGTTCTCGAGCGCAATTTTGTCACTTGTCAAGTTGTGAATGACTTGATCCTTGGCCTTTGCCTCCTCTTTCGAAGAGGTGAGATCTTTCTCCAATCCGGACAACTTCTCCCGGAGCTCTTTGATAGTGTCTTCTGAAGTGGCAACCTATGTGATCCACCTCTCTTGGCTCTTCTTTAGCTCCTCGTTTTCTCCCTTCAAAATGTCAACATGTTGAGTGGCAGTAAGAAGATCGTCGGACAGTCTCTCTTTGTCAGATTTGAGATCTTTGATAGTATCTGCCTGACTTCGAACTTGTTTCTCCAAAACAAGCACTGGCTGAACATTACTTAATATGGAGTGAGCTATAATATCCCTTTCACTTGAAACAGTAAAAGTCTTACCATTAAAAGTGACGGTGTTCGAAGTACTCGGAGGGAGGTAAGGCCCACCAAAATCTTCTCTGGGGAGGTTGGCAAAATAGTCACCAAGTCCATCAAGCCCGGTGATATCAACACCATCAATGCTAAGGTCTCCTCCTCTGACCTCGTCGGTTTGAAAATCACTAGGGATCTCCTCTGCTCGTATTGGATCAGTAGGATCTAAAGGGGGAAAGGCTCTAGAGGCCGGAGAGAAAGTTCATCACCCCTGGAGGTCTTTTTCTTCTTAGTCTCCCTGTCCTTACTTTCTGCTCCTCGTTTTCGATCTCTCTTGGGAGCCCTTGGGGGTTTTGGGGATTGAACTTCTTCCCTAACACTCTCATGCTCCACCACTTCTAAGAGAGCAACATCGATCTGGCTTGGGGCTGGCCCCTCTGGATTTGTTGGAGCAGTCTCCTCCACCTCGGCAGGGTTAGCTTCACCTACAACCTTCTTGCCCTTCTTTTTCTTGCCTTTCATTTTACTCGGGGCCTTGGCCCGGCCTGGCAAGTAAAGTGACCCATCCGGTTCATGTGTTCTCTTTAGGACTACATACGGAGGGGGTGGAGTGGTGAGTTCTTCCCAGTTAAAGTCCCTCCGGCCAGTAGTGTTCCAGAACTGAGACCTTGCAAAGTTGCCTCCTGTGAAAGCATCGTGAAATCGGTTTCCCCATTTTTCAGCAGCCCAAGTGTTGATCTTGGTACAAGTAATCTGTCCGGCCTTTAGGTAGTCACTAAAGTCTGGGGGCAACACTGCTATGAAAAAAGATAAGACCAGTCAGTTTAAGCAAATTCAATAAAAGTAGAAAAACGAATATGAAGTAGTAGCCTTACGATCACTCCTCCATATGCTGGTGAGGAGACTTGGATTGACTCCGGCTTTGATTTTCCTCCCGTTCTCCCAAGAACCACTTACGAACAAGAACTGAGTCCTCCAATTTCTCTCCGACTCAAGCAGATCATCCACTTCTTTATAATTATCACCCATGTTGAAGTGATAGAAGGGAATATGGCGGTTTCTGCAGAGACTGGCCACAACTGCAAACTCCTCCATTGGTAGAGGAATCCCGGAGAGCTTGGAGGCCATAATGCAGGCCATAAGTGTGTACCAGGCGTTGGGGCTCAGTTGACTAGGGCAGAGCTTGATAAGGTGGAAGTACCTAACTATCTCCGGATCTAAGGGAAACCTTAGACCCCAGTTAAAAAGCTCAGTGAAGATGACTATTTCACTGAGTTTACAGTCCATAGGGGTTTCAGGGTCTATGGGGATTCTTATCTTCACGTTCTCCGGAATTCCCCACTTAGTACGCATCCGACCCAACTCAGCTGTATGGATGAAGGTATAGTTGATTTTTTGTAAAGCAAGAAGGTATTTAACGTTTACCTTGTGGAAGCAAGGTCCCACTTTTCCTTCGAGGCACTCTGGCAGATCTGGATGCCTTAAGCATAACTTCTCCTTGCCTTTATCCTTTTGGGCAACAACAACACCACTAGTCTGTCCGGAAGGTTCGGACTCGAATGGAGCCTCTTCGATAGAGTCTTCCATTATTTCCTCCATTATCGAGGAGGGGTTTTCAGTTGTCTTGGTGAGAGGGGAGTTTGGAGTTGGTTCAGTCTCACCACCGGACTGATGAGTTTCAGCGCTCTCCTGCACCCTAGCCTCCGGCTGGGGCTCAGATGTGGAGTTTTCTCTTCGGGGGCTTGAACCAGTAACCTCCAGACTGGACAGCATGTCCTTGGGTACTTTTATGGGTGCATCTGACCCTGTACTGCTATCCTTAGCACCTGCTTTCGAAGGGGTGCCTTTGGAAGCCTGCCCTTTGACCAGCCGACCTTTTCTTCGATCAACCAGTTTATTGGGAGAAGTATCAGCATCTGACCCCATGGATAAAAACGGGGAAGGTTTTTTAAAACTAGTAACTATTAAGCCTGGTTCAACAGTGGGTTCAGAGTCTTGAACCGATGAACCTGAGACAATAGGAGAAAGGCTGGTTTGAAACAATCTCTTTGGCCTGACACTCTTTGTAGAAGATGAACCCTGGTCAGGCTCTGTAGTTGAAGTTGCTGGTTTGTCGATGGGAGAGGCAGGTTAGCCTGCTGCAATATGCTTCTCCCTTTCAACTTTTTGTGCTTTTTCTAATTCAGATAGATTGAGCCACCCGCCTCTGATTAAAGCGTTCCTAGCCGTGAACATAAATAACCAAAGTAAAGAACTTGTGTTTAAGAGAGAAAGCTCTGAAAATTAGTAAAGTGAGAATGAAAGTGATAATAAAACAGTGGAAAAGTGTTTTAATTTATAGTAAACCCCAAAAAGAAGTTTTGATTCCTAGGAGAATTCGAAAGGATTTGCAATGATTAAGAAACGACGCTGATGTCACCTTCATTAATGAAGAGGTTGCTTTTCAGAGAAGGTGGGTGCGAAATTCGAGGTGAAAAAACGGCTAAAGTAACGAACCAAAGTGAGACACGTGTCCCATGAACTTTGGCAAAAAACCGTTCAGGTTCAAAGAGCTTTTTTCAGTCCGGATAAAACCATAACACAGTTCGAAAGACCTGTCCGGATGCAACTATCACTAACAACGGACTGTTTTTCAGGTTTTGACAAAGGTTTTTGAACAAACACCTAAAAAAGGGGCTACTGATGAGTCCGGATTCTGTTACCATTACGGATAGGGACAGTTCAAACAAAGACTGCTTAACCGGACAGGGCATTTCGAACACCTCGCCCATTGGACTGTTCGAACTAGAACTAAAGTACTTAAAACCTAAACACTTCTTGACTAAGATGCCTGCTCTCCTACTAAGAGCTCATGGGTCTTTGAACTTGACCCGGATCCATTAAACATGACCCGAAAGCCTATAAAGCCCAAATGTGAGGGTATAAATACCCAACCACCAACATTAAATGAGGGTAATGAAAATTAAATACAACTAGGCTGCTTAATTCTCCCTCTACTCACTACTTAAACATTAAATACTTACAAACTTCCACAAAACTCCAAACAAAAATTACAAACTTACCCTCAGACGAAAATAAACCTCACCACAAATAAATCCTTTGGACGAGTGCTTTCTAAACTACAAGGTGCATAATACATAATCTTAGTCATTAAGACTGCAACATATAAAATAAAATCTCAAATCAGACATAATCAAACTAAAAATTACAACTATTAGGCTATATGATATCTAACTAGATTTAAACAAACTACCTAATATATAATCAAAGTTACTCTAACAAATAATAGAAAACAAAATGAACCTTACATATAATACAAAATACATAGAAAGACTAACTAAAATTAAATCTATAAGATATTTATATAACAAACTTATATTATATTAAATCTATAAGATATTTATATAACAAACTTATATTATATTATATTATACAAAATATATATTTATATTAATATATATATATATATATATATATATTAATATATGTTATTCTATATTCACTCATATTATATAAAACCTAATCATATCAAATCAAATATATAATACGAAACATGATACACAAAAATTAAATAGCATAAAAACAAACTCATTCAAACGTTTAAAAAAGATACACGATTAAACTAAAATAAAACATGAAATTAAAATTAAACTCACTCAAACTACTAATTATAATATCATATTAAATAAAGTATAAAAATACATAATCAATTCACTAAAACTACAAAATACATAACGAGCAATAAAATAAAGAAAAAAAAAAGTGGCTAAAATTATAAACTAATACATAACATTATACTCTACTTATAAATTACATAATATAAAATAAAACTTACTCAAATAAAAAGAAATACATAGCCAAACCTTAATAAAGTACAAAATACTAAAATGTACTCACACAAACGACGATATTATTAAATATACTAAACCAACCTATATAAAAAATATCACTCAAATTATATATTACAAAATTATACTCAAATAAAATACATAATATTTAACTAACTTCATCTACAACTTCATATTCAATCAGATTATATATTGCACGATCACAGTCATTTTTATTATATAATATATATACAGAGTTCCTCAAACTAAAAACTAAAAACTATCAAATATAAAACCAAATTGAAATGCAACTATCGAATAATTGTTTTTTTGAAATGCATATTAGAAAACAAACTCACCCAAATAATATATATATATATACCTAAATTGTTATGATATATGTAGACTTATTTAAATTACATAATATAAATTTACTTAGTTGTAAAGTATATATAACCATACTTATTTAAAGTACATAATATAATATTAAACTCAATAAAACTATCAAAATAACAATCAAACTCGTTCTAATTGAAGAATACAAAATCACATTCACTCAAACTATATAAGATATAATTAAACTCAAACAAACAACAAATCAGAACTCACTAAAATTATAAACTACATATATCATATTCATCAAAACTACAAAATATAAAATGAAACTAAAATAAACTATAAAATAAAAGTAGCATCTCTCAATAAAAAAAATAAAAAATCAAACTCGTTTAGTAATAATAAAAAATGAGTTTTATTTTTAGATAATTATGTTTGTGTAAACCATCAAAATGATTTGTAAAAAAATTACATATTAAGATAAATAAATAGTTTATATACACAAATTCGAATGTTGATTTTTTTATATGACGATCTTCATTTTGTATGATTAGTAAAAATATTGTACTTCAACACCATTTAATTAATATAATGGATTATTTAAAATAATTTTGTTTGATAATTATTAAGTGTGCTCCAAACTTGACCTCATATGCTTTGTAATATTTCATCAATAGTTAATAATATGAACATCGATAATAACAGTCTATATTTTTGTTGTTTTTATTCATCAAATATATCCTCCATTCTGTTTCATATATAATTTCATTATGGTTTATTCGAGAGCTTTTCAATATTGTTATGTTTTAGAGTGTGCTTGAGTAATGCCATTCTTCTTTTCTTTCGTCTAGCTCATTTATGTGCATAATAACAAATGATATTCTATTGTTTTATTTTTATAAATATTATGTCCTTTTTCTATTGATTTTTATTTTTATTTTTTTTCTCAAACAATTATCAACAAGAGTTTTTATCTTTAGCACGAGTCGGACGCAAACATACCTCATTTATTTAGCCACACATATTTGAAATCTATAAATAAAGATGTTGTTGAGGTCATATTTTTTTGAACATGTTGAAATATGGACTTTGGATCATATATCTTTACAAAGTTTTTCAAACCATAGCAGTAGGTTTTTACATGCACGCACGCACACACACACACACACACACAGATTTTACTACTTATTTTAAAAAAAAATTGTAGCATACGATTTTACCAATTCAGAGGATAGTTTACAAACAAAAAAATTATTTATAATTAAAATTTTAGGTTTTAAGTCTAGCCTCTTAATATATTTATAATCATAATTTTTTAATTATTAAATTTAATTCATTATTTCCTGTTAATTTACAGATATTATTAATTATTTATAATTTTTTGCATCTTTATGTTATATTATTGATGTTTGTGTGAGAATTTTTTATTCATCTAGATCATCACATGTTTAATAATGTATTTAGCTATCATCATCATAAAGATTATGAAAAATAACCAAATAAAAAAATGAATCAATAGATAGTAATTATGCAATATAACTCATTATATATATATATATATATACTATGTTTGTTTCATACAAGATTGAATTTGTAACTAAACTATTAAAATAAAATTGAAGATTTCAAGATTATATTATAATAACAAAATTGATGAGATCAGAAGTATTTGAGTGCGATTGCATTTAAATGATCAGATTTCTTCGAAAGTCAATCATCACCTAAGACAAATACTACACTTTTGCCTTCTCACTTAGTAATAATAGTGTAAATATATTTAATACTTCTTACGGATTTTTTTGTTTTAAAGGTATAAAATAAATAATAGTTAAATGGGATTTTTTTGTCTTTGGGCTTGACCCATAATCATGACAGACCCATTTAGCCCATTAACCCAAAGTCAGCCTATAAAGGCTTTGGAGAATAACATTTCTGGGGATGGACTTCATCTCTTTAAATATAGATATAGATGCAGAGTTATCTCTATATTTTCTATCTTACACTTATTACTCAACCATTAAATTACCTAAATACCTTATGAACCAATTTAAACCATATAAAAAACAAACATAGAATTATGGTTCTCATGTGTCATACGTTAACAAAAAATGACTTCAATATATAACATTATGTATGCTTAAATTTAAAATAAAAACATTAGATTTGTATATTGAAATTAAATAGATTAAATTATAAGTTTGAGTGAAATACCATAAACTATAAAAAGAGTATAAAAATTATCAATGTTTTTATTATTATAAAAATCGTATACGTAAAGCAATTAAAAATAAAATTAGTTACATCTTTTATTATAAATTATTTGAAAGCTAAAAATTAAAAAAAAAATCACAAGCTCTAACTAAATTCTTAAGTTTTGGAAAACAATACATTTTGTTAATATATACAAAGCCAAATAATTCAATGGTACGTCCATAAAACTATTAACATCAACAACAAGAACATCAAATGGTTGTCTAGAGAGAAAATTTCTCACCTATGTTTAGAAGCTCATTTTTAAAAATTAATGGTTCTTGCATTTGAAATCTGAATTACGATATTTTTCAAAACTCCAATCTCATTGAAAAAACTTCATAAATCAAACCATAGATTTCTCTAATTTATTTTCATAAATATTCTGGCTATGAAAGATATCACGAGGCTGCAAACCTCATGTTTCTTCATTTCTTTCATTGGACACAACTTCTCAAAAATGGAGCCTCCTCTCCTCTCAATCAATGGAACCAACTTTTAAAAGATATTTCCCTTCTACTTTCACTGTCATAAATATTCTACACCAATTTATTAAAAAAACAAAATATTATTTATTCTCTTTGTCAACCCCAAGCTGAAATCTTATATAAATAAATTATTAAAGTAAAATACACCACAAATCAAAATAATATCGATAATTATAGACTAGTAACCTCCAAACTAAAAAATATATCTAAACAGAACTACTAGTTAGATCTTTTTCTTCATTTCCTTCCAACATCCATGTTTTTACAAAATGGTGAACACGCGATAAAAAAGTTTTATCAATCAAAATCCTACAAAAAAATTATAAACAACCTAAAAAAATATGAAAACTTACTAGGTCCAAGCCATGGCCACCTTACTCAAGTTCACAACGAAGACCTTCACTTCGTAGTCGGTTATTTCCTACTGATATAATATAAGAAAGAGAGCCAATACAATATTGATCCCATTCCGACCGCTAGTTATGCTCCGTCTATATCTATAACACTTTGCAATGAAGTTATATACACTTCATATAACTAGTCGAAGAACACCCTTAACATCATTCCTCCAACAACAACAACTTTGCATGTCAATTGAGGGACTAAACCTATTTTTACTCTTCTAAAATATTTGGTTGAATCACATGAATGCGATATCAACTATCGAGAAAGCCTCACTGAAACAAAAAATATTTTTGAGAAGATTCCACCCAGTGGCGTAACCATGACAAAAACATTATGGTGTCAAAGAGTTAAGTTTGTGGATCATTGAAAACCGGAACATGTGCTTCTGGAATAATAATTTCATCATATGTTTCTTCAGAGGTAAATAAGTAACTATAATATTAAGAATCATCATAAACAATAAAAGTTTAATCAAAATATAATATTTGAACTAGTCAAAGTATAATATTTAGTTTCTACACTTATACTAGATTAAATATAATTGATGAAATTGTGTCTTGCATTTATTGAATATAATTATTATGTACCAAAAATTTAGTTAAAGTATGATATTTGGTTTATATACTTATACTAGTTTACATATAATTGTACCAAATTTTTGACTTGATGGAATTGTATCTTAAATTTATTGAATACACTTATTATCATCCTATGGGTTCTCGGGTTTGATATTTTCTAATAGACTAAAATCTACTTGTTATTTTTAATATTATATATAATATATAAAAAAAGTGGGTTTCTAGGCTCCTAGAGGAACTCATCTAGCTCTGGCTCTGACTTCACCCACTCTCCACTCAAAATTCATCATGCAACCCTTCGATGTCTAAGTATATATAAATTCTAAGTCACCGAATGATATTCACGAGGAAGAGGATGAAAATCCTTCTGAAGAGGATGATATCATACAAAATGTCGCCTTGTAACTCCTATAACCCTATAAATCAGACCATCCTGTCTTTTCTAAGAAGACTATAAGATATTCCCTCCTCGATTAGGCCACATTGGTTGAATTCTACCCTCTGACCAATTGTTCGACACAAATGCATGGGATTAAGTCAATCCTATAGGTAAGTCCCAAATTCTCACTACTCAAAGGATCAATTCACCGTTACATTTGTTTTATATTTTTAGTTATTTTTATATCTACATATGGAATTAGGGTTACTGTATTTAGAAATAAAATTAACCTCTTGAGACAATCATCTCGATTGGATTTTTCTAGACCGAGATCCAATAAGGATCCTAAAAACTCGAACCATATGGTCTCAATATTTCTCCAAATTTACTTTGTCAAGGATGCTACTAAGGTTTCTTACAATAGTATGTTGGTTGAATCTTCCATGACTCGAGGCTATTCTACCGTAACTTCACATGTCATGTTTGGAACTTTGTCAACATTCATCACTTCTTTACCAAGATTACTAGACATTAAACAATTCATTCTGATGTTGTATAGCCCTCAAGATCTTCCACTCTCATCTCAAACACATTCACTAATGTTTTAGGCCCACAAACATCGTCCACTTCTCATAAAGAACCCTATCAAATATTACGAACAAAACCTACGCTTCACTAATTGTTTTTCAACCCTAAATCTAGCATTTCACAACTAACATCAACTCACTATCCTAGTCAAGTATCCACTGTTCCAACCACCAGATTCATTACCTCTATATGAATTATTAAATCACAACCGCGCTTCTGACAATTTCTCTCGTTTGGTCCTTCGATTATTGGCCCTTCCCCTTTGATAAACATTGGTCAAGACAGTTTTGGCAGAACCATTATCTCAATCTTAAGATACATGAGAAGCCCACACTATTACTCAATCATCAGTGCAACTCTACTTTCTACACCTTCATGTCCAAGAAGAACCAATCATCATAACATATTTACGACACCCTCACATACAATATATCTGCATTCTATGATTCATAATCATAACTTTTTATTTTACTTATCTATATCCACTCAGCATGTGCTATAAAATAGTAGCATATCTTGAATCCTATGCCTTTGCATGTAAATCAAACTCGAGAAATAATGGTTTTATCTCCGCAAGAAAATAAATCTGAAATATCTATAAAAACGTAAAATCCATTGACTACTTTGAATGAGAAAAAATTCTCCTCAAAATCTATTAACTATAACCAAATTGAGTGGGCAAAAAGAACTTTGGCTATTTCTTAGGTATGAAACAAACTTCATACCATGTCTAAGTTATTACATATAACATGTGGAGTATTCATGACATTCAAGAATATAAGATGGCTCCATCATTTTTATAATTCCACTAAACAAGCAACTACTATCTTTGAGACCTCCCCTAGCACTTCATAGGCCAGCTTCTCACTTTGATGAAATAAGAACCTATGTCATCTACAATTAAAGACCCGTTAAAGGTTGCCCCACAATAAGTAAACATTTATGGTCTATGAAATATGAAATTCCTTAACTATATTATTAGCATCATGGGTATATCAGAGTATGTGGACAAACATATCTTCGATAAGATCCAAGTAAGATTTTACCAAGTTTGCATTCCAATAAAATAATGACTTTAGAAGAATTTAGGATCAAGTGCATGGGAAAATAAACACTTTTGAAGATTGAATATCAAAGTCACTTTTCTACATGTAATATATATGACACCTTTGGAAATACTTATTCAAGTTGTATGAAGATCAATTCCTCTATGTATTCTAGCATTGTCCCAAATTGTTTCCTCAAACCCTTGACACAATGAAGTCTACTTCGGGTTATCTGTAACCTGTGCATGGAGGAATGGTTAACTGGATATCTTGTTCAAAATTTTTTTATATTATTATTTACGGAAGTCAAATATATGGTTGCTACGGAAGCCATAAAATAATCTATTTAACTGAATGGATCGTCGAGTGAAATAACTAGTATGGAGCAAGATGGAATTCTGTTACGGGAGTTGTTATTTATTTAATGAAGAATCTGAAATTCCGTGAGAGAACTAAACACGTAGATATTAAGTTGCATTACATCCGAGACTTGGTAGAGAGAAAATAAGTGAAAATAGATAAAATTGATAGCGACAAAAAATCTTCAGGTGCTCTGAACAAGGTATTGTTGATTTCAAAGCTCACGAACTGCATGAGACTTGTGCAAGTTTGGAATACACATTAGTTGGTATTTAAAGAGTAGAACATTGGGTGTAACAAATGAAAAAGTTACTATAATATTAGGAAGAGAACTGTTAGGTGTAGGCTAAAAGTAATATGTCATCAGAAGTACAATTGAAACTACAAGGTCATATGTTGGGTTAATCGAGACTTGTAGTGATAGGAAGTGATAAAACTCTCAGGTTGGATTTTGGATCATTATTTAGATAAGGATATATCTACTAGAATCTAAGGATTGAGATAAGTTGCTAAGACACATAGCTATTAAGACGAAGAAGAAAATATTAAACCATAGTTGTAACTAAATGTTACTGGGTCGTACCATGTCTTCGTAGACCTGCGCCGGAGCATGTGGCGGTAAAACTATGGTTGAAATAGTCTACCAAAGCTATCAGGTCCAGTATTGCGTTTACTTCATGGTTGGAACTTGGCTTATTCATAAGGGTTTTTAAGTATGATTCTGATCTCATCCATTTATTAAGAGATTTAATTTAAAGTGTCTATTGTATTAGGAATTTTCTATAGACATTTATCAAAGGGATTTAATGTGAAACGTCTATTGTGTTAAGGTTTTATTATATTTATTGAATAAAGTGTTCTAATCTGGAGTATATGAACTATCAGAGTTTTATCTGAACCGCTCGATCTGCAGTGAAGTTATGGATTTGTTTTAGAAACCTATAAATAGAAGAAGCAACACAAGGCAAACAGAGGTGGTGTGATCGATCAAATTAAATGCAAAGTGTTGATTCAATTCTAGGTATGTTTATTCTTTAAGTACGAAGAACAGAGGATGATATCTTAGAGAGTGAATTGAGATGATAGATAAACATGGAAGAAAACATTACGTAAATCACATAACATTTCACTGATTTACTCTATTTTATTTACAAGTATAATCTCTTTTGATATGACTCATGAATATCTCTATTGGATAAAAGTGTACGAACTCTAAAAACTATTGTATCTCATACACCACCATAACAAAAATATAAATAATCTATGCTTATACTAATATTCTATCACAATAACTTAAGTTTTGATTTTTATATCTAAACTTCTTAATTGTATTAAAAATCCAAAAATACAATCAATTTTGCTTTTTTAAGGCGAATAAACTGATACATTAATGATATTTGTTTCGAAAGTAACATGCAAGACCACACATACTAATCAAGAGAGACCAATGTCACAGACTCAGCTTTCTTTTCCCATAAGGCGCTTGTATCGAGCACGTTTAGCGGCATAACTCATCATTTCCCATATGGGACATAAGAAATATAAGAGTTGGATATAAATGATTGAGTATAAGTACATGCCATACAAAGACTTGCGTTAGTATCAACCGGATGTAAGAGCTTATCATGACATGCACAGAGAAGTTGAGGCTATCATATCCATTAGGGAAATATGGGCCATGATATTCTCCCCCGCCTAATTCATGAGCATCCTCGCCATGACGTAGTTTGGTTGTTTCTCTTGTGTCCGAATAGTTATGCGTCACCCTAGCTTTGCAACGAGACTTCTCCTTTGATAGTCCCACATGTCCTGCTTAGTTGCTCCAACTTTGACGTGCGTATCCTCTATCAAATTGCTTGCGCCGCGCTTGTTTGTAGTAGTGATCATCTGCTCTGTGCTTCACGCCTTGCCTCCATAGCCTAAGATGAGTCTTTTTGCACATTTTGCGCGTACTCCACACACATCTTTTGGGTTCTAAGGAGTAGCCTTATCGCGCACTCGCTATTTTAGTAACCCCCATGATTAGTTACCCTACACGCATACACCATTTATTCTGTCCATGCCTCTTTTAGGTTCGTGCGAGTCGGTTTTCTTGGTTCTGGGCTAAGTCATCGGGACGTTGCGCTTGGCTTCTGTGCAACTTCTTCGGAGACGGATACCGGCTTTGATGCTACTTGTCACGAGCTTAACTTCCTTTGTCAATGAGGGGTTTGTATCGAGGAGGCCTAACGGCACAAGCCAACCTTTCTCATATGGCACAGAAGAAATATAACAGTTACCTGCTATATGAAGACTTGCGTTAGTATTAACAAGTCATACAAGTTTATCATGATCCGCACAAAGAGGTTGATGCTAGCTTGTCCATTAGGGAAATACGGGTTATGACACCATGTATAAAAAAATATGTGAGACCAGGTATAAAAAGCATGCGAGACTAGGCATAAATAAACATACGAGACAAGATATAAATAAACATGCGACTCGAAACGTAAAAAACAAGCGAAACCAGACATAAATAAACATGCAAGACAAACCTTTAAATAAAACTGTGAGACATGTACTACTTAATGATAAAGATGCGATACCAGAGTTACTCGATCCAACGGAAAAAACAAATCATCGATAGATCTAGTTTCGTTAATCTTCAGAAAATAATGTATGGTCTCGCGTGATATCTTATGCCTCATCCCGGATGATTTAATAGTGTTTGGTCTCTCAACTTTATTATGCGTGAGCTCGCATGATATATTATGCCTCGTCTATCATGATTTAATAGTGTTTGGTCTCTCAACTTTATTATGTATGAGCTCGCATATTATTTATACCTCGTCTCGCATGTTTATTCATGTTGGGTCTCACATATTTTTATACATCGTCTGGCATGTTTGGTTATATTTAGTCTCGCATGTTACTCGTGCAAAAGAATAAAAACATATCATCATTGGATCTAGTTTTCTTCGTCTTAAAAAAAACTGATGGTACTTCCGAATTTTTTTTCTAAACTCCGATTTAAAAAATACGAAACTTTAAAAAAAATATTTTAATTAAAAATCATCCAATTTGCGCTACTGTATCGAGACAATGCGATATAAATGTGATAGAAGCTGAGACAAAAAAGTCATCATCCAAACAATGCTATTATAGTTAGGACGATGCGAGCTATTTCAACAATGTAAAAAAATTGTTCGAAGGAAATATAATAAGGAGCCCTCATCTGATCCCGAATCAAGTTCAGCTCGGAAGAACGAATTTTTCAATTAATGAGGATAACAACTGCTCTGGTATCGCGATCGAACTTCCATCCTCAAGGTTCATCCAAGGATATTTAAAGGAACTTGTTTTATATGCAAAACCTTTACATGTTCTACCTAGTAAAAAAATTGATACCTGGTTCTCTGTCTTCATGCCATGCTTCTCAGATTCCTCCTTCTCGGCCAATTCGCTTGCACATTTGTCTAATAACTCAAGTTTCCAAACCTACACATGTAACATGTAATGCTGAAAATATAGCATGTAACATTTTTAAGGCCTTTTTAGGTACCATCAGCTTAATTTGGCTTTTGTTTACTAGCAAAGTCTACTTATTTTTCCTATTCCTTTATTTAAAGTTAACTTTTTGGCTTATAGAGTGGGCATCAAACAACCCCTTAATATACATAAAATAAGATTACATATTGTGGTTCTGACTTTTTTGAGTTTATGACTTTTTAATACCTCTTAAGCTCTGTTTGGAACTCCGAAAATATAACGGACAAAAATATTTCTACTTTCTGTGCCAAATAATTTGTGAGAAGAAAAAGATGTAGAAAATATAAATTCTTTCATTTGCGATTTTCTATATTAGAAGAATTGCAAGATTTCAATAATTTTCTTACATATTTTCTCGTCCTACTTGTACTTCCAAGATTCAAACACAATCTGCAATTTTCTATATCGAAGAACTGCAAGATTTTAGTAATTTTCTTATATGATTTCCCATCCTACTTGTAATTCCAAGATCCAACACAATCATTCCATAACGTGATTATAACTTGAGCTTCAATATTAGTTAGCAGCCATACCTTATTCAGCTTAACAATTGTGCTAGGATGCAAGTAGTCGCTAGCTCTTTCACTCTCGATCTTCAAGTGCCTATAATCCTGAATAGGCACACGGGTATTCAAGTCAGCACTGAGGAGCCAACTCAGCATAGTAAGCATAGAAATCATACACACGGAACCCTCAAGGTTTTAGTAACAAAAATCATACATTTGTTATATATTCCAGTGCAGAAAACTCCATAAGCCACCGCGGAGCTAATCCAGCATAGTAAGTTGATAAATCTGACAGAAATGAGCTCTCCAGTTTTGTGTAATAACTATCTTCACTAGATATATCAAACTCAACCGCAGCAATCACTTTGAACACACTCTTCAGTAGCTCCGTATCAATTGGAATTCCCTCACGTTGTTTTCTGATCTGCATGCACAATGAAGATAAACCTTGTCCCTGTGTCGTTGTCGAGTGTAAATAAATCTTTAAAAAATTGAATGGAAAGGTTTTGTGGATACACGAAAGAAAGAAGAAGAGTCAAATAGTAATATGTAGGATTTCCAACATTTTTCTAGGTATTGAGAAAAGCTATTCTAATTCTGAAGTCAGCCAAACTTTTTTTTGACTAGATTTTTTCTTTGGGACTCTTCCATTCGTGTATTCTAAAATGCAAATAGACCCTTGAATCAAACAACATATAAGTATTAGAGTATAATAAGACACACACCATTGCTATCACAGCTTCCCAAAGTACATTGAATAACCTCCCAAGAACCTGGAAAAATAAACAAAAAAATAAGATCAAGAGTACTACCCGGATCAAAACCGTGTTAGACTTAAAATCGACACCAACCAAATCACGGAAGCAGCTAACAGCAAGTCTTTCGAGGGTATTAAGATGAGGATTTAGAACATGTCTGTTTTCGACATGTTCTGGAATATCTTCAGACAACACTTTGTGGGGAGCAAAACGTTCAGAGCTAATGGGGATACGATAATCTATTGTAGACAAAACGTTGGGGAAAGCTTGAAGAATTATACCAATCGGTTCGTCAAAATGAAAACAGACATGGGGTATTGTAAAGACACAGTGGCACTTGCAGCTTTTAGGATGGGCCTGCTCCCCGGACTATTAAAGGACACGGTGGCGGAGAGTCAAACCATGACCTTCGGAGCATTGTTGGATCAGGTTGAGAAGATCCAAACACAATCTGCAATTTTCTATATCGAAGAACTGCAAGATTTTAGTAATTTTATTATATGATTTCCCATCCTACTTGTAATTCCAAGATCCAAACACAATCATTCCATAACGTGATTATAACTTGAGCTTCAATATTAGTTAGCAGCCATACCTGATTCAGCTTAACAATTGTGCTAGGATGCAGGTAGTCGCTAGCTCTTTCACTCTCGATCTTCAAGTGCCTATCAGCCTGAATATGCACATAGGTAACAACAAACAATAAGATGACGCTAGTGTATTCAGATCAGCACTGAGGAGCCAACTCAGCATAGTAAGCATAGAAATCATACAAAAGGAACCCTCAGGTTTTTAGTAATAAAAATCTTTAGCACATAGGCATTTTTTAATGATTTAGTTGATTCGTTAACCTAACCATCGAGATCTCTTTTTTATCCGCTGTCTCTCGCCAGTCAAATCTCTAAATGGAGTCTTGTTGGATTCGTCGTCTCGAGGAACGTAACAATCCAAATTCAGTCTAATTTTAACATAGCCAAACAGTTATACCATGATGGTGATAATCTTGCATGCAACAAGAATCTCGACTAAAAAACTCTAGGTATTATAAGAAACTAAAGAAAAGACTTCCATTCTTTACAAAAATCAACACGAAGAGGAGGTAAGGAAGATCCCCATCAACAATGGTGAACAATTGGTCATGAGTTCGAGTCCCTCTACATACGTTTTCTCGGCTGAGCCTGTCACCTTGTGTGGTTTACCTTCTGGCGTTGGTTTGCAGGCTATTGCGTTAGACTGAGGGTTTACCCTGTGCGCACTCATTGCACTCTGAGTAGCGGCTGCGGGTTCCCTCCGGAAAAAAAAGAAAAAAAAGGAAGAGGTGGAGTATGGCATTCTTATGACCAAAAGGTCATGAGTTCGAGTCCCTCTACATACGCTTTCTCGGCTGAGCCTGTCACCTTGTGTGGTTTACCTTCTGGCGTTGGTTTGCAGGCTATTGCGTCAGACTGAAGGTTTACCCTGTGCACACTCATTGCACTCTGAGTAGCGGCTGCGGGTTTCCTCCCGCAAAAAAAAAAGAAAAAAAAAGGAAGAGGTTGGGTATGACATTCTTATGACCAAAAGGTCATGAGTTCGAGTCCCTCTACATACGCTTTCTCGGCTGAGCCTGTCACCTTGTGTGGTTTACCTTCTGGCGTTGGTTTGCAGGCTATCGCGTCAGACTGAGGGTTTACCCTGTGCGCACTCATTGCACTCTGAGTAGCGGCTGCGGGTTCCCTCCGAAAAAAGAAAAAGAAAAAGGAAGATCCCCATCAACAATGGTGAACAATTATATGCTTTGCTAAAGACAATTCAATTGCTTTGACAATGCGGGAGACAGAATTGGAGACAGAATTAGGGTTATACATTATTTCAGGTATTTTAGGCAAAGAAATCCAAACAGGAGTTATTGGAGACTCCCGTTTAGGATGAAAATTTGGTGACCATTTTTAATCCTAAAAGTATGGTGTCCTAGGGTTCTAACAGATCTATTCCAGAAATATTTGACATCATCTAACACATCAAATTCAACAAAATAATGTCTATAGTCTCATTTAAATGCATCATGTGCTCATGTAAATCTAAATGATGCAAGATATGATCTAAATTCATCGAGAGTAGGGCTTCTAAATGAAAACTTAGCTATCAATGTGATTTTTGAAAAACAAGTAAAAGAAGGTTTATCTGCCATCTGAAATTGAACAAATTTGTAGTTTTCGTGATCTTCATTAATGACATAAGTACGGAGAAATTCCTTCCTTACTCCTCTAAGAGTTTTTGTGTGAGATCTAATAAATGAACTTGTTTGTTGAGTGGATGGAGCGGATTCGAACATAGGATTGTTCACCATTATTGATGGGGATCTTCCTTACTTCATGTTCATTGTTAATTTTTTGTAAAGAAGGGAAGTCTTCCTGGTTTCTTGTAATACCTTGATTTTCAAGGTCGAGATTCTTGTTGCATGCAAGATTATCATACTCCTAGTGTAAGGATCTTGCTTGACTACTTTGAAATCAGATTAGATTTGGATTGTTACGTTCGTCTAGATGAGTAATCAAACGAAACTCATTAATTTATCTATATATATGGAGTTTTTTTTATGTGACTCCATGAAAGAAAAAATTGCTCTCCAATAATGCTGGATAGATTTTTAGAATAATTATATTACTCAAACTTAATTTTTTTCCGAACTTATGTGACTGAAAGGAAAAAAGAACATCGTCGATCTTACTTATTGCTAGATAGATTTTTGGGTTAAATTCGGATCAAGCTTAAATGCCAAAGTCAACAATCCACGTCTTCTCGGATATCACCGATGACACAAACTAAGTGTTTTCAACATTTTATGTAAAAATTGAAGAACAGGAAACAAAATATTATACTATATAAATCACTCTATTTCGTGTACACCAAAACCAAAAACAATACAATTTTATAAGAATCGACCTAATATACATGCCACTGATTAAGTAACAAGTTCCGTGAAAACAACACCTACGTAGTCTCAGAGACAAATAAATCACAAAGACTAAAACTGAAAAAAAAAGTTGATCCAAAAGACAGCCTCTAAATCAGACGATGCGAGCTATTTCAACAATGTAATTTTTTTTTTCAAAGGAAATATAAAAAGAATCCCTCATATTTCAATTAATGAGGACAGCAACTACACTGGTGTCGTGGTCGAACTTCCATCCCCAAGGTTCATCCTAGTGCATTCAGACACCATTTCCTACAAAGAACCAAATATTGAGACAGGAAAGAACCGTACTGAATACGATGTTTCCTCGACAAAAGATAACGAAAAATTATATTTAAAATGAAGCCCTGAATCACCATTAGTCCAAGCGACTATCAGGAATTTAAGGAACTTGTTTTATATGCAAAAAACTTTACATGTTCTACCAAGTAAAAATATTAATACCTGGTACTCTGTGTTTATGCCATGACTCTCAGCTTCCACCTTCTCGGCCAATTTGCTTGCATATTTGTCTAATAACTCAAATCTCCAAACCTACACATGTAATGCAGAAGATATAACATGTAACATTTTTAAGGCCTATTTAGGTACCATCCAAACCTACACTCTCAGCTTTCCCCTTCTTGGTCCATATGTTTTCAGCTGAGTAGGCATCAAACAACCCCTTAATATACATAAAATAAGATTACATATTGTGCTTCTGACTTTTTTGAGTTTATGACTTTTTAATACCTCTTAAGCTCTGTTTGGAACTCCAAAAATATAACGGACAAAAATATTTCAACGTTCTGTGCCAAATAATTTTTAAGAAGAAAAAGATGTAGAAAATATAATTTCTTTCAGTTGCGATTTTGTATATTCGAAGAATTGCAAGATTTCAGTAACTTTTTTATATATTTTCCCGTCGTACTTGTAATTCTAAGATCCAAACACAATCATTCCATAACGTGATTATAAGTTGAGCTTCAATATTAGTTAGCAGCCATACCTGATTCAGCTTAACAATTGTGCTAGGATGCAGGTAGTCGCTAGCTCTTTCACTCTCGATCTTCAAGTGCCTATAAGCCTGAATAGGCACACGGGTATTCAAGTCAGCACTGAGGAGCCAACTCAGCATAGTAAGCATAGAAATCATACACACGGAACCCTCAGGGTTTTAGTAACAAAAATCATACATTTGTTATATATTCCAGTGCAGAAAACTCCATAAGCCACCGCGGAGCCAATCCAGCATAGTAAGGGCTCTCAAGTAATACCCATCTTCACTAGATATATCGAACTCAACAGCAGCAATCACTTTGAACACACTCTTCAGTAGCTCTTTATCAATTGGAATTCCCTCGCGTTCTTTTCTGATCTGCATGCACATTGAAGATACACGAAAGAAGAAGAGTCAAATAGTAGTATGTAGGATTTCCAACATTTTTCTAGGTATTGAGAAAAGCTATTCTAATTCTGAAGTCAGCCAAACTTTTTTTTGACTAGATTTTTTCTTTGCGACTCTTCCCTTCGTGTATTCTAAAATGCAAACAGACTCTTTGAATCAAACAACATATAAGTATAAGAGCATAATACGACACACACCATTGCTATCACAGCTTCCCCAAGTACATTGAATAACCTCCCAAGAACCTGGATAAAATAAACGAAAAATAAGATCAAGAGTACTACCCGGATCAAAACCATGTTACACCTAAAATCGCAACCTATCAAATCACGGAAGCAGTTAGCAGCAACATTTTCGAGGGAATACAGATGAGGATTCCAAGGAATAAAGTAACGCTTGAGGTAATGAAACATCTTACAGAGCATTGTCCCCATTGTCTTGTAATTAGACCACATCATGTTGAATTCTCGGAGAAAATCGACATCCTTCTTATTCACCAATGATGGTAACACCTGACACACATGGTTTTTTTCTTTCTTTTTTATCAATGAGAGATGACAAAGACAAAGACAAATACATACATTTATGGACTTAAATTCGAACATCTCACCGCCAACTCTATGCTCTCTTCCAAACTAGTCCTAAATTTGGCATAAAGCACATTTTGTGCCTTAGAAGACTCTCTGCCGGTGCACATACGAAAAACACAGCTACAAGAATCTTGTAAAGGATTTGCACACGAAAGATCTAAAGATATAAAGGATACTCATAAGCAATGATAATAAATTGAAAAGAATACTCATAAAAAGCCATATATTCCTCGGGAGAGAACTTGGTGTCAGGATAGCCTTGGACTATCTTTCTTGCTTTCACGATGGCCTCTTCCAAAAAGATCAACCCTTGTTCTATTGATGATACGTCCGTCATCGCTTCGCTTCTACTGAAACTTCCCTGCTACAAACACTCCAGGACAAAAACACACCAAAATCACCTACCGAGGACGATACTATTGATGAGAAACTTATTTAAGTACCTACTAAAAAGTATTTTGATTTTACCATATCATACCGTTTTCTAAATATTATTTATTGAGAAATACGGTTTTAATATCCATTTGATGAAGCTAAAAATCAAAATCTACCACTAATAACATGATTGTTCTAAATGAATCCTTCTTCGATAACAGATAGAAGGTTTCTTTAAAATCAATCAATTCACGCTAAGTATAACCTTTCGCTACAAGGTACGCTTTATGCCTTTCCATATTACCTAGGTAATTGCGTTTGGTTTTGTAAATCCACTTACAACCGGTTACATTTTTCTTTTTAGGTAACGAGACAAGTTCTCATACTACATTCTCCTACATTGATTTATACTCTTCCTTTATAGCGTTGATCCACTGCCGAGAATTATAGCTTTCAATGACCCATTTTAAGAAACTTTATGGTTCTTGTTTCAAATATAGTACCGATGAGAGAATCGTAAAACTTAACCCCCCTAAAGTGTGTAGAATAACCTATGAATAAGCAACTGATTGTTTTTTGTCTAGTTTCTTTTCCTGAGGTTTGTAAGCCCTTGCTCAGTTGGACATCCCTATATATGTAAATTCTTTAAATTGGACATGCACTCATTTCAAATCTCATACGGGGATAGTAGGCCTGGTGAGTACTCTATTGAGTATATAAGCGACACATTTGATGGCTTCCCTCGAGATAGATAGTGGTAGAGATAAGTGATTTATCATATTTCTAACCATATGATGTAGCCCAAAAATTCTACACAAACCCTTTTTAACTTTATTTTATTTTATTCAAATATCTTATGTTATTTAAATGAAATATAAATGTATTAAGATTTATATCGCGGGACTGTGCCACACTTCCCTAAGTATTATGTAATAGGTCTTTGGTGTTGTTCACTCAATCCGTCATATCTACTATAATATTCACTATCACAGTGAGTTCTAACACTTTTAAGGTTCTTACCGAGTGGATTTTCAACATCGTTCCTAAAAGCTTTTAAATTGTCGAGAGACTCAGGTTTTTCATGAAATCCATACAAGTGTTTGAGACGCGAGAAGTCATCGATAAATGATATGAAGTACTGTTGGTTGTTCCATGAATCTTGTGGAAACGATCTAACGATATCGGTGTGTATCATTTCTAAGACTCTAATCGCTTTATATGCTCATACCCTTTTGGTTTTTTGTTTGTTTACCTTTCATACACTCGATACATGTACCAAAATCATAGTTATCTAGGGACCATAACAAACCTTTAACTACAAGTTTACAGGATTTTTCAAGCTTAGTAATTTTATTTAGTATATGTTGTGCATTCATAAAAATATTGCGATTATTCGAAGTATTTAAAAAATACAAATTATCTTCATTTATCAAACTACCATGTCTAACAATCACATTAGTTAAAGATAGAGTAAAACTGACGTGGCCTATAAGACAATAATATACATACAAGTCTAAAACTAGAATTGAAATCAACTAGAAAGGAAATCACACCCATCAACACTAACCTTTTTTAAGAAGAAAAATTCAATCTTTAATGTTGATCATATAGTAACAAGTGACCGAGAGATAGTGGAAATCATTGGAGACTTCGTGCACTGATGGTAATTTCGGATAATAGACGACATCAGGTCAACTCGACAAATTTAAGATTGTCCCTTGTGGCATTTAGGGTGGTCAATTTAGTACATTCACTTAGTATAAAGGTATTTTAAAAAAACGTTACTCGATGAGGGTTTTAAGCCACTCATCGGTCACAATATAACCTACGGAGATACAAATGTTTTAGGGAAACTATCTACCAAAAGTTGGATCGTTGTCATTAAACAAGTTAAAATATTTTATAAAATGGATAGAATAGCCAGAAATATAGCAAGAGAACTATTTCGATAGCGAAATAACCATAAATAACAGACAACTTATTTTGTAGGTTAAATCAGTCAAACTATGCATAAATTATTAATAAGAAAAATTTACAATTACTAAATGTAATTCAGATTTTGCGAAAATAAAAAACCCATTTCGAAGGCCCTCCAACTTAGCAAAATTACTTGCATTTGATTTCCATTTGAATTTCAAACCTAAACACCCATCTTTTACCAATGTAAATTTAATATTAAAATCCAAAGGTCCCAATATTGAACAGAGGATTATACTTTTCTGAGTTACGGAAAAAGTTTGACTGGAATCAAAATTAGCAAGTAACATGTTTCAAATTGATTTCTCATTACCTTACATGGTTTCACATCTATTATATGTATGGTTTCGCATATAGCATCTAGCATCTTACATAAAATAAACATGTTTTGCACCTACCACTACAGATAATAATATATTTTGCATCTCGCAATACATTGAATGTGAAACCTTTTTCTTTTATGGATGTGAAACATGTTTAAATTTTGTACTGCTAGATGCGAAACCATGCCCACTATGATAGATGCGAAACCATGCACACTATGCTAGATGCGAAACCATACATATGATAAATGCGAAACCAGGTAATTAGAAACCAGTGTAAAATATAATTGTTTTTTAAAACAAATTCAAAATACATCATAAATGCATCTAGTTTTGTTCATCTTAAAAAAACAAAACCAATGGTATTTCGAGGTTTTTTCCCCGTGTTATGGTTTAAGAGATACAGTCTTTTATAATTTTAAATTTATAGTATAAACGAAGAAGATGAAAAACCTTCTTTGTTTTGTTTTTTAATCAAGGATCATTATGATAGATGATATATGCAAAATCAGGCCCTTGGGGCCATATAATAACAAACATCAGTAAAATATATATTTAAAAAAAATCAAAACATATCATGAGTGGTACTAGTTGAGTTTATCTTATAGAAACAAAATCAATGGTATTTTCGGATTTATTTTTAGAGCTACGATTTAAATGATAAAAACCTTTAAAATTTCAAATTTAAAATAATAAAAGAAAAAAATGTGTCGAGTCGTTTGTTGATTTTGATATAGAAAGGTATTTTTGGTATAAAACCTTTTAATTCTTTTTTTAACCGTTATAGGATTATTGGATGGTTAAATAATAAGTCTATCTTGATATAAACCATATTTGAAGAAATAAATAATGAATTACATTTTATGAATAATTATGAAACCATATTTGTTTTTTTCTAAAACTTGATCTAAACATTACAATACTTAATTGACGGGTTTAAAATTTTAACTACTACATCTAATTCTTTTACCAAACAGTATATTATTGTGAATTTAATTGTTTTTAAATTTTTCCATAAATAAATAATATTTAAAATAAAAAACGAAGAATATATTTATTTATGGATACAAGTGCAATCAACAAACTAATAGTGTAATCCTAGCAACCGGAGCATAATTACCAATGAAGCCAATTCATTTTCTTTGTCTAAAATCTTGGATAACCAATCTAGCTTTATACCTTTCAATAATACCATCTACTTTCATTTTTTGTGTAAAGATGTATCTATTTCCCTATGATTTTCAACGAGGAGGTAAATCAGCAAACTCCCATGTATTATTATGCATGATAGACTCTGTCTCATCTTGGATAGCTTCTTTCCTGAATGTAACATCATTTGATGTCATAGCTGATGAGGGAGAATAAAAGACATGGGAGAAATTGTAAGGAAATAGTTTTATTGTGAGAGAATTGTAAAGAAATAGTCTTATTGAGAGAGAATTGTAGGGAAATAGTCTTATTGGGAGAGAATTGTAAAGAAATAGTCTTATTGGGAGAGAATTGTAAAGAAGAAGTTAGATTAGGGGAAAATTGTATAGATTACAATAGAAGTAGCCATTATGAAAAGGTGAAAGGATATAGGGACCAAAGATGTAATAAGTGGTAATTAAAGCGTGTGGGACCCGCAATTGTACTATAAAAGGACCACACACGCTTCACGGATTCCAAGATTGAATATAATATTACTTTCTCTCTCTTCTTAATATAACCCTTACTTTCTCTCTCTAAACGAGCAACTCAAAAAAAGAACCTAAAGCTTACTTTGACACTAAGAGATTCTCGTGACACAAAATTACCCCTCTAGCAATTCCCTAACTCTTCAGTGGCGCCGTCTGTGGGAAATGAGGATTATTCTAACGACAATCGTTTTCTGGAAATAGTTCCTAATCCGAGTGGAATTATGGAAGAGTAAGGGGACGATTTTGTTAACAACTGCGAGGAGAATCTGGTGGGTGACGATTATCAGAATGATATGAAGTACGAGGCGCCTGAGGGCCAGCGCGTCGGAGACACGTTTGATGACTCGGATCTGTTGGCTCGAAGGAATGAATTGTTGCTGGAGATCGAAAGATTGAAGCCAGAAAAGGAAACTGTTCAGGCACATCTTCGCTCTGAGGTGAGAAGGGAGCGAGACAGTGGAAAGGAGGAGCGCGAAACCGATTTTCACCCTAAAGCCAGGGATGATAGATATAGAGGATATGAACGACGATCTTCGAGAAGAAAAGGAAAACGATGTCTGGAGTCATCTGACTCGAGCGATTATTCTCGTTACAGCTCGTCGGAGTCATCTCCTAGGAAAAATCACAGAAAGAAAAGACATGGTCGGGGACATGCAGATCACCGGAGGGGAAGGAGCTTGGAGAGGAAATATCCGAGGGCGAAGAGTTATCATACTCGAGTTAATGAGTGGGGTTATGGCCAGACAAATTTTTCCGCTGGAAACCAAAACGTTGGCCCGCGAAATTCAGAGTGGCAGCATCAATATACTCTATCGTCCGAGGAGGGATTGTATTTCCCGAGCAATGAAAACTTGAGATCCAATGCTTATCGGACGGGTCTTTGTCCCCGGAAATATTGGTGGGCAATCTCCCAAAGCATTTCGATATCTCGAAGTTAGAAAAGTTCAAAAACTTTATGATTAATTTCGATGACGATGATAAATTGTTGTGCAGAGCGTTTTCTCAAACCTTCAAGGGGTAGCTTCCAAGTGGTATAATAGGCTTCCGTAGGGCTCGATAAAGAATTTCGACATGTTCTGGAATATCTTCAGACAACACTTTGTGGGGAGCAAAACATTCAGAGCTAATGGGGATACGATAATCTATTGTAGACAAAACGTTGGGGAAAGCTTGAAGAATTATACCAATCGGTTCGTCAAAACGAAAACAGACATGGGGTATTGTAAAGACTTAGTGGCACTTGCAGCTTTCAGGATGGGCCTGCTCCCCGGACTATTAAAGGACACGGTGGCGGAGAGTCAAGCCATGACCTTCGGAGCATTGTTGGATCAGGTTGAGAAGAGAATTCTGGTGGATGAGACCCATGCATTTGAGAAAGGATCCGGTGATCAATTGGAATAAAACCAGTTTCAGAGATCTGAGTCTAGTAACCAAGGGCCTCATGCCAATGTTCAAGCCAAAGGAACGGGTCAGTACGCCGAGGTAGAAAATAAACCCACGGTATTATGGCAGCCAGTCAAATTACAATCAAGGGGCTAGACCAATTTCGTACAAATGGGTTCGTCCAGACTATTTCGTGGAGCTAACGAAAAATGTTGCCACGATATTTGATAAGGCAAGATCAACGGTGCCGTTATGGTAACCTTTTCCTATTCAAACTCCAAGGGAAAGCAGAAGTGTTAGCAAGTATTGTAAGTATCATGAGGATATCGGGCACGATACGAAGGACTGCATTTCTTTAAAAAAAGAAGTGCAAGCTTTGATTGAGAATGGCATGTTGCTAGAGTTTGTGAAAAAGCATTCTCAGAAAAACGCGGCGGTAAAGACTGTTCCAAAAATTGCTGACACAACAATGGTAATTTCCGAGGAAGTTGACGTTTTTGATATTGAGCAAGAGTATCTGGATCCCAAGGAGGGGAGGAACAGTGTAAATATGGTGGAGGAAGTTATTCAGAGGGGGAAAGTAAACGACCTCTGTGCCTTCTTTAAGTCACTGGCAATCCTTGGAGGAGATACCATCGCAGGGAATTCTAATAGCTCGCGGAAAAGGAATATGGTCAATCTAACTACCCAGATTGAAGCAGGGGTGTCGTCACAAATGCACCGATTACCCTCCCTCATCATATGTTTTGATGATGATGATATGTGAAATGTCACGGGCCCGAATGAAGATGCGGTGGTGATCGCCGCGGGCATTGCTTGCGATCAAGTTCAGAAGATACTTGTTGATACAGGAAGTTCAGCGAACATCTTGTTTATGAGCACTTACATGAGAATTTCTGACCCACCGGTTATGCGACAATCAGACAAAACTATAGTAGGGTTTACCGGTGCCACAGCCGTGGTTGTTGGAGAATTTCAGTGTGTGGTCGAGTTAGGTCGTGGGCCGTTCAAGAAGGAGGTGGAAGTATTGTTTATTGTGGTCGACGCACCAACTTCGTATAATGAAATTTTGGGTCGCTCTTGGTTGTCCCAAATGCATGGTGTGATTTCAACGGTGCATCAGTGTCTGAAATATGTGGTAGGAAACAACATCGGGACAATTAGGAGCAGTTAGAAGATGGCCCGCGAATGTTACCAGATTGCTTTATCCTCGAAGGGAGTTCGGGGAGAAATATCGAACAAAGCATAGCAATTAAAGGGGCCTTCCTCGGAAATCATTCCATGTGATGATCCGAGGGAGACCCCCGGATTTCTGGTCCCAGAAGAGGTTCCGAGGAACATAAATTTGGAGATGGAAAATTTCTGAAGATCAGAGTAAAACTTTCTTTTGAGTTCAGAGAAAGATTAATTGCGTTTTTGTCTAACAAACTCGATATGTTTGCTTAGTGTGCACAGGATGTTACGGGGGTACCATTAGAGATAATATGTCATAAACTTGCGGTACGGCTTGATGTTCGACCCATTGTCCAGAAAAGAAGACTAGTTTATCAAGAAAGGCTGCAGTTATTCTTTTGGAAGTGGAAAGGCTATTAAGCATAGGCTACATTCGTGAGTCGCATTATCCCATATGGGCCTCGAATCCAGTCTTGGTCAGGAAAAAGAATGGCAAGTGGAGAATGTGCGTGGACTTCACGGACCTAAACAGAGCTTGTCCTAAGGATCCTTTTCTAGTACCCCGCATTGATCAGTTAGTGGATTCGACCTTGGGCAATTGATTGTTGTATTTCATAGACGCGTATTCAGGGTATAATCAAATCCGGTTGGATGCACAAGATGAAGAGAGCACGTCATTTATTTCCGGGAGAGGATTATATTGTTACAAGGTTATGCCATTTGGCCTAAAGAATGCAAGGGCAACTTATCAGCGCTTCGTCAACAAAACCTTTCAGGGGTAAATTGGTCGGAATGTCAAAGCGTATATCGATGATATGCTTGTCAAGAGTTTGCGAGACGAAGATCATTTTGCTGACCTGGAGGAGACTTTTAGTAATTTGAGTAGGGTCAATTTGAAACTGAACCCGGAAAAGTGTGTTTTTGGGGTACGATCGGGCAAGTTCCTTGGCTATATGATAAGTGAAAAAAGCATTGAGGCTGACCCAGAACAGATAAAGGCTTTAATCAACATGACTCCACCTCGGAATATCAAGGAAGTCCAGGTCTTGACATGGAGTTTGGCAGCACTGAATAGATTCATTTCTCGGTCCTCGGACAAATGTGCACCTTTCTTCAAGGTATTACGAAACGCGAAACAATGTAAGTGGACTGATGGGTGTTCAGCAGCGTTTCGCCAAATTTAAGAGTATTTGACATCCCATGATGTCCTGTCTAAACCATTGGTGGAGGAAAGATTAATTGTTTATGTAGCAGTTTCAGATTGTGCGGTTAGTGTTGTTTTACTCCGAGAAGAGGACACTCTTTTGAAACCTATCTACTATGTGAGTAAGAGTTTGTTGGATGCATATAAACGATATCTCAAGTTGGAAAAGGTAGCTTTGGCTTTGGTAACAGTTGCCCGAAAGATGAGACCTTACTTACAGGCACATCCTATAGTTGTTCGAACGACATTCCCCCTAAAAGGTTTGTTACAAAGGCCCGATATCTCTGGGAGGATGACTAAATGGTCACTGGAATTAGGCGATTTTGACATAGCATTCGAGCCTCGGACGGCGATAAAAGCTCAGGTTTTGGCTGACTTTTTGGTTGAATTCCACTCAGACAGAGAGGACATGGAAATCATTGACCTTTTGATGACACAGAATGGTTAGTTCGAAGGGATGGAGGGTCGAATAACTCTGGAAGTGGTGCGGGTGTCCAATTAATCTTGCCAGAAGGGATAGCTATATTTCAAGCCATTCGATTTGGTTTCAAGGTAACTAATAATGAGGCGGAGTATGAGGCAGCATTGGCAGGTTTGCGCTTAGCTCGAATATGTGGGGCCAAGAAGATTAAACTGATTAGTGATTCACAGTTGGTGATAAATCAAGCTTTGGGTGAGTCGGAGGCCAGAAAAGAAAAGCTAATGCAATACCTGAAACCATTAAAAGATTTGGTTGTTGAATTCAAGGGGGTTCAGTACGAACATGTTCGAAGAGAGGCAAATATCGTCCCAGATTCATTGGCTACAGCTTCGCGAACAGAGGGATACCCATGGGTCTTAGTACATGAGCATCATTCGGTAATGATCGATGCAGAGCACTCAATGAACATTCAAGAGGTAAGCAATGTGATCACAAATGATTGGAGGTCAGAAATTATTGACTTCTTGGAAAACAATACTTTACCTGCTGAAAAGTACGAGGCTAGGAAGATCAAGTTCAAGTCTCATGGGTATATCATGTTGGGAGGCGTGTTGTATAAGAAATCGTTGAGCCAACCATTACTATGGTTTCTAGGCAAGGATGAGTCGCAAATTGTCTTGTCCGAATTGCACGATGGCGAAGGTTCAACCCATTGTGGGTATAAGGCATTAATTCGACGAGGTTTTTTTACTGGTTTTTATTGGCCGACTATCTCTTCGGATGCAAAAGATTTGGTGAAGCGATGTGATACGTATCAGCGCTATGCAAATATAATCAAAAAGTCTGGGGTGTTCTTGGAGAATATTTCAGAGGCGATTCCGTTTGACATATGGGGCATTGATTTAGTTTGGCCCCTCCCTATGGCCTATGGAGGCAGACAGACTATAATCGTAGCGATGGATTATTTCTTTAAGTGGGTGGAAGCGGAACCCCTAGCAGGGACGAAAGCCAAAGATGTTATCAAATTCGTCGTTTCGAATATTTGCTGTCGCTTTGGGATACCACTGCAGATCACAACGGATAATGGACCTCAGTTCGACAACAAGGAGTTTAAAAGCTTTTGTTTTTCCAAGGGCATACGATAATGTTTTTCTGCCCCATTTCACCCCCAAGCTAACGGACAGGTGGAAGTGACCAATCGAACAATTCTGGATGGGTTGAAAAAGAATTTGGAAGGAAAAGTAGGAAGATGGCCTGATTATTTACAAGAAGTATTGTGGGCTTATAGGACAACGCCTCGAACTGCCGCTGCTGCATCTCTGTTTTCATTAGTATACAATATGGATGCAATTGTCCCTTCGGAGATTGTCTTCCCATCATATCGTGTGGCAACTTATACAGGATATTTGAACGATCAGAATAGAGCTCTGTAATTAGATTTGGTTGAAGAGAAAAGACAATGCGCACAGTTGAAGTCTTTGCATTATCAAACCCTAATGAGGAGTAGATATACTTCTAGAGTAAAGCACAAAAATTACAAGGTGGGGGACAAAGTATTACGCAAAGTCTTTCTACACACTAAAGAGAAGAGTTTTGGAAAATTGGGACCAAATTGGGAGGGCCCCTATGAAGTAACGGAGAAGGTAAAACAGGGAACCTACAGATTAAAAGACAAGGAAGGGCGATGTCTAAGACTTCCATGGAACATCGAACACTTAAAGTTGTACCTCGAATGAGGAACAAGTTAGCATGTATTATGTGTCTTTTTTATCTTTCCAGGTTTACGAAAAACAGCGAGGGCATACTCTTTCCTACCCTGTTAGGCACAGGAAGGTTTTAATGAGGTGTCCCCATGAGCTAATCAATACAACTGTATTTTTTGCCTTACACTATTCTTTTGGAAAGCACATTTTGTGCCTCGAACTATTCATTATGAGGCAATAATTCCCTCCTCGAACTATTCATTATGAGGCAATATTTCCCACCTTGAATTATTCTCTATGAGGCAGTGTTTCCTCAAACTATTCTGTGAGAAATGCTATTTTGTGCTTCGAACTATTATTTATGGCGACCTTTTGGTGCTTCAAACTATTTTTAGCTAGCCTTAGTGCAGCATATACTGGATATTACGATGCACATCGATATATCAACAACCATCCAACGCAAGTTGGCATACTCATTTTTTCCTAAGAGAAATATGGAGAGTCACAACTCGTAAATTTATCGTTCAAACAAAGTGGCATACACAAAAATTCGAGGAGTTACAAGTTATAAAACGCTCCTCGAAGAATATTAGATGGATTGCAAAAATCACCTTAAAAGGACTTACACACACAAAAGACAAACTGCTAACTATGCTACCATTTCTCCTAATCAGTCAGAGTTATCCGAGGAGTGAGTTTCCTCAGAATCGGATGACTCACTATCACTCACCACAATGTGAGGAGGGCGAAGGTCCGGGGAGACAAGTTTCCAAAAGCTGCCTAAGTCATATTCGGGGTGCTCTGCATGAATCTGGGTAATCAGACCTGCTCTGATTGTAGCATCTCGAGCACTAAGGCTTCTTGTGCACTTAGCTGCATAGGCATTCACGGCCTTCTCCTTTTCCTCCTTAACTTGCCGAGAAAAATCTTTGATTCGCTTCAGCAGTATTTCTCTGTCTTTTTGCATCTTTTCATAATCATCATAGCAACTCCTAAATCCACTGCAATGCAGCTCATGAGCTTTTTTAAGCTCTGTTAGAAGTTTTTCTTGAGCCCCCGTCTTCTTTTGGTAGAGGTCTCTCTCTTCCTGGCAGCATCTTTCGAGCATGATGACATAATTCTTAGAGGCAGATAGTTTTTCATAAAGTGCATATGCTTGGCTCTCCACAATGGCATATTGTTTCTTTGTCTCTTCAAGTTGCGAGGCGATCATAGACGCTTTGAACGTATAATGATTTTTTCGATCCTCTAGATGATTCATCTTCTTTCCCTTGTTAACAGAAGAATACAGCAGGCTTCGAAGATTTAGCGAAAATTTATCGTGCAGAGGAACTTCGAAGGAGCTAGTTGGGGAGCCTAATGTTGTGGGGTCAAAATCTGAAGAATCACCTGTAAGAATATCCAGGTCAACATGTTGAGGAGGATTGCTCCGAGAAATGGAAAGCGGGGCCAATGTTGGAGTATTTTCGAGGGGAGTAGGGGTTGATGCTTGAGTACGAGGAGAGCTCGGTGTCTGATTTGAGTGTTCCTTGCGCAAAAAGCCACTAACTCTTTCAGGCTCACTTGACATTTCTTGGAGCTCGTAGCCCTAAGTAGTTTCTTGAACGTCATCTGGTGTTTTTCCGTCTTCGGGTAATTCTTGGATGGGTTCCAAGACAACCTTGTTTTTCTTTTCTTTTGCTTTAGTATCTTTCTTCTTCGGAGGATGAATAGAGTTCTTTGGCGGAGAATCGGAATTGAGTGTCATAATGTTGGCGCAGGGAGATGGTTCTTGATTACTAACTATCCCTTCATTATTTGACTGACAGTCCTTCGTGGAAACTTCCTCATCAGACTCACCAAGATGACTCTTCGCACGAGAGCGTTTTGGGAGGTATATGACTATGTCTTTTTTCGTCACTCGCTCTAGATACTCGTTTTGGGAGGTCATCAGTTCTTCTAGGTCAGCCGGTCAAGGGGGTTTAACCTCTATAGTCTGCTCAAAGCTAAATTATTGCTCATAAAGCACAAGTGAAATCTATTTTCCCAATGCTCCTTGGCCTATTCGCTTAGTTTGGTGAAGATGGTAGTGGCGCTCTCCATGTAGTCTGCGTATGGTTTTGAGACACCAGTCTAGCTACAAAGGCATTAAGTTAGAAACAATTATTCGAGGAATAACCTTAAATAAGGCTATTCGAGGACTTACATTTGTGGGTCCACAGGAGGGATAGTTTGTGAGGATTCGAATGGGTTGATTCTGAGCCAGTCTCCCAATGACCTGAGAAGTAGATGAATTTCTATCTCCACTTTTTGTCAGCCTCCAGCAAGTCTTTTAACAGTTTCTGTCTTCGACCAAACGTCAATGAGTAAAAAGGGAAGAATGGGTTTCTGGCTAGACCAGACAATCCGATGAGTTGCTCTAAGGAAAATTCTTGGCCTGAAATCCTCAAAGCCATGATGCATGCCATCAGTGTGAACTACATATTGGGACCAGCTTGTGAAGGGCATAGGTCAATCTTCACGAAGAACTCAATAAAAAATGGGTCTAAAGGAAACCTTAACCCCCAATTCATAATCTCGGTGTAAACGACTAGTTCATTATCCCTTACCGATAAAGGCGTCTCACCCTCCGAGGGGAACCTAATATCGATGTACGAAGGAATACACCACTGGGTCCTCAGCATGGGTTCTTCGGAGGGTAAAAAATACTTGTACTTGATATTCTGTAGTGCCACCATATGCTTGTTTTCGATTCCTCGAATATTATTGCCTGCTATGGCGTCAAGCTCTAAGGGAAGGGTGATATCTCCCTTCATCTTGGGGGCGATCCAACGAGCTTTCTCCTCGGACATTGTTGGCTGAGCAATGGTTTCTTGACTAGAAGATTCTACGATAAGGATACTAGTCCTATTGGGCTATGCACTAGACGTGGGCTGCACTTCTGGGTAAGGTTATCCGAGGTGGTTCTCTTCCCTTTAGCAACCAAGGCTTTGTTCCGCATTGCTTGCAGCTCCTCTTCGGTTAAGGTGTTCCGTCCTGGGGAAAATTGAGGGCTTCCAGTTGCTGTTATTGAAGGAGTGGCCGGGAGACTTGACCTCGAGTTATCATTCTTTGGAGGGTGGTTTTCAGTTGTTATAACTAAGGGAGAAACTGGAGTTTCTAAGGGAGTCCCTTTAGCCCGCTTGCGCTCCTCAGACTTTTTATTATGATGCCTCTTCCTTTTCCGAGACGAATGTTTATACTGTTTATCTTTACCCATAACTTCGACGATGTTGGGATCGGATATTAGACTCTGTCGTGAAAATTCGAGGGGAATGATAGCAGAAGAATTCTCCGGTGGAGGCGAGGAGTCGTAAAATGTAGTAACAGTAGGTTGGGGTTGAGGCTCCAAGTAATTACCAGCATCAACTTTCTCTTAAATGTTTTTGCTAATCAAAAGCCACTCTGGAATCCGACGAGGTTTATAAGCCAGCTTTCTCTCTCTAAAAATTTTTAGAATCAAAGTTTAGAGTGTTAAAGAAATGGGTCAGTATTTATAGAGAGAGATGGGCCTCTAGAGTCAATAGGGCATGGGGACTTTTTTCTTATGTTTTCCTAGGGGAATTATGGGTACCATAAGTGCGCTTTTGCTGGTTTGAAAAACAAGGGTATCTCCAGTAAGATTTGGTGACATAGAACCCTGATTTCTGACGTCACGATAATGGGACACTATTTTGTATTAATAAGTTCGAAGCACCTAAATTCTTGCAATGTCTTAGTTTAATGGGGGCAGTTCCGTATTGCTGGGACAGACAAATCCAATGAGTTGTTCTAAGAGAGATTTGCTTCAAAACTATGTTAACACATTACAAGGATTGGGGGGCTACTGGTAGTAACATGAGAAAAAATATTTTCGAAGAGGAAAACTATTCGAGGAGGCGCGTTAGAGTGTAAAATATTTTCGAAGAGGAAAGCTATTTGAGGAGGCGCGTTAGAGTGTAAAATATTTTCGAAGAGGAATGCTATTCGAGGAGGCGCGTTAGAGTGTAAAAGATTTTCGAAGAGGAAAGTTATTCGAAGAGACGTATTAAAGTGTAAATTATTTTCGAAGAGGAAAACTATTCGAGGAGGCACATCTTCAAAGAGAGTCGAAGGCATAAGACGAAATTTGGAAATATTCCTATAGTCCTAGTAAAAATATTTTTACTAGGACCGGGGGGCTACTGATGAGGGAGAATAAAAGACATGGGATAAAATTGTAAGGAAATAATTTTATTGGGAGAGAATTGTAAAGAAATAGTCTTATTGGGAGAGAATTGTAAAGAAATAGTCTTATTGGGAGAGAATTGTAAAGAAGAAGTTGGATTAGTGGAAAATTGTATAGATTACAATAGAAGTAGCCATTATGAAAAAGTGAAAGGATATAGGGACCAAAGATGTAATAAGTGGGAATTAAAGCGTGTGGGACCCGCAATTGTACAATAAAAAGACCACACACGCTTCACAGATTCCAAGATTGAATATAATATTACTTTCTCTCACTACTTAATCTAACCCTTACTTTCTCTCTCTAAACGAGCAACTCAAAAAAAGAACCTAAAGCTTACTTTGACACTAAAAGATTCTCGTGACACAAAATTACCCCTCTAACAATTCCCTAACTCTTCAATAGCATCACTGATCATCTTCAATAACAAAATAATGTTAACATTGATAGCCAATCTTGTCTCTTGACCCTTCAACTAAATAAAGTTAATAATCATATCCGAACAATTTAACTTTTTTGGCTCTAGTACTTTTCCTTGGTTGAGAAGGTTCAGGTACTGAAATGGTACCACGTGATATATTTTCAATTTGAACTGAGTTCCTATTCAAATATTTTTTAATCCTATCTCTAGGTCTATTTATAGAGGTAAATCTCTGTTAATCAAATATTGCATCTCTTGACTCGATAACCGTGTTTACCGACAAATAATAATTAGATTCTAACACATAGAACCTATACGCAACGAATGCTCCGTATATCCATCGAATATACAATACATACTTTTTTCACCAAAAATTTTCCTTTTGGGTTCATTGAGCCTTAGAGCTGCTTTACAACCCCAGACTCTCAAATAATTCAGTGTTGGAGGCTTTTTAAACCAAAGCTCGTATGGGGTCATCTTATTCCTTTTAGTAGGAATACGATTCAATAAATAACAGGTCGTTAACATAGCCTCACCCCAGAATCCTTCACTCAAACGTGAATTGGACAACATGAAATTAACCATTTCTTTCAAAGTCTTATTCTTCCTCTTAGCTATACCATTTTGTGGTGTATAAGTAGTCGTGGTTTGATGAATTATACCATAGACTGAAAATATATATGATCATAATATTCACCTCATCTATTCGTACGTAGATTTTTAATCAAATCATTGTTTTGTAGCTCTACTTCTTCCTTATATATTTTAAATTTACAAGAGCTTTGTTTTTAGCATGAAACAAATAAATATAGCAATATTTAGATGCATAATTAATTAAAGTAATAACATACTTTTTATTTCCTAATGAAGGTGTAGCATGGAAATCACACAAATCACTATGTACTAGTTCCAATATTTTGGAAACTTTGTTAACATTATTGAAAGGTTTTTTAGTTATCTTAATTAACATGCAAGTTTTATATTTTTCATTGTTTGCATCAACAAGAGGAATAAGGCTCATTATTTACATGTATTTTATTCTTCCATAATGAACATGTCCTAATCTAGCATGCCATAATTCCATTTTATTCAAATGTATACACATACTACTAGAAGCCATACAAATAGAATCATTTTGGAACGAAACATTAATATTTAACATAAACATACCATTACACAAATATCTGAATCCTATAAATACACTTAATGTTTTGACAATACATATTTTCCACTTTCATACACTTGTCTGAAACCTCAATTGTTTAAAATAACACCAGAAAAAAGATTATTTTGAATCCTATGAACATACAATACATTGTTTAATAATATGTATTTTCGAGAAGTAACTAGTAATTTAATATTTCCTAGTCATTTAATTGGTTTGGTTGCAACATTTTCCGTCTTAAGTGAAGATCCATCTTCAATCGGTTGAAAATTACTGAACCATCGAAGATCCTTACATACATGACTTGTTGATCCCGACGAATCAATCCACCAAGCAACATCATCATCCTGCACATAAAATGCCTAAGATATTAAAGATATATAGTTCTGACCAGAATTAAAATTCTGAAATAAAATATGACCTTGTTGCTTTTCAGGATCCTTAGATCCACACCAACATTGTTTTTGCTTTTTCCAACTCGATAATCCCTCCTAAAGTGACCAGGTTTGCCACATTTCCAGCGTGCCATTTTAGGTTTTTTGTTGGAAAAATTGTTGTTTATGTTATTGCCTTTAAACTTTCATTTATTCCTCTTATATGTATTTGCATTCTTAAAGAATCTGTTGTTTTTCAGCCATATTTAAAGACAAGTTTCCCACTTGGTTTTACCTTTAGATTACTTATTTCATCTTGAGCCCTTAGAGACTCTTCAATTTTAAAATTTCTACCAAGTTTGCTTAAAGTCATTTCTTTCCTTTTGTGTTTTAAAGTGTGTTTAAAATCCTTCCAGGAAAGAGGCAATTTGTCAATAACAAAACATTTTTCCATTTTCATATTGTGTTGAACGAATTGACCCGAATTTTTAGTATTTCATTATATTGTTCCATCACGGATCTAGAGTCAACCATTTTGTAATTTATAAAATTACTAACCAAGAACTTTATACTATAAGCATCTTATGCCATGTATTTCGATTCAATAGAATCTCGTAACTATTTTGCACATTTGACATTTTGATATACATCAAACAAAGTATGAGACATACCGTTTAATATGTGGACGCGGCAAATATAATCATCATTCTCCCACTTACTGCGCCTCTTTGTTTGTTCCAGTGTTTCATTCTCCATGATCTTCGGGCATGAGTTACTCAGGACATACACAACCTTGAAGGTAGTCACTAGAAAATTCATCTTTTTTTGCCATCGTCTAAAATCATATCCTTCGAACTTGTCAAGTTTAACGAATTTGCTTGTCATCTCCTTCATTGATTCTCCTTCGTTCCTCATCTATATCTTCATAAACAAGAACTGATAATTTCAATTATTTCTAGAAAACTGTGTTTAATTTTTGGATACTTCTCTGAAGTCTTGTAAACAATTTATAGTTAAAATTATTTTTGGGGTTCTCCAAAACAACCAATTGGATAAAATACGATATGTATATCTTTTGACCATAGAAAATAGAATATCAGTGTGTTCTTCTCTTACCAACATAACTCAATGTTATAAGTATTTCAACCAATAGAATATATTTGAAAGTTAGGGTAGTTAGGGTTCATAAAATAAAACGGAATTTAAACTTTGAATGAAAACGACCATAATTTGAAATTTGAATAAACGTTCAAATTTTCAAAATTTGAAATTTTGTCGACTTGCAACAATATCCTGCGAGGAGATCTGTCCCTTGACACTGTTAATCATGATATAATCTAACAAGCATGCAATCCGCACTCTACGACTTGTTCAATAATATATCATGATTAAATTGGTCGACTAGTCCATCCAATTACACTAAAAATATCTAACATGCATCGGGTGCTAAACTGAAGTATGTGTTAAGGAAATCAATAATATCTTAACAAGATTTGACCAAACCCTAACAAGATTTGAAAGTCTGATTCATAGTCGCTTATCATAAGTAATGGCCGACAGTTGGTGAACACCTACTAAGATGTTGTCGGAGGTAATCAGAGCTTTGGATCTTATCTTATTTGAAGAACAAAGTTAACAATAAAGAACATGAAATAAATATTTCACAACAAGAGATTTAACGTGGTTCATATCGTAAACAAATCATACGTCCATGATAATCGACACATTATATATGAGAGGGTACAAACACTAAATACTCAAATTTGTTACAGAAGTCGATTATGGGCTTCCAAATAAACCGTGAATCTTAGAATTGGAAGCACCAATATTTCATCTTTGATCCAATACTTT